>JAHHUM010000362.1:122500-435657 GCA_036173005.1 Crenichthys baileyi
AAGTGCTGTCTTAGTTTATTATCTGTTTAAGTATTTTCTCTGTAGCCCGAAACAAAGGAGTTTAAACCTGTTTCCTGTGTTAAACTCATCTTCACCACCCTTTTATGTAAATATCAAACCTTGCAATATCAATCTGAGGAAAGCAGAGTTGCTCAGCCTGTATAAGTCTATACAAACACTTCCCCATTCTCTTTGAACTTTGCAGTTCAAGTCATTATACATACTTTGAAGAGTGAATGTTTGCGCGCTGGGTACATTTTGATTTTGTCATTATTAAATGCAACACGGCAGCAAATTACGTCTAAAGTACTGTTTTTCTGGTTAATATTGCATGGACTGAAGCGCAGTAGCCGGCAGAAGAAGAAACAGCTTATGATAAAGAAATACACATGTAACCGATATTAGAGATGCTTCTGTGTAGCAAATTGATCTCACTGAAAACGTCAACAGAGAAATATATATTTTTTTCTTTTTGCCGATGAAGCATAAAAGCTGTTTTGGAATAGCAAAACTGCACAGGCGTTTAGAATGTAAGGGCAGTATTATCTCTTGATTCTTGCCTTTAAAACCCATGCCTCCTATGCTCCCCTGTAGCTTCCATGTTCGACTCAAAATCACAAATATGTTGAAAGAACCAACTAGGAAAAGAAGAGAGAAGGGGTTCTGCCTAGGCTGTTAAGTAAACGTGGCTTATCATATGTACAGCCCGCTTCATATGTATTTGGACCCCTGGTACAGCAGTATAAAAAGCCTTAAAACACCTTCATCATGGAGTGCAAGAATCAAATCTCAGACTGAAAAAAATAAGAAATCTAATCATTAACTTGATAACAATTGTTCGGTACGATCTCATTATAAAAGAAAATTTGTTTTTCAGCATTTTTTATTTATACCTTAGACTTTTTGAGTTGATCATACTTTCTGGTTCGTATTACATGATTTCCTAGGATGAAAAAAAGAGGCCCATTTTGCTTAGCCATTCTTCAGAATTGGACAGGAAGGAGAACATGACATTCAAGTAAGGTACATACATTTTTATATTCATTCATTGGAAAATGGCGACGAGAAAAACTTTTTTTTTTTTTTTTGAACGAAGATCGATGATCAAAGATCCCTCCATATATAATCTAACCTGGTAAAATGTTAAACAAGACTAAGTGCTGTTCCAAAAGACATGTCTGATTAGCTTGTCAGTTATGAACCATTTAGATCCCCCAGGGCTTCAGAGACCTGCTTACTTATGGTTCCCATTGCCAGAACCAAACAATGTGAGGCAGCATTTAGTTTCTATGCTCCTCAGCTCTAGAACAAACTCCCCGAAAACCTGAGATTGGCAGAAACTATTTGTTACTTTGAAGCATGACTAACAGCATTTTTTTAGCAGCAGCTTTTGATCAAAGAATCTGACCAACAAACTGTGTGGAACATTTGTTTCTTTTATGTCTTTAATATATGTATTTTAACATCTGTTTATTTTATTCAATGCATTTATGGCTAAAGGCTTGTTTATTTTTTTCTGTATTTGCTTTGATGTCCTGTAAAGCTTTTTGGATTGCCTTTTATATGAATGGTGTTATATAAATATAATTGCATTGCCTAGATACACTTCTGAAATTCTGTTATGGCTTTTGGTTCTGGTGTGCCAACCCAAATTTGAGGCCCCCATTTGGCGACCTCTTGGAAAGCTTTCAGGAGCCACCCCTGCTTTACATGTTTTTTTTTATAGTATGGAAAAAAGAAATAAGACAGAGGGAAGAAAGATGGAAACAAAAATAGATAAAGATGCAAGATAAAAAACTGATAAAGCCCTGTAGATAAATGTATGAGACATTTTATGCAATTTTGCAAACCTTGCTTTGATTTTAGCTTGGAATCAGATATCAGCTGACCCCATGGTACTGGCCACTAGACGGGAAAACCCTGAAATCTATGAAGCAGCCAAAAGCTGGCTTTAGATTATTAAACACACGTTTTGCAAAGAACTGTAAAGAGAGGTGAGAGCTTGAGCAATGCCGAACCGACCTGACTTTCTTTGAACTCATACCTTTAAATTCATGTGGATCAACAGTACCCAGGAATGATTTGACAACTGCATCAGAGTGAGTTTCAGTGCATAACACTGAATGCTATTTCACTTGGCATGGCTATTTTCTGTGGAATATGAATATCTGAGGAGTATTTTGGCCTGAATCTGTGAAATAGTGGAGGGCAAAATACTTGGTGAAAGGGTGCTGATTAACATAAAACTCAGGCCCCATTTTGCCGATGGGTCTGCGTTTGGTTCATCAGACTAAACAAAAGCAGGATTCACACTCAAGAGCAAACCACTGAGTCATGAAAAGTCTGCTTACAGCCCACAGAGTTTTGTTTTGTTCACTCTTTCTATAAACCTCTTGCCCTGACTTTGCATTCTGGGCCTTAGTTCTGCTGTGATACTCCCTAAGGGGGCCTCATATATTAAACGTTGTTGATTTAGTGCACAAACCATATTAATGATAGTGAGAAACATATAAAGAATCTCTGTTTCAAGACATCTTATATTATCCTGTGACCCATTATTCTTTAGAACTTCAATATTTCAATACACCCGGAAGGGATCATCTAAGACGCTGCTATGGAATGCCTCAATCAAGCCCAGCTTATAAACGGAGGCAAAGTGCTAGAGTTCTGGAACAAATTAAAATATCTTCCTCTCAGTTTCCTTGAGGACATTTTGTCCCCCTCTTTCAAAGTACACAGGGACCACTATGCATTACAACACTACGCGAGGCAACAACTGGTAAATTAAACAACCTCAGTTTCTTTTAATGGACAGTTTCTTGACAAACTCTACATGCTTTATACTCGGTCTCTACAGCAACCATTCTAAAATCAGCCTCTCAAAGTTGGCTGCTGGCTTAAAAGGGTGATAACCAGGTCAGTATGAAAGGGTTTAACTGTTGCTGAGTGATATGGCAATTGTAAGATGTAAGAGACAAAAACTAATTATGATGGGCTTTAAGAAAAAGCACGAGTAAAGTGGACGCTACTGAGGATGAAAGTAAGCTGTTCATGAGGGAAGGCTTTAGTTCAGTTGCTAATAACTACATAACAACCCTCATTAAGACTAGGCAGGAGAACACTGCTTTTATCAACTGTCTAGGAAAAAAACACTAGAATGTGCAGTTTTGTTCATAGAATGATTCTAATAAATACTTAAAATTATTGAAAATGCACCTGCTAATTTTCTTCAGAATTGCATTCAGTGGGCACTTTATTAGGTACACCTTGCAGGTACTAGGTTGGACCCCATTTTAATCTTTATAACTGCCTTAATTTTTGGTAGCATAGATTTGGTTAGCATAGAGTCTGAAATGTTCCTTAGATTATAGTCCATATTGACATGATAGCAACACCAAGTTGCCGTAGATTTATGAGCCTAATTTCCTTGTAAATCTCTCATTCAACTACATCCCAAGGTGCTTTGTTGGATTGTGGCATCTAATGATAGCTAAGCTAATACTAAGGGTTCAAGGTGTGGCAACAAAATATCCCACTCACCTGTACAAAACCAGCAGCCTGAGACAATAAAACAAAGCAAGATGAATTTATGTTTTCATGCTGTTTAAGAATTATGACCCTGCTATCTAAATGTTGCAACTGAAATCAAGAGTCAGTCAAACCAGACAACGTTTTTCCAATCTCTTATTTTTGAGATTTAGTGAGCGAGTGGGAACTATAGCCTCAGTTTCTAGTTTATAGCTAACAAGAGTAATCTTCTGCTGCTGTAGCCCATCTTTTTATGTGGTCAATATGTTGTATGTTTAGAGATAATACTTTGCATTTCTAGGTTGTAATGTGTGCTTATTTGAGCTACTGTTGTATCTCTTTTATTCAGAACCAGTCTGCCCATACTCCTCTGACCTCTGATTTAAAAAAGGCCACACAACTAACCCTAACATTATTTTTTATGGACCACTTTGTAAACCTGAGAGATGGAGAGATGGTTAAATAAAGTATATTCTTTGTAAGCAATCTTTGCATTCATTTAAGCTGTAAATTTAGCTTTTCTAGAACAGCATCATAGTTTTTCCAGCAACGTTGACATCTGTGTCAGTGGCATCTGTCTGAAGGCTGATATCAGGAAACAAACAAAAAAAGAATAGGACCTCAAATGGTTTCATGTATAATTCCTGTTTAGCCTATTCAGGACTTCATGCTATCAAATACAACACATTGTTTGTTCCCGTTTAGATATGGTTCAAAGCATGATAATTCTTGTAAGAAAGAATATAATTTAAAGATTTTGGAATTAAAATATTGTGATTAACTTTGTCAAGTGTATTTTCTCAGGTATAAAAACAGCCCCTTTTATTTTCTTCAGTAAGTGCATGTTTAAAAGTTTTTTTGTGTTTTTCTTAAGGTAGGTAGTAGATTCTGTTTATATGTTATATAAACCCAAACTGTAAAGGATGCAAGACATGATTTCTAATAGTAGCTATGACATTACCTTTCCAAAAACTTTGGAAAGGACTAGAAGAAGTCTTTTTGGCCTGTAGTTGAGTACTTTATCATCCCTACAGGTCTTTATGACAGTTTTATGTAGGTAAGATTATGTTTACCTGATATTAACTGAGGAGACCAGTGACTTCACCAACATGTTGAGCAGCAACCCCTGTGTTTTGAGAGCTAAAGGTTAGGAGTTGTAACCAAGGAAACTGTCTTTAAAATAGCACCTCCAGATTGTCTTTAACTCCTCCACAATCAGGTAATTCAAAAGTGAGGAGCTAGTTGTGTGTTTTTAGAAAAGAAAATGAAAAACAGTCAATAAAAATGCTTTAGGATAGGAGATGAAATGATGGAACAGGAATTAATTTGACATCTTTGCAGGCATTCAGCTGTCTACACTTTAGCAGACAGCAGGTAAGTCTGAATAAAAATGTAGAATCTGAAATTTTGTTGCTTTGATCATTGCCTGTGTTAGTGATCTGATCTTAATTTCACAGCTCACTTGGATCAGGGGCAGAAGGTGTCATCGCACTTACAGAAACTCAGGTTTGCTTAGTGGCTTAACTCTTGCATACACACAATCTGGTTTTATCAGCCACTGCATCTCTATAAGAGAGCTACTAACTGAATGCACATACGTACACCCAGGGCAACTCAATTTCACACATATGCGTCCAGTTTAATTATAAGTTACCTATACCACTCACCCATGTGGGTTTGAAATTGCAAAATGTTATATTTGCCAACCAAAACTTTAAACTAGCCGACAAAATGGAGTGAAATTATCTATCAAGTCATTCCTCAGAATTTAGACCAATGTGTTTCCCTAAACAGGGAAATTCTGTAATCGTTTGATTGTTCTGCAAAACAAAAGGCCGGACTGCTTGAACACAAAGGAACGAAGAGTTGAAGGTCATGTGATATTGAAAGCCAATGCAGTGGAGCATCTAGTAGCATCCACTCCATTATAAGATTAGCAACTAATGTTTTGACATTTGTCTTCATTATTATCAATGAACAAAGCCGATTGAGCCACCAGCATGCTCCATTACCTTCCTTCATTGCACAGTTGCACAGTTGAAATCACACATTATGGTGGATCCAACATAAAATGACAAGTTACGGGCCCCAAGCATACTCCAGCTGATTATTTACGTGAGGGGTGGGGGGGAAAGGATGGCGGGTGAAGCAGAGACAGGAAGGGGAGTTGGGGAATTGGCGAAGCACTGTTCTGGCATTAAGATCTGAGGAGCATTGAAGCACAGAGCAACACAGCACACCTTAAGAACAGAAGCTCATTTCAATCGGTATAATTAGCCTGTGGTAATGAAATAAGTCAGAGGCACTGCCACCTTCACTTAAGAGAAAATCGATCCGTGTTTGAGGAAGTTTATTAAAGCTTAGGAATAATGGGGAGAAAGGATGGAAGGGGTGGAGGAGATGGTGGTTGAGTGTACATTAACAGATAATCAGCTAAGTATAGGTGGAAGAATTGGTGTAGAAGCTTAACAAGAGGCAGAATATAGATCTGTGAGAGAGGGTAAATGCACATAATTCTTTAAAAATTCTGGTAATTTATAAAGAAAGGAAGTGCCATGGTAATATCTATCTCAATTTTTTTTGTATTTAAATTGCTATGAGCCAAGCTTCTGGTAATTCTTTAAAGTAGTTTTGAGAAATAGTTGCAAAGACGTTATGAATTTCAGATTTTTGTGGGGAGTCTTAGCTCCTTTTTAGTCATTTAATTTGAATAGGAATATTTTCTGTATTTTAAGACCAATAATGACCTAAATCCTACAGGAATGGAAAAGTCTCCTAAATTCAGGAGATGAACTAGTGCTTTGTTGACAAAGAAATGAGACAGAATGAATTTCAGATGAGACCTTAAGGCACTTTGGTACAATAAGCCTGGAAAAAAAAGACAAAACATGTTAATTATTTTAAGTTTTGAATTTCTAAAGGCAAAGATTGTCTGATACTGACCAATGGCAACTACATCAGTTCCAATGAGGGGATTCCTAAAGACATGTTTATCTAACACCTTACACTACATGATCTACTGAAGGATGTGTCTCTTAGGTCTTCAAATATTTTTTGAAGATGTGATTTTCAGATACTGTTCAAAGTCTGTGGGTATTGCTTTTCAGACTAATGTTTTTTGTCCTTTACTTAATCAAACTTTTTTTAAGTAACCACTGCAAAATATATGGCCATAGTCAAGTAAAACAACTCAACTAAAATAAATGAAAAAACTGCTGAAGTCAAAATAAAAACTTTAAAAGCTCATCATTGATCACAACCACAATATAGGCAGATTACTGCCTATAATAGTATGTGGGTCATTTAAAATTTGCACAGTGCTATGCAGATACAGTCCTTTGAAAACAAATTCCTACCCCTTGAATTTTTCACTGATTGTCACATTTCAACAACAAATGTCAATGTATATAAAATACAATTCCACCAATTGCCTTCACAAGTTACCTAATCAGAAAATAAAGTCGCCTTGAGTGCTCCTTGGTCACAGAATAAAAAAGAGCTGCTCTGTGAAAGACCCAGAAGTTTATGTCAGAACATTAGTGAATAAACAGCATGATGACGACCAAGGAATGCACCAAACCATTCAGGGACAAAGAGGGAGAAGTTTAAAATGGGGAAAGCTTCTAAAATATTTTCCCAAGCTTTAGACATCTCATGGAGGACAGTTCTATTAATCATCCAAAAAGAGAGTATAGCACACTAAATCTACTAAGACATGGGGCGTCCACATAAACTGACAGGCTGGATAAGGAGATCATTATTCAAAGAAGCTGTCATGAGGCACATGGTAACCCTGGAAGGCACAACCTCCACAGCTAAGCTGGAAAAACTACTGACAAAACAACTATTAGTCATGCACTCCCTAAATCTGTCCTTTATGGAAGAGCAATCAAAATAAAGCCACAAGAAGCCCTGTTTCCAGTTTCCTACAAACCATGTAGGGGACACATCAAACATGTAGAAGAGGGTGTGGTTTCGTGGGAAACTAACACTGCACATCACTCTGAACACATTTTACCCTCTCAGAGCATGGTAGTGTCAGCATCATGTGAAGCAATAATTTTCTAATGAGATAAAGAACTGAGCTAATTACAATGCAGTCCTAGAAGAAAACATGTTGGAGTCTGCAAAATACTTAAAACTTGGCCAGAAGTTCATAGTTCACCAGCACCAAAGCTTAAACATACAACATGAGCTACAATGAAATGACTTAGATCAGTGTCGCTCAACCCTGGTACTCAGGGCTAGCGAAGGGGTTGTCAGCAGGCTTCTGCAACACTTGATGACGTGCGGTGGAAGCAAAGCTATCAGTTGAATCAGGTGTGTTGGAGCAAAGATACATCTAAAACATGAAGGACAGTGGGCCCTGATGAACGGGGACTAAGAAACTGGTTTACTTCAAAACATATTTACAGTTTGTGTTAGAATGGTCCTGGCAAACTCTATTCATAAATTCAATCTTTTACAAGTTTGAAAATTATCAATTATTAGCAATATTAGCTTACTAGCTAATTAGCGTATCAATTTGATAGAGATTTGTAAGTCATGTAAAAGGTGGTTCAACAGGGTATTGTGTGAACATAGGTGACTAAAACTACTAAAATCCTTTTCAACAAGCAGATTTTCACTCACAAAAGATTGTTGAAAACCTTGTACCCTTTTACCATCCATTTACAAATTATGAACTATAGACGTATTGGTATATAAAATCCTAATAAAATGTACTGAAGTTTGTGGCAGTGATAAAATATGGAAAAGCTCAAGCGATGTAAATATTTTTGGAAGACAATGTAAACTTGATATTAATCTTTCGGAATACATAATCAATTCATATAAAAAAAAACTATTATATCAGAAAGTGATAACAGGAGACCAACATTAGAATGACAACTATGTGAATTGACCATTGTCAGGAGCTGGTGAACAACCTGAACATAGAGAATGCAGGGTGAGATAATCACTGATGGACGTTTCTTCTTTAGTTCCCCAAAAGCATACTGGTTGATGCGAGTTCTGCTTGCTCATTTATCTAGCCGTCTGGCCAACTCACCTGGAGTGATGGGGGAGACGTCAGGAAGGCAGGCTGCTATTTCACGGCCTGTTAAGCGCTAATGCCGCAACATGCCCTGTGCTCCAATTTTAGGGAACAGGGAGCATTACCGCCCAACTCAAGGTTCTGTCTGTGTGGACAGTGGACTTGGACCAGAGTGAAAGGAGGGGGCAGGTATTATCCAAGAGGCAGATATACATGAGGGTAATAAAGGCACTGAAAAGTCTAGCTGATGAATTAAATGAAACAGAGAAAAAAGGGACAAAGAACACACAAAACAGTAAAAGGTGGACACCTTAGAGAAGGTTTAGAAAAAAAAAAAAGTAGGGCTTTGGTTTACACGGACTGCTGAGCCAGCACTACTCAGTAGAGAGGACAGCAGCAGCACAGGCTGACATCTACTCCAGCTATGCAAGAATACATCTCGCAGCCCCCAGAAGGCCCATGCCCCTATATTCACAGCCTCTCATGCACCAGAGGTACAGAACATCACTGGCCTGACACATCCACAACACTTGTCCCCAATGTGCACTAAACTGGCCCATGTAATAACCACAGGTTCTCTACTAAGCACTAGGTGGCAGGGTAATCTGAGCAGCAACAGCAGAGCATGAATGAACACCCTCGCAAAGCGGGGTAAGGTATATCAATTATTTTTTTCCTGCTTTGAGAAGACACGACATTCAAAATGTTCTAAAACAAAATAGTTTTCAGAATAAAGTCTAGCGTGGAAATGGATAGCTCTAAATCATCCGCCATCATATTCACAGAGCAGAGGGTAAAGATCCAGTCATTTGTATTTGTTGACAGTGAACATGACTTTCATGATAGGTCACAGATTCTATCAGAGGCCAGTTTTCAGAGGTGATGGATCACCTCACTCATTGGCATGCTCTGTCAGTCTGAGGGCTGAGATATTTAAAGACATGAGTCAGATCTTTAGAGGCTACAAACAGTGAATGTGGGTGCACATACAGACACTCACTCACACACGCACACGCACAGAAACACAGGCTAGGAAACAACACTCAGCTAATTACTGACTTAGATTTTTTTCTTTTGTCATTTATAGGAGATTTAGAGGTCTTTTTTAATACTCACATGATCACAACATGTGCTCCTGGGTAAAGAAAAAATATAGGAATGTCCTTCATGAAGACATAAAATAACACTTCCACATAAGTACAGCAATATGTATGTTTTACAATATTATCATAAGTCTTCTAAGAATCACGTAGCTAACATTATCAAGTATTCCTCTTGCTTTGCAAAAAGAACAAAAAGAGCAGAAACGTATCGATCATTCGTTGCAGCATAAGCTGTTCAACAGTGTAGCATACTATTCATTCAGAGGAACTTAAGCTGTTGCTGGGCTATGTCTGAAAAAAGAGCTAATGGCTACTATCGTCATCTTCTTCAGAGCTTTTCTCCAGACGTGGGTCTTAGTTTACACAGAGATGGTTTGTCTTCAAGAGGGAGGATGTGGGACAAACTATCCCATTCTGCCAACTATATGGAACAGGGGATACTGTGAAAGTCGGTGCCTCAACAAACTAGTGTCACATTTTCCAAATTAACACGTGAATAACTAACTACAGTTTTGCTGAACTTTCAGTGTTACTGAAACCATAGTCACTATAAGATGCCTGCAGGGTTTCCATGACAGCAGACAGCACTAATGCTATCAGTGCACTTAGGATCAAGAAGTGAGTCTGCAGCTCCTGTGTTTGCTCCAATCTTTTAACTGGTGATTAGGCTCTTGACTAAACCTCAAAAACAGATTTGTAATTTGCCTCTGTAGTTTGGAAGCTGGGGAGTTCATATTGAAACCATAAGCATTACCAGAATATAATCGGTTATCTATTTTTTTCATTCCTGTAAGTGCCATAACTGGCAGTTATTGTTGAGGTTTTAGTCCAACCAAACTGTGTAACTACAAAAAAAATATAAGCTGATTTATTATGACAGCATGTTTTTAATTAAGCTGAGCAAGGTCTGGTTTCCATCAAAATTTGAAATACTATTAATCCTCATTTTAGAATTTAACTAAGGTTTACTTTAAAAAAATGTCTAAAAGGTCTTTGACTGAAGACAATATTCGCCTTCTCATATTATAATCTTCAGTAACATGAGCCTCTGAAAAAGCTGTAATACATTTATTGTAAATACTCAAAAAGGAATGTGACTATAAGAATATTTATTGAATGTTTGTGGCAATATCGAAAGATTTCTAAAATAATTTTTGTCATTTTGGGCTCACATTTCACACATTTCCACATAAATGAATGGACACAAATTAGCCCAGATTTTCAGCTTTCAAAAACAATGTTTATGTCTCAGTTTTTATCACTATATTTGTGGTACCATTTTGCTAATTTGCTAATTATGACACAGGCTTCGCATTGCCATTGCTTTCTGACAGATTTTGCAATTACAATCGAAACTGAGTTAGATATATAGTCAAGCCCCAAATTATTCATACCACTGGAAGATGAAGATTTAAAATGATTTATCACATAGAAGTTTGGTTATTGTAAGGAAGGAAACAGCATATCTCAACAGATGATAAAACAATGTTAAATTAATTTCAACTTTGAAAAAAATGTCAAGTTAGAAATTGGTTGTGCCCTTTTAGTTAATTAATGGGAAAACCTTTGTTGGCATTATAGCAGGTTTCTTCTTATGATTACTGTCCATGTTTTTGCATGTTTTCTGTTAGTATTTTAACAATTTACCTTTGGTGATGAGCTCCTAGTCTTTGAGATTAAAAGGTCTCCTAGCCATCACCCTAATCTTTCTCTCCATCTAATATTATCTTTCGGATTCAAGTCTGACTGCGCAATTCCAAAACATTAGTATTTCTTCTACTCACAAGTAACATGTTGGTACAATTAAAAGATTACCTTAAACATAAATTTTGCAGGGGTATGAATAATTTAGGGTTTAACTGTATATTCTTATTGCTAGAATGTTGTGATATTTGCTTAAGTGTTTGTGTGTGCTGTTTCCTAAATATCATTACTAGGCAACAGTAAATATTTTACCAGAACAAAAGTTAGAACACAAGGCTTACACATTTTTAGGTATATTGAAATATTGCATTTTTGCTGTATCAAAAAAATAACAAAAATCTATATCCTTTTGTGGACTTCAGATACCCCTACTGCTGGTATGAAAATGATCCTGTTTATTACCATGATAATAATAATAATAAATTGATTGTTTACATAAGCAATATACACTGCCAAAAAAAAAGTTGCCACCTGGATTTAACTAATCAAATAGATACGAGCCTCCCATTGGATAATTACTGCATGGGCGATTATGTTTCAGCTGGCAACAAGTTATTTAACCCCAACGGGTGCAATAAGTTGCTTCTGATTTTTTAAACAACCATGTCGAAAGACACATCCTGTGGTCGTGGAAAAGATGTCAGTCTGTTTCAGAAGGGTCAAATCATTGGCATGCATCAAGCAGAGAAAACATCTAAGGAGATTGCAGAAACTACCAAAATTGGGTTAAGAACTGTCCAACGCATTCTTAAAAACTGGAAGGATAGTAGGGACCCATCATCTTTGAGGAAGAAATGTGGCCGAAAAAAAATCCTAAATGATCCTGATCACTTAAACGTTTGATGAAATCAATTCTGTCTCATTATTTCCTTGACAAATAACCACTGTAATTTTTTTGTTGTCCAAAATATCTTGGAGATTACAGTCAGTGTTGAGGCTGTCTGCTCAACTGTAATCAGATCTTCATTGGCTTGTGGAACTTATTGGGAGAAAACTTGGGAACATATTGATGTCTGACCTGGATTTCTGTGTACATTGTGAAGCATAGTTGGGATTCAGTTAAAATAATTTCATATGTGATCCTGGAGCCCTTGGTAAGATTTTCTATTTACATCTTGCATTGGTTTGTATTAGGTATGGCCTAAGAGCACACTGATGCAGCACTGCATCATGCAATTCTGTAGGCATAGTTTGATATCCTGACAGGCTGGCATATTACCTCAAGACTGATCAGCAAAAGAATAAATAAATCACAAATTATGCAATAATAATAAACATAGAGATCTGGATATTTCTATAGAAACGCAATATGTTTTTTTTGACTATGTAAAGAGCCATTGCACATTAAATAATTATTAAACCTGTTCCCCATCTGCCTTTCCCACATTCAGTAAGAGTATCTAAAAACTCCCACAATAATGGCAAACTGTCAAGTGTATATTTGTTTGACATATTTGCCATGTTGCCTGTTAGGAATTATTTAGGCCAATGCAAATAAGATTGCTGGACATGGCACGGTTCATGAGCAGAGCTAAGCAGATTATTTACTGGAACAAATAAGAAGTGTGAAGAATACAAAACCTGACAGAAAAACATCTGTGCAAAAACTAAGAGAAAGAACCCAATAATTACATTTTTTAACTAAATTATTTTATATTATACCATTCATAACAATAGATTTCTGCCAGCTGAAAAAAAATACTTTAATACTATCAAACCATAATGTCCAGAGTTGTGTTTCACAGAAAGAAAGCAAACTCCTACAATGGTTTTGTCCATCACCTGACTTGTATCCAACTGAAAATATATGGAAAGAACTAAAGATCAGAGCTCATAGAAAGGAACCCCAGAACATTGTTGTATTGAAGGATGGATTAAAATCACACCTGAGCAATTCATGTAAGTAGTGTCTCCATGCAGGCCATCTCTTGAAGTTGTTGTTACCAAAAACAGCTTTTCCACAACATAAACTTCAGACAGTGTGTACAATTTAGGTTCCCTGTGTCATTCCAATATTGTACTCATAACTTCATTTGTGGAATAATTTGCTTTGTAATTTTATATGTGGAAATTTTAGGTAATTGGCCCCATGACAAATGTTTAAACTTAGAGAAACAGTGACTTGTTCGATTCTTATTTTGCCCTCTTTATATATATATATTACATGTTATGTATTTTGTATGTTTGTCATTGCTGGCTTATTTACATCTGTTTAATTCTCTCCTGTTCTCTGTATTTTAATTTGGTTGGAAAACTGCTCTCATTCATATTATACCCTACTTCAATGGTCAGAAAAAAATTAGACTGACATTTTGACTGAAAAGTGGCCAAATAATCTATGGTTTTAATTACAGCGCTACAAGGTTGGTGTTCCTCTTTGATAAAATCCCGATCCTGTTTAAGCACACTGGCTGACAAAATTGCCACTCACAGTAATTAAAGAGAACATCTTTGCTGCTATTTCATCTATACTTAACTGTACAATGGTTTGAGTGAAAAGTTAGGACTAACAGAACGTATCAGCCATCTTTGTTACCCGCTAACAAACATAAACTACAATTGCCTGCAACACACTCCTGCTGGTTAACAGCAGGAATGGGGGGGCAGTTTACAGATTTTGTTGAACCCCCAACAGAGCAGTGTTTATTATCTACAGGTAGATTTTTTATCTATTTTATCAATGCATTTTTAGCCAACGTTTCTAAAAAAAAAAAAAAGTTGACTAACACTCTTAATTCAACTGGTTTGTACACAACCCTTCTCATGCCCTAAACTTTTCTTGGATACAAATATTTTGAGAACAAAAACTAAGTCAAAGTAACATTTCTCTTCATAACACGAGACAGAAAAACAACCAATGTTAAATAGCAAAACAACAATGGTCTTGGCTGCAACTTCTGACATCTTGAAACACCTTTTTTTCCTAAAGATTAATAAAACCAAAATACTGCTTACCTTAAAGTGTGTTACCCTAATGATTTCAACAACAATTTTATTGCTAACAACAAAAACTGTTAACAGTCAACTATATTTTATATATTTATGTAATGCATTTGAGATACAGCTTATGCCCTTGTGACCTACATATACTCGTGCACCAATCAGTCATCTAATCCTGATCACCTGCCTGGTTGTGTGATGGTCTGCATTTTGCTGCCAAAACAGCACTGGCCTATCAAGGCATTTATTCTACTAGACCCCTGGAGCTGTGCTGTAGTCTCTGGCACCAAGATGTTAGCAACAGATCATTAAATTCCTGTGAGGTGCAAGGTAGTGCCTCCATGAATAGAGGTTGTTTGTTCAGTAAATCCAAAAGATGCTTCATTGGACTGAGATCTTGGGAATTTCGAGGCTAAGTCAACACATCAAACTGTTGTGCTCCTAGACTATTCCTGATGTTTGTTTTGCTTTATGGCAGGGCACATTATTAACCTAAAAGAGGCCACAGTCATCAAATAATACCATCAAACGTTGTGCAGGGTCTGCAACCACTCTTACTTAGATGGTAAATGTCAAAGTGACATCTACATGGAGGGCAGCACCCAAGGTTTCCCAGCAGAACATTGTATCAAGCATCACACTGTATCCTTCCTTATTCATCCTGGTGTCTTGTGTAAACAATGCATATGTGATGTAAAAGAGAAATATTATACATTAGACCAGGTCAGCTTCCTTCACTGCATGGTCCAGGTCTAATGCTCACCTGCACATTTGTTGACACATTTGGTTGTGGACGGGAGTTAAAATGGGCATCCTGACTGGCATGAGGCATTGCAGCTCTATGGGTAACAAACTGAGATGCACTGTGTATTCTGACACCTTTTTATCGTTTATGCTTTTTCAGCATAGCTTTTTTGGCAATGTAAGCTACAGTAGCTGGTTTGTCGGATCAGACAACACCGGGCATCCTTCTCTCCCAATGTGCATCATTGAGCCTTGGCTGCCTGTCTAGGTATCACAACTTGTAAAAGTTACTCAAATGCTTATGTTCGCCCATTTTTTTCTGCTTCTAAAATCAACTTTGAGGTCAGAATTTTCACTTCTGCCCTAATGTGAACAACCCACTAACTGGTACTGTGAATAAAAGATAATTAGTGTAATTCACCTAACTAGTGGTCATAATGTTATGCCTGATTAATGTCATTAAATAGGACTACTCTGGTCTTATTTTGTATTTATTTGTGCAACCTCCAAATAATAATCACTGGACTTCTGGTTTAGTAAGGAATGGATTAGGCATGACCTAAAGGACCTCTGGCCAATATCCATCACTCATTCATCAAGCAGTGAAGTAAAGTTATAGGGCAAAACTTTGTTCATGTATGGCACTGCAACTCACTACACTGCTAACAATGAGCAAGATGAGCAAAGGAAAGAAAATGGGAAAAGAGCCACCTTGGAGAACATTCCAACAGGTTGGAAACCAACTAGCAAGGAACGCTAACATCCATGCCACCCAGGCTCCAGTGTCTAACGAGGTGGTTCTTTTAGCAATTAATACTTTCAATGACACAGTGGACAAGAGATTTGCCTAATAAGTTCATTTTTGTTTAAATCAAAACTTGTGGATATTAACAAAATTGTGACAACAGAGATCACCTCCGAACTATATGAGCAATGGCTTTAGCAGCTGGAGGGCTGGTAAAAAATGTCGGGTTGCTCAATGCATTTAGCTGCAGGCTAAACTGGATGATCTGGAGGACAACTCCAGATGCAAAACAACAATTACTGCCTAGAAAATCTTTTGTAACTGTAAGCTTACATGCTAAGCATTATCAGAACTATCAGCCTTCATACATACGTTTAATGATCGTATTATGAGTTGGCCCAATTAACCGTCTTTTAAGCTAGAATAGTCTCTAGTTTAAATTATTTGTTATAGTCCAGCAGGATAGATGTGTGCAGTCTGAGCAGATTAACTTTTGTTCTGCTGCTTACTTAAAACAGTAAAACAAAGAGTCCTGTCTTGCCTCATTAACGGCTCCTAAATCGGCCCGTGTTGAAACACTGCATAAATGCCACTGTAGGTCTACAGGTGGGCTGAGAATAATACAAATGGCCATTTTATGGCAGGAGCTGGTATGGCCAGTGACTTGGTCTGAGGTGAGGGAACACTTGCTCTACAGTACTGCTTTGAGCAAGCAAGATTAATGTAGGCTCTCTGGAGCAAAGGCAACAACCACAGCTTTAATAAGGTACAAACAATCGGTTCCACTCCGCTGGCTTCCCAGGGAAACCTATTGTTGTGCCGCATTGTTTCTTGGTGTGGTTCCTTGGAGACATGTGTCTACTGCACTGTGCGACTGTCTCCGTTACAGCCAGGGGAGAACTCAGTGTAGACCGTCGTTTGTCTGTGTCAGAATGAAGGCTGGCTCTCCACCCCAGCTCTTTCCCGCATTCTCCCCTTCAACTTTCACACTCTGCTCTCCCCCTCCCCACTTACCTCAACTCCCTGCACTTTCAGCTTCATGTGATCCTCTCGCGTGGTCTTCCCATCTTTTCTCTTCTTCCAGCAGTAGCCGTCCTTTCTGTACTTCACCTTCTTCCTGTTGTACAGTATCATCGACCCATTCTGTGGCCTGGAACCACAAAAGAGAGAAAAATTAAATGAGATGAGAGGATAGGCAAAGTACAGCACTGCTCTGGAACTCACTTCAGAGACGAACAAAGAGGACTGACACAAGTTTCCGGCAAGCAGAAATGCACCAGTAACCTAGATAGCAAGAATTCTTCATGGTGATTTTCAGCACTGGTATTCACAGTTTGACAATGAACAAAGTGTTCCTCTACCTTTTTTGAGTATGTGCGCTGTCAGAAGTTACAGTAAGATTCCTCACTGGGAAAATTATATAAAGGCTAGTGCAAGGCGAGTTGCAGAATGGTGTGTGTGAAGGAGAGAGGATCCATCATTATCTTTCATTCATCCAACCTAAATGAGTTGTGGTGTTGGAAATCCACAGGGAAAAGAGAAGATTCTCTCCCACAATCCATTCATAATTCATTCTCTCTCCACCAGACCATTGCCTGTTGCTTTATTATGATGTAATGCAACTGTCTGATAAAAATTTGCCTTTCCACTTAGATTTGTAACAGGTGCTTTTTGCATTCTGTGTTTAAAATTAACAGAATGTGTAACATATATAACAAGTATGTTTAGTGGATTCAGTTGTGTGTTCTTGTATTGGTATTTGGCAGTTTTGCATAGCTTGGTGTCATCACTTCAAATCCATTGACATTGCAAAAATGCCTATTTCCCCTTTCTTCCATCATCCAACACATATGAGCACACTTCAGCAAAGACATAAACTTTCTGCAGAGACAAACTTACATAAGATCATTTCAGCATCAACAACTGAATGTGCATGAGACATGCACTTTCAAAATGACAAACACACTCAAACATATCTACCACAAATTTAGCAGTGTGTGATACAAAAGAGAAACTCATAATCTTCTTTTTTGCTATGACTTATCTGCAAGAAGATTTAGTCTGAAATAGCAAAATTTGAAATTCTGAACAAAAATATATTTTTAAACTTCATTTGCACACATAAGTGTTGCTGATGAGAAATATATCCATGCTCCGCCAATAAAACAAAGTCTTTTAGAAATGGAGAAGAAAATTAAGAAAGTATTTTTTGCTTGTGCTCTGTGATGGACTGGCAACCTGTCGGGGTTTAATCCGCCTCTCACCCAATGACCGCTAACGAAAGGCACCAGCATTAACTTTATACCCCCTTCCTATTATTGTTTATATATCCTGCATATTAATGCCGTAAAAAACAACTACAGCTTAAAGTGAACAATGCTCCAGCATCACTTATCTTGTACTATACACTGTAGTATACATAATTTGATTTCCAGCTAAACCAGACTGCTAAAGATTTTTTGGACATGTTGAAAAAGTCAATGGCATGCTCAGGAAACACAATTTACATCATTGTTGCTCCTGCAAAGTAAATGAGAGGGAAAGACACCTGCCAGAGCTGCTGAGAAGGCAGGGTAACTGGGGGAGGCTTAAATATTCAGGCAGTCGGTAAGCCTTGTTAGCCTTGCCCCCCCAAGTATAACTAGAAACTCAGCAAGAAACGCAGCTAGAAAAACGAACATCAAAGTAAGGGGAAAAAAAACAAAAACTGGGTTGATTTGTGCTTTCTGTAACAATAAACAAACATATGAAAAAAACAACAGCTGTTTTGCATTGTTTAGTTGTTTACTGTAACATTTTCTTTTTCACAACATTTATTTATAGCCCTGCATGCATCAGTTTGCAGGGCTGCCTTTGGGGGCCGTGGCTTGTGTTTATCTTAGAATCACTCATCAATCTTTTTTTTTTCTTGCTGGATCTCAGGGACCAGTGGGAAGGGAGGAGAAGGGAGAGGTGGGTTCCCCACGGCCCCCACTCTTTGGCCCCTGACAGCACCTTCTAATGAGAGACGCCACTCATACACTGATGCGCCACTCCTTGCTGATCTCCATGCCTTTCTCTCCCCTCTCCACAGACCCTCTCTCCTTCTCGTCAGTCAGCTCAGGTTGTACACCAGGGAATGTCTCTGTTTTTTCCCTTTGCACTGACTCCTTTTCTGTTCTCTCTCCCCTCCCTCTTCTTTCATCTGTCTCAGGATCCCTCACCTCAACTCACCCACACCTCCCCTCTTTCCTGCCATCTTCCCCTCATCCTTGCTTTGAGCTTTGAATACTTTACAGAAAACAGCTATTAAGAAGACATTTTATTGGTCATGCTAGAGAACTTGTACTATAAAACTCAAAGGCTGGGATGTACACAAAATATGAATCATGTTCTACTTTACAGGATCCCTAACGTCATCCATAGTGGGGCAGTGATCATAAATAGTAGCAGGGATTTTTACAGACTGTTGCAATCAGCACATACTCGCCTAAGGATTTGCATTCCACATTGGTCTAATTATTATAAAAGGCACCCATTTCAGACTCCTAAATCTGTACTTGGGATCAATCGAACTTGAAAGTGACCCATCTAAACGTTTGGTGCTATTATTTGTTTCATTATTATTCTGCTTTTGTCCTTCAAAAAGATACGAGAAGTATGAGCTTCTTAAAATGTATCCCAGCATGAGACAAAAAGATGGGCGCAGATGAGATAAGGTAGAAAATCAAATGACAGAGGGCTATCTGATCTCCTGCAGAGCACTGGAAATTGGGGTGAGGCTTTGGTGTCAGAGGCTCAATGCCACATTTATCGGCTCTGTGCAGAAACGTATTCGCTCAGCTATTTTGGAGGGAGCATTTGGTAGACCCTATTTACAATTCAAGACACTTTGAACTTAAAGAAAAGAGCCTAGGCATCCATTCTGGACAGGGTGGTAGACCAGTTGAAAACCTTGCTTTGCCATCATAATGTATCTCCTCTTCTTCTTTTTCTCTTCCATTGCTTTCCTACTACTGTTTACTAAGGTGTTTCCATTAATCTTATCAGAATTACACATATTTATACATGAGAGAAAAGCTCAAAGCTGTGTTCTCATAAAAAGCTTGACAGGTGGCCGCTTTGTCTCAGATACTGAAATGTAGCAGATTAATATGGAAATGCAGGCCTCTGTCAAAGTGCTCCACATCCGCCTTTCCTTTCCTTATTTGGACTTTTCAGCGATAATAAGATTTCAGTGTTAGACCTTGTCCATTTCTTTAGGAAACATTCATTTACTCAGGTAATGGCATTTGCTCAATCAGATTTGTTCATTTGAAAAAAAAAAGTCAAAGGAGGGTAGGATGTTTTTTATGAGGCCGTTGACGTGCTCAGAATGGGTAACACTGTAAAAGCAAGGCAGCAAAAAAACTGTAAAAAGCCTCGGCTTTACAGTCTTAAGGCACAAACAGAGAAAATAGGATGAAGAAAATCACAAACAGAGACAGGAAAACAAATCTGTTAAAAGAACAGGTTTGTGGAAAAACACCCTGTTGAACCATGCTAAAATTATAGAAAAAAAGAAGAAAATTTAACATGCATGTCCTCATTTAAAGATGCTGTCACGCTGTTTCTTATGTTGCCAGGTAGGTTGGTGTATCTAAAAATGCATTTTATGTGGGTTTAAATGTGAAGAAATGAAGCATATTTTGTGAGACATCAAATCCTATCACATCAATGAACTATGTCTTGCTTTTGATGTGTCCCTATTTTGTATAGTAAGTGCGTGTTGCAAAGAAGGGTGCTAAGATTTACAGTGTTCTACTGTGTCATCTTAGGCTACAAAGTTCAAACACTATACACAGTCTAGAAATTGCCCAAACTAGTCAAATATTTGTATAAATTCATTGATTGATTAATCAAATAACTGAATTAATCAAAAAAATAAATCAGGTTGTAGCTGCTCTAAACATCCAGCATGTCCAGGTGGGTGAATTTTAATCAGCGTAGACAAAGCATTTGCATAGCGTAGCATGAGTTTTAGTAATTTGATCATTAGATCATTGCTGTGACATGTGTGCAACACTTGTGCCAGTTTCATAGCAGCAGCACATACACTATATAGCCAAAAGTATTGGGTCACTCCTCCAAAACATTAAATTCAGGTTTTGCAAGTCTTCCATAGCTGTAGGTGCATAAAATCAAGCACTGAGGCGCGTACACTTACAAACATTTGTGAGTGTGCTGAAGAGCACTGCATAGAGAATTTTAAAGAATGGGTTTCCATGACCAAGCAGCTGCTCTGAATGCAGTGGCGTAAACCATACCACCACAAAACTCTAGAGCAGTGAAGACAGTTACGAATCCCTCTTCTTTGTCTAGTAATCCAACAGATGGCTCTGGATTTTGCAGCTTCCAGGAGAACAGCGTTATTATTGGTGTAAAGTTGTGTGCAGAGGGCATTATTGTGTGTATTGTTTTTCAGTTCAGCTCCTAAGTTCCAGCAACAGGAACTTTTAATACTTCCACTTAAAAACACAATTTTGGGCAATTTCATTCTCCTAAATGTGCACAATACATGGTCAATAAGGACATGGATCATAACTGGTCCTGACCTCAAGCATATGGGATGAGAGGATGAGAGGAGACTGTGAGCCAGGCGTTCTCATCCAGTATCAGTGTCTGACCTCAAAAATACTTCCTTGGAAGAATGGTCAAAATGTCTTACAAAGACACTGCTTAAAGACAGCCTTCCCAGAAGAGCTGAAGCTATCGTGGCTGCAAAGATATGCATGGTATTTGTGGTGACACCTGTGGTCCAGAAGTTTTCCACATGTTGAAAAATCCTTGACAATATGGCAACATAGGTGCTGTAAAACATCCCTAAAGAATTTTGAATTTTTAAGGGACAACACGACCAAAAAAAGCAAGCTTTAAACTAATATACACTGAATTAAGAACTGTAGTTCACTAACATTAGATAAAAACCAGTCGGGGAAGGATTACTTTCGAAAACTTTAGCTTCATATTCACAGATGGCATGTAAGATTAAACTGTGGAGCTTTAGTACAACAAGAAGCAGTCTGCATGCTTCTGTGATGGATAATCAAACAATGTAAAAAATGCTCTGTGGTCACCCTATCTATTTAGAAGAAGTGGATGGCACATTCTCCAGGCTAAAAACAAAAGGGATCAAAATTGTGGGAACAAATACATTAGTCATAACATAACATTATGACCATCTGCCTAGAACAGTGCTGGTTTCTCTTTTGCAGCCAAAACAGCACTGACCCACTGAGGCACAAAGCCTACTAGACCCCTAAATGTGTGGTGTGGTATCTGGCACCAAGATGTTAGCAGATCCTTTAAGTTCTGTAAATTGGAAGGTGAGGCCCCCATGGATTGGATTTCTTTGTCAGTCACATTGGAGTTGGTCAGATTGGATAGAGGTCAACATCTTAACATGCTGTGCTCTTCAAATTATTCATAAACCATTTCTGCTTTTGAAAGGGAGCATCATCCCGCTGAGCTTGCTCAAGTACAAACTCTTTTAAAGTTTTTCTGCTTCTAACACATCAACTTTTAAGGAAAGAATTTCACCTTCTGCCAGATATATCTCAATACTTTACCTGACCCTGGTCATAATTTTATGATCAGTGTATACACTCCTGTTCCAAATTGTTGGACTGGGAAAAACACTTCAGTTATTTCAATTTCAACCTGCTTTATCAGAACCAGATTTTAAGCTGGGCCTCAAAATACAAAATGAAGGAAAAGGAGCAAAAAGCAAAAAAGAAAAAAAAAGCAGAGTAAGAAATTTATTAAAAAGACATTTAAACGCCAACAGGCTGTTAATCACCTGATCAACTATTCGTGTTGATTACTTAAAAAATCAATTCAGGCATGATAATATTTTCTGGCTGGTTGCAACACTGATCCATTTGGTGAAGATGGCTTCATAAAGGACATACTGTGACATCCACTTCAAATTATTTGGATCAGGTAAGTCCGAAAGAGGGGTGTTGTTTTCCTGGCAGAAGTCATTTGTCAGACAGCCATTTTAAATTGCAACGTTGTCCTGTAGAGGGACTGGAGACTCAGTGATCACCGCACAGACACGGACAGTAGGATGTTATCTCCAGTTTAAATGCAGTATTTAATAATTTACCTACTCAAGTTTCTTGCCCAATGCTACTGATTTTGATCAGGAAGGTATAATAAATAAATATGGTTTTACTTTTTACTTTTCAGTTGTATCAAGTGAGCTTCAATGTGAGATGAGCACAGGGGTTTTTAATTGGTGTTCCAGTGCTGTGAAGTTAAAAGAATCTGTGCTGATTTTGCGCCTTAATCTTGAATGGACTACTGCTTTTTTTCTTGAGATCGCAAAGGTCTGATTAAAAACTTAGCTGCTGTATGTTTACCTAAGTATCTCAGTTAACTCTTCTCTCCTAGGAGAGGATTTCATCTTGGGAAGCTTTAAAAATTCGAAATAGAGAGGTTTGGGGCCTGATGTGGCTCAAGGGGGAGGTGACACTTGCAATTCCTAATAACAGTCATTTATTCTACTCATCTAAACACACACACACACAAACACACACACACACACATCTGTGTTTTACTATCTTTATGAGGACTTTTCAGTTACTTCCATTGACTTCCATTAATTTTCCTTGATTTTTAATGCCTAAACCTGTCCCTAAAACTCACCCTAACCCTAACCAGTTCATACCTAACCCTAGCCCTAACCATAACTCAATTCATACCCTAGTCCTAAACCTAACTTCTGTCCCAAGAACGGAATTAGGAAAAGTGAGGACCAGGAAAATGTCCTCACTTTGTCAAAATGTCCTCACTTTGCGATAAAAATACGAAAAAATGGTTCTCACTCAGCAACCAGTACAAGAACACACACACACACACAGGTTTTAAATTCACTTCTGTGTGACAAATATGCTCTTGAAAACTCCCAACAGAGCCTTTTAGAGATACGCACAGAGATTCCAGTAACCCTGCTCAATGTAGTAACAAGAAAAATGAGGAAATATAAATAAAAAAGTGATACTGATTATTCTGTTTCTGTCAATCACAGGTGAAATATAGATCACCCATGTGAAAATAAATGTGCGCATCTCCAGCTGTCAAAACTGAGTAGTGAAATTTTACACCTAATGCAATTACATCGCAAGCAGTGGTGCTCTATTAGATGGCACATCATCTGTGAGTTGCAGACGTGCAAGTAGAGAGGTGCTGGCTTTACATTGGGAGCGCCTATCCGAACGTATCACGTGTAACTGATGACTCGCAGATAAGCTGCTCCTTTCAGCCCTGCCAAAGCATGCATCAGGAAGTGGGGCGTTCGCTAAAACTACTTTAAATGTAAATCTGCCACGGCCTCGAGATTGAGATTCATCGTCCGCCCTGCTCCGGAGCTTGCCAACTCCCTCCCTGCCAGCGCTCGTACGTCGAGACGCTGCCGGTCGGCTTCCTTTTTGACTGCAAATGAGGCCTCAGCACCTGGTCACTGCAATGCCCACAGTTCCTAGTACTTTGGTCTAGAGTGGTCTCAACTCTCAGTCATGAATGCCTAATTGTATATGATAATTAAGGGTGCAAAAGAAAAAGGGGTGCATAAGTCAGCTCAGCTGTAATAGGTTTCGCATTATTTTTAAAAATCTTATCACATAGTCTTTTTCACCTGAAAGCGTAAGGTTGCCCACCATGGATTGTCGAATTTAAGTGAAACACTATTATTATGTACACAGTATTTGAAAGAATTAGGAGAGAAAACAACAACTGACACAAATTAGTTCAGTGAATCATCAAGTTAAGTTTGCCAAACATGTTGAAACATACTGATTTCCAAAGAAGTGCAGATGGAGCTCAATGTTTGTTTACCCAGCGTGTTGAACTAAATACCATAGTAATGATGAGAGGGCCGAGCCACTGGAGTTGTAATTCAGAGTAGGAAGACAGATCGCATTCCTCCCTTTTCTCTCTATCTATACTGCCTGCGATTGCCACAGAACACCATCTCCAGCCCCTTGCCTTCCAGCAGGAAACAGATGTTCCCTCCACACTTATCTCAATGAAAAAATCACAGACAATTTACAAAGAATATAAATTACGGTTGTAGCTACACATCAGTGTCTCTGTCCCTAGAAGACCTTGTAAAGAGGATAAGGGTGAAATGGTGTGTATAGGCTGGGTGAGTCGTTGGGGGAGGCAACGTAAAGCAAATGAAAGCAGTAGGGGGGGAGGGTGGCAGCTGCTCTTATCTGGTCCCCAGCAGCCAGGGAGAACTACAGGGCGGCTGGTGACTGGCGGTGATGCTGCGCTGATAGCACTAAGCTGGTTTCATGCACATTTCAGGGAGGCTACCATCACTACTCAGACTTGAAGCTCTCAGCTGCTGCCAGTGGATGAGGCTGGAATGCTATTTATAAATAGCCCATGTCATACACTTGTTACAGCTCTCCATTCTCTATGTCAATGCATACTATCACACACAGAGCAGCAAGGACTATGTGCAGGCATGATGTACAACTTCAGTGACAGCAAATTCGAATCTCATAGTTTGTGGCCTTGAGGTCATTTGTTATTCATTTGAAATGTATACTGTCAATGTGTGTTAGTGAGTGGGACTGTGTGGGATGAGACCATGCAATGTGCTGGGTTGAAATGCTGATGAGCTCCAGTTGTTAATTCAAAATACTTCATCACACAGTGCCTTAAAAAAGTATTATATACCCCTTTTGTTATTTTACAGTCAAATTGTTTTATGTATTTCTAGAATACATTCTTAGGAATTTCTTGACCAATATAATGAGTTACAGAGTCCAACATACAGCGGGAACAGGTCGGAATTAATGCCAGAAAAGCGAACCAAACACCTGCTCCACTTGTACAGAGATCAGATGGCCCCTAATAAAGGGCCCTGGACTCCGTACTCCTGGAGCGCCCCCTGAAGGGCAGCATGAGAGACACGGTCGAATGCCCTCTCTAGGTCCACAAAGTACATGTGGACCCATTGGGCAAACTCATATGAACCCCTGAGCACCCTATAGTGGGTGTAGAGCTGGTCCAGTGTTCCCTGACTGGGACGAAAACCACACTACTCCTTCTGAAGCTGAGGTTCAAGTATCGGCCGGCCTCTGCTCTCAAACATCCTGGCTCCCTGTCCCCCTTCATGTGACATATTAACATTATTTGGACTTAACCATCTGAGGGCAGTGCTGGCTTTATGTTTAGTGTCGTTGTCTTGCTGAAATTTGATGTGTTTCAAGTGTTTTGCGTTCCCTAATAGTCTATTATCTAGTATTGCCCCATATAAGACTCCAGCCATCCTTTCTTCAACTTTTTACGGTTCAACTTAAGAAGGATCCACACTGCATGATGCTGCCACCACCATGTTTCATAGTGGGAATGGTGTGTTCAGGGTCATGTGTAGTGTAGTGTAAATATTTATTAATTTACTTGTTTGTTTTATTATGACCTGGCCAGAGCACCTTCTTCCACATTTGCTGTGCAAACAAAATGACTTTTGGCCAACATTAAAAGGGTTTTTGAACAGGACTTTTTTTTTTTTCTTGTGACTGTGTCACATCTAGTTAGATTTGTGAATCTCACAAGGTTTAGTTGCCCTGTTAAAATATTATTTTATCCGAGCTGTGGATTTCTACAACTCCTTCAGACAATTTGATGTGTTTCAAGTGTTTTGCGTTCCCTAATAGTCTATTATCTAGTATTGCCCCATATAAGACTCCAGCCATCCTTTCTTCAACTTTTTACGGTTCAACTTAAGAAGGATCCACACTGCATGATGCTGCCACCACCATGTTTCATAGTGGGAATGGTGTGTTCAGGGTCATGTGTAGTGTAGTGTAAATATTTATTAATTTACTTGTTTGTTTTATTATGACCTGGCCAGAGCACCTTCTTCCACATTTGCTGTGCAAACAAAATGACTTTTGGCCAACATTAAAAGGGTTTTTGAACAGGACTTTTTTTTTTTCTTGTGACTGTGTCACATCTAGTTAGATTTGTGAATCTCACAAGGTTTAGTTGCCCTGTTAAAATATTATTTTATCCGAGCTGTGGATTTCTACAACTCCTTCAGACAATTTGATGTGTTTCAAGTGTTTTGCGTTCCCTAATAGTCTATTATCTAGTATTGCCCCATATAAGACTCCAGCCATCCTTTCTTCAACTTTTTACAGTTCAACTTAAGAAGGATCCACACTGCATGATGCTGCCACCACCATGTTTCATAGTGGGAATGGTGTGTTCAGGGTCATGTGTAGTGTAGTGTAAATATTTATTAATTTACTTGTTTGTTTTATTATGACCTGGCCAGAGCACCTTCTTCCACATTTGCTGTGCAAACAAAATGACTTTTGGCCAACATTAAAAGGGTTTTTGAACAGGACTTTTTTTTTTTTCTTGTGACTGTGTCACATCTAGTTAGATTTGTGAATCTCACAAGGTTTAGTTGCCCTGTTAAAATATTATTTTATCCGAGCTGTGGATTTCTACAACTATGGTTCTGTTGCCTGCTGCTCTGATTAATGATGGACTGAAAATAAAGATGTTTAAAGCTTGCAATAGTATTCTATATAGAATATAACAATAGAAGTACCCTTTATTGTCCCTCAGTGGGGAAATTCAGGCATACCAGCAGCAAAGTAAAAGGCAAATGGAAGCCTGCAAATAAACATAATATAAAAACAAAAACTGAGAATAAGAGACAGTACAATTTACAACATAAGAAAATAATACAGTATATTTATTAAGAATAGCATACTCAGATTGAAAGGGATGTATAACTGAAAAGGGCAATTTAAAACTGTCTAAAATGTGCATGTGTCTTCTTCAGGCAGTTTGTTGCACTGGATTGTATTTACGGGTCTCAGAGTATATTGTACACACAGCATATTGTATGAGTAAGAGCTCATACAATATGAATTGTTGAGGATTTGTAGCTTTGTATTTAAAAAGTTATCTTTTTTTCTACAAGTGTTTAAAGATTTTGTAAATGTTTTAATTTATATCCGTGCACTGTTTTTTTTTGAGCCGGTGTCTCAGCAAAATTTCATTATGTTGACATAATGACAATATAGACTTAAATCTTGAATCATTTGTGTTGTGAGTGCTCTTCCCATATTTTTGTAACTTTGCATGTTTTAAGATTAAAAAAGTGACAGTAAAGATGATGATTTATGCCTCACATCCTCTTCGCTAATCTTTACAAATCATCCATGGTGGTTCTCAGTACATTGTAAATGAAGGTACCATCAGATTGGAGCTTCTCTAGAACAAGGCCTAGTCTGACAACCACATAGTGTGTGCATCATGCAAATGCAAATCAAAGTCCTGCAAACTGCCTTATCATGACACTTAGAAAAGAGGATGCTTTTGTATTTTCAATAATGCATGGCCAGCAGGGAATCGCGATCAGCCTCATTTTATGTCATCCAGCAGAGTTGCTGTTTTAGCAGCTTACATTCCTCTACTGTATGAAAATAATAATGCAATTAAATGCAAGTCGAACTAGCCCGCTGTAACAAAAGGTCAGCTTTTCATTATTAGCAAAAACATAGCTTTGTACTAAAATGTGAAGCAGGGGAATTTAACCACAAAGTTCAAAATAGGGTCATGTATTTTATTTGATCTAACACCTAAGATAAATATCAGTCAGCATGTTTAAATGCATAAATTCTGACACAGTAATAAAGACTACGGGATAATAATTGGAAAGCCATACACTAAAATATAGAGCTAAAGCCAAGAAAACCATAAAAACTAAAAACCTTACAACAGTGTTAAAAATATTTTCTAAGCAAAGTGTAAATATTTTTATTGTTTGTTGAAAAAATGACTAATTTAATAAAATATAATCATGATAGGAGCAGATGATGAAGCCTGCATGTGAAGAAGCAAACTGTGTGTCCCCAGAGACCTGGGCAGCAACAGGATGGGTTGAGGACTCGCTCCTTCCCACGCATCATGGCACATGCCAAACCAAGCATATGGATCACCTGGATAAAGCCCCTCCTTATCTTTCCTCCAGAGCACTCAGTGCCACTGAACTTCCACTATTGATTCCCTCAGTGACGGAGCACAGCTAAGGCCAGCTATTGAACCACTTATTATTAATTCACAAATCCTGCCTTGTCCACAAAAAAGTGTGAGAACAAAGCACACATTGTAAGAACAAGCAGAAAGAAAGCAGGATAAAGGTCAAAAAAATCAACTTTTTCAAGTGACAGAGCCGCTGAAGTAGAAGTGATGCTTTTCAGGCTACCAAGTTATAAAACAAATTTTAGAGTCCCCTCTGTTACAAATAAAACTCCACAAAGCTTGGTGTTGAGTATTTCAAAATAAAGAGTAATAAAAATGGAGGGAATAAATATAGAGAGATGGAAAGGAAAAGATTAAGCTATTTTTCCTCTATCTTCTTCTCCTAGGTCCAATATTAGTCTGGAGGATAAACTGATGATGATGAGAGGCTAAAATTGAGCTGTAACTCTATCTGGGTGCTGGAGCGAATCAGAAAGTCTATCCCACCTTTCACCTGGGAATCACAGCTCTGTCTGTGCCCTGTCTGGTCACCATACCAACCAAAGCCAGGCATCATGGTTTTAATTGGAGCCAAAGGCTCGCAGCAGCTCAGGCGCAGATAGAAGGCAGGAAGAAGGGCAGACATTAACCATTGCTAAATGATGGTGGCCATGCAGATCAAATCGAATTTCAGGCTTTGCTTGCATTGCAAAGCTGATATGGTCTTAAGGTAGCACAAAACACATTGAAGTCACCTTGCTGAAATTCTTGGTTTAGATTCCAGCTTAGGGCAAAGTTGCCTTTTCTCTGTCAGTAAAATCCTAATACCACAAACAGTATAAGCATAGTCACACTGTGATTCAGCTTTGCAAACACTAAAGGTGCCAAAATTAGCGTACACAGACCAGCAAGACTACTTAACAATGAAAGGTGTTGATGATATGAGACAAATCAGAACATAAAAGATGCATAGTGCCTAGCAATGGTATTCACAACCACAAACTTAAAAACTCCAGTGGCATATCACTCACATGCACTACAGCATTGTTCCTGATGGGTCCTCGATCTCAGCAGGTTGGGGCAATGCTCCATCAGTAGCATGGGTGAAAGAAAATTCAACAACAACCTTGTCTGCTGTCTTATTGAAATTGTATGGGTTAGACCAACACAAAGTGGTACATACTTGTGAAGTAGAAGGAAATCGTTTTATTATTATCATTAATATTTTTTATTATTTAAAATCTGTCAGGGACATTCTAATACTTTAATATGTTTTACTCTAAGCCATTCCACTGTAGCTTTGGCTGTATGTTCAGGGTCATTGTCCTCCTGGAAAGGAAACCACTGCCTTAGTCTGAAAACATTTGCAACCACTAATAGGTTTTCTTCCAGTATTATTCTGTATTTCCATCCATCCATCCATCCATCCATCCATCCATCCATCCATCCATCCATCCATCCATCCATCCATCCATTCATCCATCCATCCATCCATCCACCCATCCATCCATCTTCCATGTGTTTGTTTTGGAGGAAGACCCATACAGTTTTCAGTTTGCAAAATGCAAAGAGTATGGCTCGCTTTCAACATTGGCTTTCTACTTGCCAATTCTTGCCGCTCTTCCATGAGGTCTAGATTTGTGAAGTGCACAACTAATAGTTGTCAAGTCAATGGACTCCGCCACCTGGGTTGCGGACCTCTGCAGCTCCTCCAGATTTACCATGAAACATTTTGGCCGCTTCTCTCATTACAAAGCTCCTTGTTCAGTCTGTTAGGTTAGTTGGACAGATATGTCTTGGTAGGTTTACAGTTGTGTTTACTTTCCCAATTGTCCGGTGTGTTCCTTGGTCATGGGGTTGTTTGTTCCTTTAAGTTTTCTATCAATCCTCAGAGGCCTTCACAGGACAAATGTATTTATACTGAAAATAAATTACACACATGTAGACTGTGTTTACTAATTTGTTTTCTGAAGGCAGTTGGTTGCACTGGAATTTATTTAGGGGTTTAAGAGTAAAGGGGGCTGTACACCACACTTTTCAGATTTAATTGTAAAATGTCAGATTTACACACTACTTTTTGTTAATCTATCGCATAAAATTAGAATCAAATATAAAGTGGCTGTAACATGAAAAAAAATCGAAAAGTTACAGGTGTATACAATAGATACACGTAAATTAGGTGCTCATACTGCTGGAATAAATTTACAAAACTATTGAGCATTTTGAGTGATCAGCAAGGCAGTTGATTACTGACATTTGTCTACAAGCAAGAAAAAACATAAAGATAATTTTAAAAAAAAGTAAATGTCACTGAGTATAATCTCTGACCTATGGCATTAAACGTAAGCAGCTAGTATAATGTATGCCAGCAACAATATCATGCCAGCATGAGTTTTTTCATGCTTCCAAAATAAAATATAAAACCAGCTATGACTCCAGCTTTGGTGTTGGCAATTAGAAGTATTATTCACACAGTTATTTTATAAATACTGAAATTAAATATCTGCAGGAGAGTAGTGTGTAGGACAAAACAGTAGGATTCACCTTTAAAAAAACTAATTAAAGGACTGGACTGGTGAAAAGATCAGAGAGTGGTTGAACTGGGAAGATTCCAGCTGGGAATGTGTGTCAGTGTCGAGCAAATAATTCACTGTAAACAGTACAAAAACTCTAAAAAGAGTAAAATGTTTATCACCTAGTGTGTTTTGTGAGAATTAAAAGTAAAAAGGATTTTCCTGATGCTGTACATATTCCCCAAACAAGTGAACCAAAACATTTGCCAACAACTAGCTGCCATTAAAGGAGTTGTTCCAGCTAGCAAGACAGATGTCTGTCCAAGCAGATCTCCATAAATCTGTAGCACCATGTAGAAAACCCATAGACATAACTCATGGTTTGCAAAATGACATACTGGGACACACAATAAAAACAGGTAAATTGAGGAAATTTATTAAATTGTTTTTTCATAAGTGACTTGTTACAAACACTAGCATTTTTATATTATTTCCAGTCAGCTGCTTCTGCTTTGCTGTAGCTTCTTCACACTGATCTTTTTAATAAGAAAAACAGAGGCAAACAGTTGAAAAAAATAAAAACTGTAGGCTGAGGTGTACATAGGTTTGTGTGTGTTTGCAACTGTGTTAGTCATGTGGTCCCACGGGTCTCAATGGTGTCTAACACTCCATTTCTCTGGGTATGTTTGTATATGATGACCCCTGACCTTGAACCTGACACATGTCTGAGGTCATTCTGCTCTTTTTCTGATGCTGCAGCGGGGGGCCAGGACCTAACATACAGACTCTCAAACGCACACAACAGGACAGAGTGAATCACAGGTGAAGCCAGACAATAAAGATAATAGAACAGGGCGCCTACTAAGTTTATTTTCTTCTGTCTTAAATCAAACTTCCAAGGCTTTCTATGTATACATGTAGTCATACTGAGTACATTCATAAAGTAGTCTATAAGGCACACCTGTAATCATGGAAACCGATGCCTTCTCATTTTTCAAATTCTCTGGCCCATTAAATACAAACAGAGTGAAAACCATAAACTGTCTGTCCACAAGAAACACAATTTCTAACATTATTAGTTGACACAACCTCACTACAGAGGAAAGGATCTAATTCTTTTTTCAATACAGAATTTTAAGCAGGTAAAATGATCAGCCCTGACCAGTGACCGGCTGTTAAGAAACTCAAAATTTTGATATTGTTCAGTGAATGAGCCAATACTAAAGACTACCTAATAATGGTAAAAAAATCCCTCTTGTTTCTGTATGAAAAAAAGCTTAATATTAGCTATTTTCAGGCTGAAAAACAAAGTCCGAGGGAACACAGAAGGTATCCAAAAGAAACTTATTTTCCACAACATGTTGAGACATGTCTGCAGTTCATTCAGGCTGCGAGAGAGTGAGAGAAAGCACAACTTTCAATAGAAATCAGGAAGGCTTGACATATCACATCCAAGTTAGTCTTTTAACTTCTTTTTGCCATGAAGCACATTGAATTTGCAAATGTTTACCACCCTTAGCAAACCTTGGAGTTAAGGTAAGCATCTGCCTTCTTCAAGGATTGCAAACAGAGGCTGTGGTTTTAGTCCTACTAGTAAATTGCAAAATACATATCAAAATGTCAGCTACACAGTCTTTCAGTTTTTTTTATAGTAGTAAATCCAGTTTTACAGTGACTGCTACCTCAAACCAACATGGTTTGACACTGCTTGTGCTCCTAATTATGAATGAAACAAAATGACAGCTTACTCCAGGAAAGATAGAAAACAATAGTTCAATGCTGTTTTTGAATCGTATTGCTACATGGATTATTATACAGCTCTTTTCTCATCATATTTTCATTTACATATTAAAATAAAAATGCATTTTCTAGCTGAGGAAAACTTTGAAAAACCCTAACCTCTAATAGTTAGTGTTACTTCCTTTGACTGAAATGACCAGCAAGATGCCTCTTGTAGCTATCTAAAAGTCTCATGTTTTTCTGAGGAAAGTTAGGCTTTCAGATGTGAGATGTTTCACGTTTTTTTCATGTACAGCTCATTTGAAGTCATTCCACAGCATCTTAATAAGACCAAGATCAGGGCTTTGACTTGGCCCAGGACATCCAGGACATTCCATTTCTTAATTATTAGCCAATCTTTGGTGGATTTACTGATATGTTTTATGTCACTGTCATTTTTGTAGAATCTAGTTCCACTTCAGCTTATTTTACAGCTGGTCTTCCATTTTCCTGAAGCACCCTTTTAAAAATGGTAGAATTCACTGTTTATTCTAAACTGGTGTGCTGGCCAGGTCCTGCTACAGTATTTTCAAACCATGACACCTCTACCTCCATGCACCACCGTATTTAGTTCATACCAACATGTCCTCTGTTTTGCTGTAAAAATAGCTTAGTTGTAGGCCCATCTGTCCAAAGAAAATTATTCTAGCAGTTTTGATCTTACATTCTCTGTGGCAAACTTTAATCTGGCCTTCATGTTGTTTTTACATCAAAAGTTTCCTTCTTTGGCACATCCCATGAAAGTTAAACTTGTACAGTCTCTTTCTGGTTACACATGCTTTTTTACATCAGCGGTAGCAAGAGTACAGAAGAGTATGAGAGTACAGAAGCCCTGAAAGTAAAACTAAACTCTAGACTCATTTTCTAAGTCTGATCAAATCATCGTTTTATTCATTTTTTTAAATGCTTGTTTTTTAAGATGTTTTGGGATGTTTTTAGATGAGAAATTGAACCTTAAAGCGTCATATATTGAAACAGTTCTCTAAAAATTAGCCTGGTTTTAAATTAACCACGATGGTTTCAGAGACACAAAGGCCCTCAACAGATGCAGGCTGCAGCAGGAGTTGGAGCCTAAATTCACCCTGCGAAGTACTCCCTGATGTCGGGAGAGCACACCATCATTTTACCGCTTCTTGTTTGATGTAATAAAATTCAATTAAATTCAATTCAGTTTTATTTATATAGCGCCAATTCACAACACATGTTGTCTCAAGGTCCTTCACAAAACTCAGGTACATACATTACAATTAATCCTAATCATTGAACAGTGCAGTAAGATTCAGTTATTTATTCAAATTGGATAAAAAGTTTTTCTGTCTAAGGAAACCCAGCAGATTGCATCCAGTCAGTGACCTGCAGCATTCACTCCTCCCGGATGAGCATAAAATATTTTCTCACTTGCCTTTCAGGGCAGAACAAAAAGAAAAGGTAGAAATATTTGAATCACATTTTTTTGACTTGCAGCTAACTTCTAAAGTCATGAGAAAAAGAAAATTTGATCAGACTTAGAAAATTAGTATAATTATTTTTTTTTTCACTTGCCTTTTATACCAGAGCCTGCAGTAGGTCTTGTGATGACATTTTAGGGGTTTTGGAGACAATTTTTGGCATCTTGCAGTCTTGCAGTCTTTGGGTGAACTGGTTTGGACTTGGGCATATTAGCTTTTCTGAAATGAAGGACATTTACTAAACAGTTCTGATCTCAAATTTGTTCGAGACCTCCTTAAATCCCTTACCAGACTTATAAGCTGTTACAATTTTCTTCCTGAAGTCCCCAGGCAACTCTTTGGATCCCTGCATGGTGTTTGCTTTGCCCTCAACAGTCAGGAGAACTCTAGATTAAACGTCTGAGGCAAACCTCCTTCAAAAGGCAGACTAACAATTGTGTAGTCATATGCACCTAGTGTGATATGCCTGTGAGGATGTGATATGATATGTGTGTAAAATTAGATTTTACAGAAAGCTTTCAAATGTATATACTTTCAATTTAATAGTTTATTTGCATTACTTCAATCTTTCAACAAGTTACCATTTAGTTTCAACAACCATATGTACAAATATGTTTGAAAACATACTGGCTTTCATTAGGTGACCCGCATTTTTTACTTGACCTTATACAAATAATCAATCAATATTGGCATCAACCTAAAAATCTCATTCTTGTTGGATTCTAATAATGCTACACAACTTGGAGTGGACTAAACACATGAGCAATAAACATTTATTTCCACCTTAGAGGGAAGTAAGATTTGTAACTATCCAGTTCTAAAACCATAAAAAGGTTTATCTGTAGTGTGGCATAGTGAATCACTTCCACACACTTTCTGCAGCAGCGTTTTCAGCCCACACCAGTATCCAGGCCTGTTGCAGAAACCTGGCTGATTAACTATTTCCAACATATTTGACATACCGCTGAGACTACTTATCTGTCACCTTAGCAAGGAGATCCTGGGAGCTGATGATGGGAGTCAGGGAAACAGCCCAGCTAAAGTTGACTTCTGACTTTTTGCACCATATAGTGCCTAGCAACAGTAAGATCCACTTTGGAATTGTAAATTGTGCTGCTATAGTTTATGTGTAAATTAAACACCTATTTGAAGTGTTGTAGTTGTTATCAATTCATCAGCTACAAATTTTTCTTTAAAAAACATGATATTCTGTGTAAAGTAGTAGCAGGATTCAAATGCTTACACGTATGCCCAGATGTTCCCCCTGTTCTGTAAACTTTATGCTGGCGGGGGGGGTTAGAGAGCAATCTGGCTAAAGTCGATGTTGTGACGAACTACATCTGGAAGAAATCATGTGAAATTACAGGATCTACTGACGTTTCGCTTCATGCTCCACACACTGTCCGCATGGGGTGCTTTTTCGATGCTGGGTTTTTGAACATGTCTGCTTTAGAGTGTGTGTGTGAGAGAGAGAGTATGCGTAATTAAATATCTTTTCCTGACATTTACCTTTTTCGTCCACATGGCTCTCGGCAGGAAGAGGCAACCTGGGAATGACAATCTTGAAACCTGCAACATATCACATTTTGTGGGCGCATGTGTGTGTGCGCATATGTGTGCGTGTGTCTGTTTTTGTGCATTTGTGTCAGAATTGGAAAACACAGTTATTAAGGGGGAGGCCTGCCACTCATGTGTCTCCAAAGGGTGAGGAGACCAGACACCATATATAACGGATAAGGGAAAAGGCAGACTAAGGGGAGAAACACAGAGAAGCACAGCTAATGAAGGAGAGGAAGGGAGTGGTGAAAGTGCCAAGGCACCCATTGTATCACAGGACAGAAGCAGTAAAGACAACCTAGTGGCCTCTGCAACTTTAAGATTGTCATTAAACTCTTGCCTTGCTCGTGTTTATGGTCAGCTTTGTGTGTCAGAGGAGAAGGGGATCGTAAAGCAGGGCTTTGTCTGTCTGCCATTGATTTATTTCCTTCGTTAGGTTGATGACACTGCCTGCTTATGATGTCCTAGCACAGACTATAATTACAGAACACTTCTTTCTTTATTGATGTCACTTTGTTAGTTTAATTAGGCTATATTGGGTTTTAGAGTCATGGCAAGAGCAAAGCTATGATGTAGGGCAAAAATCATCAATGGAACATCCTCTTTTCAAGATGTCGGGAGCACAGAGTTGGGAGATAATTATTTCATAGACATATAAAGTACACTGTATGCATCTCAACACCTACAAAGACAAAGAAAAGGTAATCTAAAAATTAATGACTATTCCATCTGCGTTATAAGCAGAGACAGAGGGAGAAGGCGGTGTGTGTGATGAGGGCCTGAATGGAAATGAAACACCTGGGTTCAACCTTGAGAGCGACTGTTTACACTCCCAGTCCCCCGGTGCTGGAAGTGACTAAGAATCATGGAAAAACCGTTGGAAGGTCTGTGAGTGAGAACAACTGTGTGTGTATAGACATTGTATATATGAAGGGATGGGACCCAGGAGGGAAGCGGTGCCACATCAAGGTGACCGTCGAGTGAAAGAGGAGGAAGGAGAGGCCACCTGCTTGCAAGCGATAGCAAAACGAGGATGACAGCCATCCACCTGTCTAAGAACACTCTCATTTCAGACCCCATCTGCCCACCCCCTTTGGGACACCGCCTCCCAAGGGGTACTCATGACCCTAACTGCATTTCCACTGATCAGACCTCCTGTTCACTGTCCCTGAACCTAACGAAATGGCAACTGCTCACCTGACCAGAGGCCATCCAGGGTTACTGTAAAACAGTATAGCACCAAAGTGCCGTTGAGTAGTCTTATTCTGCTTTTCGTTTTCTTGTGTCAAAGCAACATAGCCCCCAGATCTTCCTTGTAAGAATGGGCAATAAGTCGTCTGGTTTGACTAAGTCATCACACATGGCCAATGGGGAAGGCTTTTATTAGTTCTCTGTTTTTCTTCCTCCCTGATGTTCTCCAAACCTAAAACTCATCATTGTGTTCTGTAGCACCAGTAATAGTTGGCTAACAGCAGAGCAATTTGGCAGCTCAAACAATGTTCACATATAACCTGCTGTCTATTTGTCATTTCTTTTTTGCTCTTTCCCCCTCTGTGCACACAGGTGCCTATGTTTCTTACACTGGAAAGTGAAAGACACACGCAATTGGATTCCTTCAGGGGCTAATACACCCTGCAGAAGGTTCGCTTATTTCGAGGATGACTATATGACTCAAGTCAGGGGCCATCGTGTGACACCCAGGGCTTCTGACTCATGGTCTGGACCTGGCACTCTGTTTGCACTTTCTCAATACATTTTAACCACATAACCAAGTAGGGTATATGTGGAAAAGACTTCTGACATGTCTTATGATCTCTCCCAGTCCTTAAGGGCTACAAAAAACCCTCTATACTGTTGCTGTCTTGGCTAAGAAAAATATGTTCATGAAAACTAAGACTGGATAAACAGAATGCACAGAAATAGAGACAAGAAGGAATTTGAGAGATAAAAAGAAAAAGAAGTTAATGCGTAAATTGAATGCAGTGAGGAAAAAAATCAAGTCAACCCAGAAACATATTTAATACACAATAAATGCTATAGTGCAAAATACGACAGCCATTGCAAGGAAGATGTAATTTTGAGATGGTTGCAAAGGTTTGTAATTCAGCAATCTCCTTCTCCCTCATCGCAGGCTGCTCGATCTCTTTGCATGTTCTGTTTGGGTGGATAATGATTTATGTGTTACACAATCGTAGATCGTCTTGGCCTCTTTATCAGTAAGAAGCATAATTACACATATCCCTGGTGGATGTGGCAGCAAGGTGTTGTGCTGCAGCATTTACTTTCTCCTTCGACAGATGTAAATCATCAGTCTGTTTAGAGATGCGCCAACAAATCAGTTGATTTTCAGCTTGATCACTTGTGACCAGCGATGATCAAGTTGCAAACTTGTGGTGCGAGCCCTGTTACTTAGTGGAGAAAAGTAATTAGCTATTTAGGAATCTACATTCTCTAGAGCAATGGTTCTCAAACGCAAGCACCTCAGGTCATACTTGGAATACATTGAGAGGTAGCCAAATGAAATAAAGTATGTCCAATATAAATACCATTTAGCTATAAAGGAAAACTAGTAAGCCAAAACAGCGAAAGTGTAGTTGAAACAGGTGGCTCTTAGCTTCAAACAGATGCCATTCAGAAGGGAAGTGCATTTAAGAATATTTCAACCCCTCAGTACAAACTGTCAAACGGTCTGAGTCTGATTTTTCAAAGCCTGAACATGATCTTTATTTGTTATACAAATGTGATGTTGATCAAACCCTCAAACATCCTGGGGTAAGAAAATGCAAAAGGAACAAAGACTAGAGTTAGTCTAAAGTTCAAAGCTATTGTTAAAATTAAATGAGACAACGAGAAACAGTTTGAAAATGTTTTTGCAATACACCAATGATCAACTTTCTGAGGTTTTCTGTGCTGTCCATTATGTAGAGTTGAGGTTTCACAGGACCAGCATGCAGACAAGAGGTTGGGAGCTGCATTATGATTAGAAACGTTTAATCAAAAACTGGTAACTAACAGGCAGATGCAGGACATGGAACAACGATGAAGTAACTAGCATGGACTATGCAGGTAAATCAACAGGAGGATCCAGTGGTGAGCAATGAAAATTCAATTAAATTCAATTCAGTTTTATTTATATAGTGCCAATTCACAACACATGTCGTCTCAAGCCACTTCACAAAGGGTTTGGAATGGTATAGGGTTGTTGGGGAGGTTAGATTAAACTACTGAGTGTTAGAGTTTGGCCATTTTAGAATGGGCTATGTGTAGAGGTACTAAGTAAAATAATACACTGATAAAGTGTGTCCATGTAGAGCCCACTGGTGGCCATTGTTATACTAAAAACCACAAAGATTGGGGGTACCTCTCTCTGTCAGACTGATTATAACCATTGGAAAAGAGAAGGGGTCACAGAGGTAGCAGAAATGGAGGGTGTGAAAACCAGAGAGTATAAATATAAAGGCAGGGTGTAGAAATGACCAGTGAAGAAGAGCTAATCAGGTGAAATATAGAGCAGCTGGTGGCAGGGACATTGAAGAGCAACTGAAGGAGGGAGGCTAATTAACACAGGTGAGTGGGAACACAGAGAAGTCCAGGAAAGTAACAAATATCTAAACACAAGAATGAACCAAAACCCTAATCTACCATAAATGAGCAGAAATAACCGCAACTAGAAAACATAAGCAGGGAAACCAACGAGAACTCAAACACAGGTGAATTATGACACAGTCATTATGCACCAATATTGTTAGCCTGAATCTGATTGAACAAATAGAAACATATGTTGCTCTCCGACCTTTCCATTGCTTGTGGTGACAATTTAGCTGCTTGAATGGGTGTATGAGGCATCATCAGAGAGCAGAAAAACAGATAATCACGCAAAACCCCATCATCTTTCTACATTATGCTTCAGGTAATTAGCATGTCTCTGCCATTAAACCTGCCATGAGATAGACTTCTATACTGATATACAAGTGGACACGTTTACATTCTTGCAGATGCACAAGCACTTACTGGAACAAAACATCAAAATGCATATAACCCTGTATAGATGATACCTATTAGAATAGATTTGTGTCTCACTGCAGGCCCATTCCTGTGAGCTATCACAAATCCAAGTGAACAGGGACACATTTCTGGGGATTCCTAGGATAACACATGGAGAATTGTATTTCAAATCCAAACCGTGTTAGATACCCAAAAGACTTCTTTAGAGTGCAACAAATGATTACTGCTATACACTTTGATCAAATTGTTGCTTCTAACTTATGCAGGACCTCATGGGGAATCTGAAACAGTTGCCACTCCTGTGATGAGTTTATGCTGCAGCTCAATTCTCCTATAATCATCTGCTGATCTTCACTGGTGATTTAAAAATACACTTCTCATTAATCTTTGCTTATCACAAAAGCTAAATTGTCTCCCACAGAAATTGCATTAGTGCGTGTTTTGGCCACAGGCAAGAGACAGCAATAGGTAGTAACAGGGTTTGCAATAGGAAGGCAGAGAGTGTGGGCAAGAAAAGGGACACTCACAAACTGAAAATAAAATAATGTGTAAATAAAGAGCAGAGGAAGATGGAGAAAAATAGAGGAAACTGAGTCTAAAGAAAAGGAAAGTATGACATTGAGAGAATAAAAGGTAGAGAAATAAAGAGGGTGATGAAGAGGAAAAAAGGAAGGTTGGTCTCATTACTATAAGACCTTTTCTCTCCCTCCAGGCTCAGGTGACCCCAGTTTTTTACCCCTCTGCCTTTTCACACCACTAATCATTAGGTTTTAATCACCAGGATATTGCCCCCCTTTGTCCCTCCCCCTCTTCCCCCTTCTCCCCTCCATGCCCTACTCTGTGCCCTGGCCTTTGCCAAGGTCCAGCTAATTTTATTCTAATTGGCTGTGCAGTCGGGAATGGGTCTACCCTGCTAACTGTCCCCATCCATCCACTCGTCCATCCATGCGTCATGTTCCTTTCACTGTCCTCTCTGTTCTTCCTGTCTGTCCTCTTCTCTCCTACTGGCTTCACAAATTCCCACCTGTGCTTGTTTCTCCATCTCTTTGCTGCCTTCTTTCTCTGTGCAGCCGTTTTCCAATTTCTGTTCTATCTCTCTCTCTTTGTCTGCCGTTGACCTAACATTCTGCCAGACAAAACAAATAGCCTTGATCTTGTCTGCCAACACAAAGCTTAGTGTGACTGCCTTGATCTGCACACAATAGCATGGAAGAAAAGTAAAGCTGTTCAATTAGGTAAGGCTGAGGGTGGAAGTTCTACTTTGCTTTTATGAAGGAGTGAACAGACATGACAGATGATGGTGAAAAAAAAATGAGAGCATAGCATTAGCAACAAAAAAAGGTGCAAAGAATCAAGACCTGGGATCTAAACATCATGACTAGAGAACACACTTAGATTAAAGCACAGAAAACAATTTTTAGTACACTATAAAAAAGGAATTTTGAAGGGTATAAATTATAAGCCAGTAAAATTATCTGAAACCAAAACATGTGTGTACATGTTAAGCTGTGTGTTACTCTTCTTTTATTGGTTAATGTGTTTTATTTGTTTACTTTGCACGAAGGTTTCCATTTGACCTTAATTCTAAAATCTTTAAGCAGCAGATTTTAGTATAAGCTTGACTCAGTGTTTGTTGCTGGTCATGCCTAGCTTTTCTCTTCAATCTTAATTTAGTGGATGTTATGCATAAAAATATTTCATGAAGGACATTCATGAAGGGCATCTAGTCCGTACTTGTTAGATTGAACCCTAAAAAAGGTAAAAAGTCAGATGAAAAACCTAGGTAACAGTCACTCGCGGGACAAACCTCAACTTTTCTTTTCTCCTCTGGATCAACAGCTCCAATAAATTTTCATTACACCTGTGTGAAGCGCTTCAAATAGAGCCACAGAAGCAGAAACTAATTACTTTCTAATTTATTGACTAATGGCCACAGCCCTGGGAGACAGCTGCAATTGTTCTAACAGTCCTGCTGCTCCGACTGCACTCAGGTCCACTTTAGATTCATAACAAAAATAATTTATCATTACAAGCACATTAAATTGAACTGTATAGACCATAACAGTGGTAATTTATATCATTTTTTGCTAGGGATGTTGTTTTTCCCTCCCTTGTCTTGAAAGGATGCAATAGGTAACTGTACTATCGCAGACAGATGACACTGGTTTCTGGCTCACTTTTTGCTTCAAAGATTACTTTGTTTGGTGCCTCATTATCTACCTGTAAAACCTTAAAGAAAACAGTGATTGAACTTTTTCTTCTTCTTTTTTCACAGTGATATTTGTGAAAACACTGCACTAAATTTAGGCATGATCAAAACAACACATTAGACACATTTAAGGTTCCAGATTTCTTTTTTAGCCAGGTATTCGCAGTGCTAATAAGAGATGCATTTCCTGTAAATGCCCTATTCCTTCCTTGGTGGTAAAAATGGCTTCCAGGATGGTAATGTCCCCATCATCAAAACTCCAATGGTTACCTAGTGGTTTGAACAGTGTGATAACAACATTAGCCATGTGTCAAGCATTTCTTAATCACTATAATGGATGCCATTTGTGCATTGATGGGATATTCTGTAGCTACTTTGAGATGGCATTTTCCATTGCTGTCATTAACATAGAATGCCCATATGATCATGCAAATTCATTATGTAAGCACTGATTAGAACTGACCTTGCCCTCTAGGAGGTGAATCGTCTGAAATAATGACAATAAATCCTCAGTACAGTATGTAGTCTGCATTTAGATTAGTTTTGCATGGCATGCAACTATTTAGAAATAGTTGTTGGTCAAATCTAAAACATATCTACCAGAAAAAATGGCAGACGAATATTGTCCTGCTTTTAATGCAGAAAAAAACATTTAGGCTTTGTGATATGAATTCAGTAGGAAAAAAGTTTAAATTTTCAAAAACAGATAATATTTTGATATTGATTTTTTATCTTTTGACAGATATTTGGTTGGATAAAAATTATTTCAAATCTGCCAGGGGTACAAATGTTTGTTTTTTTTTTTTGCCTTAACTGTAAATCATTTCATTGTAAATCATTCTATTGTATCACTACAATATGTATGTATGTATAGGGTTTTCCTGCTGAAAGGTAAATCTAAGACCCAGTTTTAAGTCTTGGTGGCCTCTAACAGGTTTCCTTCCAGGTTTGCACTGTATTAAGCAGTTTCCATCTTCCCATCAGCTCTGACCAGCTTCCCTGCCCACACTGAAAAAAAGCATTGTGCACATGACGTGCTAAAGGTTATGTGCAGTGTGTTTGTTATCACGACACAAAGCAGTTTGCATATAGGCCAAAAAGCTTAATTTCAGTCTCATGTGGTCAGAGCAGCTTCTTGCAAATCGTTGTTGTGTCTTTTGCAGGGCTTACTATAGACATTACCTTTTACACATTTCTACAAAGGACAGGTTTTCAGAGTGCACAACTAATGTTGATAGATTCTCCCACTTGAACTGTAGATCTCTGCTGCTCCTGCAGAGTTACCATGCCTCTTGGCCTCTTCTCTAAATAAGGCTCTCCTAATCAGGCCTGGTAGGTTACATGGACAGCCATGTCTTTACAGGTTTCTGTGTATATTCTTTCCATTGTCAGATGATGGATTAAACATAAGATTGTCTTAGTTCCACAACCTTATCCATAACCCGTCATGACTCCTCATGAGGGTTTTTGGTTTCTTATGTTTCTTATGACAAACCTCTGTGTCTTCCACCAAACACCTGTATTAATACAGAGAATAAAATAGGTCCATCGTGTGCTCAGTGTGCCATAAAATCTATCTACAAAATGAATTATTAAAACAAATCATCAAAACACATTGAAAAAATGCAGCAGAATATATCTATTTATTGTTGGGATCCATATTTTTTTTGCATATTTCTTCCAAAACAAGAACTATCCCCAAAACAAGGATCGGGGTAAAGTCAAAGCAAAACTGGAATCCATGAATGTCAAATTCTCACAGCACCAATAAACCAATCCAACCATGTTGATAATTCCGACAGTTGTATTGTGTTAACTTAGTGTTGAAACTGACAGTAGTGTGGCCCTGTGGGAGGGTCTAAACGGTGACAGCCTGTCTCTATGGGAGGCAACGTTCACTGACACCCCACTTGTAAAAACATAAAATCTCAAATTTAAATTTCCACCAGCGGTTCAACTTTCAAAAGCCCATATATGAGTACATACACTGAAAATGTAAATAATAGTATCAATGTATCAATACTGACTGAGGTGACATTTTGAATGACTCTGTCTCCTGTACTCATATAATTTGAGTTTTTGTGATAATCTCATCAGTTAACTGGAAAGTTGAAAGTATGAAATAGGTTTCAACATGCAAGGGCCTTGCTTATGAGTGTTTATTAAAAACTTTAACAGAAGAACATAACTTTAGCTTTCAATGGAAATATATGTATATATAATATATATATATATATATATCTATATATATATATATATATATATATATATATATACATATATATATATATATATATAAAATTTTATATATATATATATATATATATATATATATATACATATGTAATAAAACAAAAAATTCAAGATGCAAATACCTATGCTTTATTTGATCCACATTTACATTTACACTCATCAACACATAAACAGAACTACATAAATGCCACTCTGCTTCTTTCCTTCTGTTCTCTTCTACAGAAATTGAAGCTTTTACCACCTGATCAATAAGATTCAGCTGGCCACAAAAACAGAGATGGTGTGTTTGGAGGGCATCTCCTGGGATGGACAATAAGGACACTGAGAATAAAACTGAGACCAGAGACACACAAACAGAGGCACACACAACACATATACCCAACCTGTCCTAAATTTCCGAGCTCCGCATTTACGTCAGACTCCTGTTTCAGACACAAGGCACTTAATGGAGCACAGCCAAGGCACGGCGTCTTTTTTTTTAATTGTGTGCATGTATGTGCTAGATAATATTGCCATGTTGGGCTCCTACAGTACAGACGAGAGGAAGATAAAAACAGGCAAATATAAGAATGTATTTGTGCATACACATCTATACAGATAAGTGACAAACATCATCAAATACATGGTGAGACTGTTAGCAGAGTGTGGAAAAAAGTTGGAGGAAATGAGTGACATTCCAAAAGTACATACTCTCCACACTTATATGAAAAGCATCAGCAGCAGGACTGAATATTCTGTGAATAGAAGGTTTTTTGGCATAGGATATATGAAGAGAAATCAATTTCAGGGCCAAATATGGTACCAAGGACGTGCAGAAGGACAAAGCTCTGTTGATCTGTTCATATCAATTTGCTCCCTCCTCAAGACAGAGAATGCCACAGCATTCAGTGCTGCATCTTCAAGAAATATCGCCTGGATAACGGTGCCATAAAACACATCATTTTACTGTCAAACCGTCTATGTCTTCAATGCACCTAGAGCGGGAGCCATTTTCAAGCAACATAAAGTTTAACATGGCGCTACATCTGCCAAACCGCAAGCTTTCACACTACATGGGACCAGGCAATTTAATTAGGGGACATGGGATAGCATTTGGCATTAGGCAGAGCCCCACCCGCTCTATCTGGACCTGAACCCTCAGGATCCTGTAGTAATTTCTGGAAGAACAGAGTGAAGACTGAATTATTCTATCCAGTGTTTCCTATGACAACAGTTGCAATGTTTCTAAAATACGTATATTTTGAACTGTTACAGGTCATAACAATGGCACAGTTTTTGCCTAGATGCTTTCCCCATTTTGTCAAATTACAATTACAAACTTCAATGTGTTTTTTTTCAAGATTTAAAGTGAACAAACACAAAGTAATGCATAATTGTCAAGTCAAATGAAAATTACATAATGTAATCCTTTTTTCAGCCCCTCTTTGTTAAAACATTTTTTACTGCAATTTACAGCTGCAAATTGTTTGGGTTATGTCTTCACCAGCTTTGCACATCTAGTGACTAAAGGTTCTACCCATTTCTCTTTGCAAATTAAATTGGTTCGAGCTCAGTTCAATTGAATGTAGAGTGTTTGTGAACGATTTTCAAGTCTCATAATAGAATCTTAACAAGATTTAGGTCTAGAACTTGACTGGGTGATGGTAACACATAGATTTGTTTTGTTTTCAACTAATCCATTGTTGCTCTGGCTGCTTGTTGAGAGTTGTTACCCTGTGTACCCTATATTTTTCTTGAGGCATATGTACTTCATTTAGCTGTCAAGAATGACTTTGTTCTTGCTACTCCTTCATAAAGGCCAGATTTGCAGAGAACTGCATAGCTAGTAGCTGTCATTTCAACAGAATCTCCTACTTGAGCTGTGGATCTCAGCAGTGTCTCCAGAGTTGGGCCTCTTAGCTGCTTTTATTAATTATCTCCTTGCCCATCCTGTCAGTTGAGCCATACTCTATTCAGAAGATAGATTGAACAGTGTGGACTTGATACACATACACAACACCCATTTTAAATTGCCTTCCACTTCACAGTTATGGTTTTCTTTGTGTTAGTGTATCACAAAATATCCAAATAAAATACATTTAAGTTTGTGGCTTCAGTTTCTATGACCTAATGCTGTTTGAATGCCCCTAATTAATACATGTATTTTAAGTAAATTCTGTACAGTCATAATACCCAAAGAAGTGAATATGTACTTCACCACTTCTAGCAAAGTATAATGAAAGCTTGGATACAGCTTTTTTGCCAGCACTGAACACTGCATTGCAATAAAGTTAATAAGGACCTTAATGGCAGGAGAATTATTTAAGAAATGTGTAGTAAATTTGAAAGTACAGTATGAAATTTGAGCTATTTGATTGTGATTAGTCTGCGACTTCGAACAATAGGCTCCTCTATAAAAAGTCAAGAAAAAAAATATTTTAAGGTGTGCCTGATGTCTAATGGAGTTTCCCTCCACTGAGCATTAAACTACCTGAGGGAGAGAAAACAAATCATTATTGCACCCTAATTCAGAACAGTATGGATTACAAATTGTCTAGGGGAAAAGTTTGATTTTTACTCTGACCATCTAGGAGCTAATTCCCAAAATAAATTTAATGGATCAATGGCAATGGAGGATTCTGGGGGGCCGTAAGACTTTCAATAGTGAATTACTGTGAACAACTGGGATTACAGAGCTGTGTGCAGCCATATGTGAGAGAACAGATCTATACAGAACTTACAACAACATTTTAGTGCTTCAAACCTTTTATGTCTCTTAGAATAATATAGTAAGATCAAATGCATCAGAAAAAAATAAATGGCTTTATATAGATGTCCCACTGTGAATTTTGAATCAAGACATTAGTTCTCAAAGCCAGCCCAGACAAACATGTGAGATGTTGGCTTTTAGGTGAGAAGGGAATAGCCAGATGAAGGCACAAAGGCAAAACCTCAATTAAATCCTAATGGGAATCAATTTGTTTGCCTTAATTACTTTGTTAATTTGTTGAAGCATTGACTTCAAAAATTCCTGTGTCATAGTTTCAGCTGTGATAATGGAGCCGTGCAGGCAGGGAGGGGTGCTTGCTTGGGCTGAGTGCTTTTTAAATGGCTCACCCTCTGCTTCTAAACAAAGTGCTCAGTGTGTCTTCACACCCATCTTTGAGTCTTTTTTAGCGGTGTGTGTCAGTAATGAGGCCCTCCTGTAGTGCTGTGCTCTGCTCCTCTGTTGGTGCAGAAAAGCACACCCCCGCCATGCCCTGACATTCTGACAGATAGGAGCCGTGGAAAGCATATGGCCAATGTGGCGATGCCCCCCTACGTCCTCCAAACTGTCGTAGGGCTCAAGCATAATGAGCGGAAGAAAGACGGGACCAGTCCTACGCATAGGCGACATTAGTCATCTCATTTTTCCACACATGCCACAAATCAGCAAGAAAAAAGAAAATAACTTTTACCTGATGTAAAAGCGGAGAGATGCCATTAGTTGGTGACTTTAAAATTCAAAAAATGTCAATTTGAATTGCAAAACTAGACAAAATGTCTTCAAGAAACTCTACTTTAGATATTCAAAGGTTTATTTGAACAAAATGAGTTTTTGCAGATATAGTTTTCAATTTAAGTAGAATACAATTTAATGGGTCACTGGTTTAGTTGGGGAGCTTCCTGTTAACTGCTTGGGTTGGGTGGTTATAAGGTACTGCAGTATCCCAGGATGGCAGTGGTACTGTCTAAATGGATTATTAGCTTACTTCGTTTCTTCTGCTGTATAGCAATATTATTTTCTCAAAAGAGATATCTTGTGTTTAGTAGAATGGCTTGAGTGAACTTCACACTATGATGATGCTTAAACTTGCCAGTGCAATATGATCACCAATAACTGCTTCGTTTTTCAGTGGAATAAAGACCTACAAAACGTCTTGACAAATTGTCCAGAAATTACAATATACGAATCTATTAAAACAAGAATAAGGCAGTGCTTTTAAGACTCTTACTGACTTTCATACATGAAGATTTGACGAAATGTGTATTTCCTTCTGTGTACACTCCATCTACAAACTGTCTCTCTTTAAAAGGACAATACAAATCTTTGACTAGAAATCATTCCATTTTCACTACTGTAAAATCATTAGTAAGCATTATATTTTGAACCTTGATTCTTATCAAATATATCATGATAAGTTTTGAATGGGGTTGCTTCATCACCATTAGGTGATTTTATTCATATGAGGGATAATAAATTAAAAACCAGAGCACAAACCGGAGGAGATTGCAACATGCTGAGGCCCAGAACACAGTTTAGCCAGAAGGTGGCGTCTCTTAGAGACGCCTATTCATGGAACAGATTACCAGCATATATCAGAGGCAGTGAAAACTATGCAATTTTTCAAAAGAAACTCAAGCATTGGTTGAAAGTAAACCAGGTATGTGCCCATTGTTTTGTTTTTGTCCTGTTGTTTTGAGGTGTTTTGTTTTAGTGTCTTCTTGTCTTAGGACAAAGGATGAAACTTAGCTATTGTGCTAATTCCTGCATATTTACACTGCCATGAATTGTGGTAATGTTGAATAATGTGCACTGTCCTATTTAAATAAAATAAATAACACAACATCTTTGAATGAGTCTTTCGCAAGAAAGTTTGCGGCCTGCTTAGAAGGGATGATGTCTCTTTTTTCTGGTCCCTGGTAGCTGTTGATGTTCAGATTAGTTTGTTTATAAATATGCCACAATATTTAGGTTCAGTCATGGTGTTTTTGGTTTTGATTTAATTACATAAAGATTGTCTGCAGTCCCACCGCAAACATGCAGTAGACAACTATAATCTGCGCCTTCTTTTCTGGGCTGTATAGAAGTACTGCTCTGGTGCATCCAGACATAACGGTGTCGTCCCATAAAGTGATGGTGCGCTGGAATTATAATGCTGCAGGTTCAAAATGGCATTGGTGGATAGTTTATATCTCTGTTTTTATTTCTGCCACTAAAAAATATGTACGGGCTGCACGGTGGCGCAGTTGGTAGCACTGTTGCCTTGCAGCAAGACGATCCTGGGTTCAACTCCCGGCCGGGGGTCTTTCTGCATGCCCCGTGCATGCGTGGGTTCTCTCCGGGTACTCTGGCTTCCTCCCACAGTCCAAAGACATGCCTGTTAGGATAATTGGTCACTCTAAATTTCCCTTAGCTGTGTGAATGAATGTGTGCATGGTTGTTTGTGTGTTGCCCTGCGATGGACTGGTGGGTGTACCCCGCCTCCCGCCCATAGACTGCTGGAGATAGGCACCAGCTCCCCTGCAACCCACTAAGGAAGAACCCGTATATATAAAATATGTTTACATGTGCACAGAAAATCCTGTCTCACACTGTACCTACGCCTCCTTCTCGCCACAATGAATGCAGACATTTTTGAATTGCACCTGCCATTCAAACCTCCTAAATAATAAAACTGCATTCGCAATCCATTTCAAGTTTCATGTATCGCATCGCAGGTGGTAAGGTATTACATTTCTAAATCCTCCTCCCATAAATTTGCACATTTTGGTCTGTATCTTATGTTTTGAATATTCATGAAGGCAACCATGCTAACAAGTTTGCCCACTGTTTCGCTGATTTTACACACACAATTTGATTTGTACCAGGTTTGTAGATCAGCTTAGTGCATGCAATCCAGTTTGCATGTGTTTTTGTACACGCAAACCTTTTGAAAATTTTTGTCTATTTTTTAAGCTTATGATTCCAATTCACTTGTCAGGTTTCAAACATGTGTTTAAGTCTTTAATAACCTTTTGAGCATGCCCTCTTCATACTGAAAACATGATTTAAAATCCAAAGTGATGAACCTCCAGGACATCTAAATGCCACAATGCCAAAAGAGACCAGCACGCCATGTCATGTCACAGTGGCATGTGGCAGACAGAACCCTTAATAAAGCAGAAGAAGGTATTTTATAAAATTTTAAAATACAATAAATCCTTTTTCTTCTTTATATGACAATGGAAAAAATAAAAAAAAGTGACTTAGATGAAAATAATGGTATTGATAAGTTATGATACTGATATGACTTTTTAAAACCTATAAGATGGATGGGTTTATGGATAATAAAAGTAATTTAAGGTAGGTGGTATTGCTACACTTGGCAGACTGTTATACCAGTCACCCCAGTATTTTTGCTAAAAATGGTTAATAGTATGAAAAACATGGCTATGGCCCAACCCAATCCCTACCCTACATCCCCAAAATAAACTCAAATGATAGACAGCTAGGTTAAAAACAGTCACAGAGAAAACATGGTCCACAGGGGAAAAGAGGTTTGTTTGGCCAGGAATCGACTGTTTTTCCAGTTAAGTGTCAGAACTGTTAGCCTCTAGAAGCTGAGGTCTACAGCAACTAGACATGATTTTAGATAAGGTGCCCAGTGAGCCATGCCCTTGACCTCTACCTCTGGCTAAATTAATATGCCAGTTAAATTTCTCTTCTGTATCTGGCCTGTTATTCCAGAATGTCTAGAAACCTTCCAGCGTGCACAGCTCTAACCCAGCCAACTGGGGTCTCTCTCAGCTTTTCTGGCCTCTTTTTACTCAACACAGCGTCACAATGGCCAACAGAATAGTACAGAACAATGCCAGGGAGTTGTGTTTCTCTCTGTCATTCAAGGCTTTTAATAGAAGATTAGAAAAGACTACTCAGCACTTGTTTAGGTCCTTCTGTAAGAGTGACTATATTATCTCAATCCAAGTCTTAGGAACAATTCATCAGGCAATTTCAAGCCTTCACTACAAGTGCGTGGCAGCATTCGCCAATCATTGATATATGCAGTTTCCAACAAATAAAAGTGGAAAAATAGACCAAATAGCATAATATAAATGCCTACAGATTAGCTAAAGGTTTTTTACCTAAATGCACAGGTTATGTGGCTAAGGGTATAAGTTACAGAAATGTTCTGTGCGTTAACCCTTTTGCCCAATAAGTGAAGGGTGTATGCTACAGATTAATATCAAAGCGAATGGAATATCCTGTAACCCTGCTGCAATAGAAAGCAGGGGTTGCAATGAATTATCTTCCCTACACACAAAGCAAGCTTTACAATTATGACTGATCTCTATTAAATTACATGGATTGAATCAGAGATCCTTAATTAGGCCCCAATAAAAGTGTCATGTGGCTTTTGAAACCTCTGAGCATGCCGTGATTGGATAAAAATGTGAAAACATACTAAATGAAATTGGTTTACTGCTGAGCCTGCGCCCCATGACTCTTGAGTGGAGCTGCAAAGCAGGAGGAAATAAAGTGAGGAAAAATAAGTAAGAGAGGGAGAGAAAAAGAAGAGAGACGCAAATGCAGAGAATGAGCGAGAGGGGAGTCTCAGAGCGAGTCACACCTCTTTGCCTCAGAAAAGCTCTTAAATTCCATGTGTGACCTGAGGGAGAGAGCTCTAAAGAGACAGTCTAAGATGCTGTGATACAGAATCTGACTGTTGCTGTGAGCTAATACAGTCTGCTATCAGCCTAACTAAAAGTACTGCTAAAGGTGTGGCACCAATATCCAGGGAAAAAACCCTGTATATGGTTATATCTTGCGTGCATGCAAAACACAGATCAATACATAAAAGACACAAACCTCACATTTAATCTTGAAAAAGAATTTGTTTTGATGTATGGTTATAAAAGATAATATATAATTTTATTAGTGTTTTGAAATTACATTCTAAATGCTGCTCTTAATGTCAGATGACATGCAACGTTCATCATGTTATGCAACATTTTTCTTCAAAATCAGCGCTAGGGGCTGGTTCAATCTCTTAAATTGTCTCTTCACCAAAGTGCTAAGGACAGAGAAAAATATGATTGCCATGACTCCCATGACATCCCATTGTTCATCAGAAAAAAATGGCACAGGCAGAGAAAGTCAGGAAGTACTAATAGTTTCCTGTTTATAGTTTGCCTCCAGCCATACAGAGGACACAGCAAGCATGTGACAGGAAGCTGCTCTGGTCAGGTGAGACCAAAACTTTACTTTTTGGCCCACATGTAAAATGTCACCCTGAACATACCATATCCACAGTGAAACATAGTGGTGGCATCATCATGCTGTGGGAGTGTTTTTCCTCAGAATGGAAGGGGTGATCAAAGTTGAAGGGATTATAACAATGCTGGAAGAAAGGCAGCAACAGAATGAAGCAGAAAGTTGACCTACCAGCAGGATAATGACCCTAAATATACAGCCAGACCTACAATGGAATGAATTAAATTAAAGCATCTGGTGTGAGAACCCAGTCAAAGTCCAGACTTAAATTCAATTGAAAATTGTAGCATGACTTGTAAAATGATGTTTGTAGATTTTCTGCACCCAATCTGAATAAGTTCAAGTCATTTTGCAAGGAAGTATGGTCACAAATCTAAGCCTCGAGATATGCAAAGCAGGCAAAGACATACCCCAAAACACTTGCAGTTGTAATTGCTGACAATGGTGGTCCTACAAAGTATTGACTCTGAGAAGCTGAATACAAATCTACACTATTTGGATTTTTTATTTACCTAGATTTTTAAAACCATGAATCAGGTTCTTCCACTTTATAATTAAGCTCTTGTTTGTGTTGGTTTATCCACAAAATGTGAAAAAAATTCAAGGGTTATGAATACTTTTGCGAGGCACTGTATACCTCACCTTACTCTGCTGGAGCTTGCTTTCTGGGTTTTTTATGGCTTTTCCCCTACTTGCTCTTGTTGCTTCCCTTTAAAACTGCATTAGTTCACTCTTGAATAAGTTCCTGTCTCGTTCTCAGAGGACCTTCTGCTTTATGATGTAGGACTTGCTTCTGAGGAAGCAGCCCACTGTCCTGGTGAAGATGGTGTTCTCCAGTCAGAAGACATGCTTGTCTGTCACACAAGCAGACACTGCACTGACGTAAACTCTGCATGGCACACCGAGTGCAACTCCCTCCGTTGCTTCAAAGCAAATCTTCAGTTTCCTCAGCTTCCTGTGACCTGCCCCTTACAGTTCTTTTGGTCCCAGGTTGCCTTTGAATACCAGGTGTGTAAGGGGAGGTGGAAGAACTAAATTGTGGTCTTGCTGCATTTTCCTAGTGGAGGAGGGACAGAGAAGCTGTATGCATTTCTAACATCAAATAGAATATACCTAAACATAGCTAGATTCAGCTTACCATCTGGTTGGTATGGTTGCTCATCTTAAATATCAACAGGATTAACCTGATCATCCATCCAATATAGTTTACACATATAAATAAAACGCGTAAAATGTAAAACTTTTGTGAAAAAGACGCAATGAATAAAATCACTGCCTGAGCCATTCTAGATTGTTTTTCTACATTAAGGAAAATTCATCTGAGACGTTCTTCTTTCTAAAAACTGGAACATAATGCTTTCTTGCTCCCCTGGACCCACGCATTGCCTAATGTCAGGATGGCCAAAAGCTTTTAAGTGCTTTAAACCCCTGATAACCCAAATGCTTGGTCTCCCTCCTGTGAGCCCTGTGTTTGTCATAAAAAATGAAATTCACAGAAATAAAAGCAAAGATGGGGGACTTTCCGACATTTTGGTTGCTGGGGATTTGACATCTATAAAGGCATTAACGAGGCAACGGAGAGCAATGAGGCTCCAAGGATGTGTTACATGATGACATGAAAAAGGAAAAAATAGGGAAGTGCAAGGCTGCAAACACATAGTGGGGTACAGCTCACACTGGGACTTTTTTGCCCTCCTGTCTTCTTGCACATTTGGTTGTTATGGTGTTTATGATGTTTTCTTATTTTTTGAAAACATTAAATCTAAGAAAAAGCTGCCACAAAATGAAGTACACAAAGAAAAAACAGCCCCCAACCACCTTCCCACTCGCCACTAATCCTCTCATGCCCTAATTGTGGGTGCAGTCACCCCTGATTCACTTCTTCGGGGAGAGAAAAAAAAAGAGCTGAAGCCTTAGCTGAAAACAGACCTCCCTGTCTCTCTTTCAATATGATTCCTCGCCAGAGGACACAAGAACAGTAGGTGGTACTCTCTCTCCATTTCATTTCACTTTTATCTCACTTCCCCTTTGCCTCTCCATCTTCTTGTCATTTCAAGCACTCTTTTCTCTCCCTCCTCTTCTCCTACTGTAAACTGCCTAAGGTGATTATAGATTGTGATGGCAGTGGGTGGAGAAGACGAACTCTGATTTTTGTTTCTTTAAAATAGGTTTAATATACATTATCAAAACACAGAGAATCTCCGTTACATTGTTAACAATGGGTTTGTGGTGCAACAAAACTGCCCTGAGATCAATATGGTGATGTAATGGAAACAGAGAATGTGATCAGATGACTTGCTGCTGGGATAATATCACTATTACTGCACTTTTTGAACTTCCTGCTATCCACAGATTAACAATCACCTTAAAATGTGTCTATTTATAGAAAGAAGAGTTCCATTACTGCCTTTTCTGTGCCTGTGTTCATTTAAGATATCAGAAGGAATTCCTAGAAAGCCATCTTTGACTGGAGTCTGTGTTTTATCTGAGCATTGCAGGCTCTGTTGAGAGGCTCTTTTGGAGTAGAGGGATGCCAACCATTACAGCATCCATCTATTTTCCTCTCTGTCCCTTTTTTCATGGTGTGTAAATATGACTGTCTCATCTTTGAGTTCTCTTTTTCAGGGACAAACAGCAAGGTGCCCATTGTAGATGAGTGTTCTACACATTTTGATGCTCGTGTGTTACTGCGACCATCAAATTGTTCTTTGGTGACATTAAAAGCAGTAAAGCCCAGACCAGTGCGTTGTGCTCATTGGAACACTTTTTGGAACACATTTCTAACCAACTCTGAAAGTACAGAAACCAGGAATGCAAAACGAGAGCTCATTTTACTTTTGACTTTACTTTTTAGAGGGCTAATTTGAAAGTATACTCCCACATAATTTACAATGTCCGACAAAGGTCAGATAGAAATAAATTAGACAGATTGACATGGAGGTACGGTTAAACAAATAATTATTAACACCCCTGGTCTACAATTATTTTCATACATCCAAGAAGTTTGTTTACTATATTGCTATTATTTTATATTCTTTCCTTTGTGTCAGGCAGAAGCCTACTCAGCAGAACTTGTGAATAACAACTTCAACCAAACAATATTCTTTATTATTAATACTGTAATAAGAAATCATTTGAAATTAAATAAAATAGTTAAGAAAGCACAGAGCATGTCTTTACTACTTAAAATAAAAAAAATGGATAAAAATGAAACAAGAAGTTCATAATCCCTTCTGTCTGCCATCAAAGAAAAAACAATTCCTTTTTGCAGTAGCTATTGTAAGATCAGTATATATATATATGTATATAGATATGTATATATATATATATATATAATATATATATATATATGATATATAACGAATACATAGTATATATATATATATATATAATATATATATATATATTATAATATATATTATATATATATATATTATAAGGAAGGTCCTTATTTATATAAGGCACCGTCTTATAATAATATATTACTAGATATATATATATATGATAATATTTATAATATATATATATATATTATATATATATATATATAATATATAATAGACGGTCCGGGTCGATTCCCGGCGTGGGGATCTTTATGGTTTGCATGTTTCTCCCCTGTGCTGCGTGGGTTCTCGCCGGGTACTACTGGGGGGGGGGGCCTTCCTCCCACAGTCCAAAGACATCGCCTGTTAGGTTAATTGGTCACTCTAAATTGACCTTAGGTGTAGATGAGTGTGTGCATGGTTGTTGTGTGTTGCCCTGCGATGGACTGGCGGACCTGTCCAGGGTGTACCTGCTCTCGCCCATAGACTGCTGGAGATGGGCACCAGCTCCCCATGTGACCACTATGGAAGAAGCGTAGAAAATGACCGACTGACATATATATTATATATATATATAATATATATATATATTATTAATATATATAACTTACTATATACTATAATATATATATATATATATATATTCCTGTTTCTTCCCCATTCTAAAGAAGACATTAATATTAATTAATCCAATCTGCAATGGTTCTCACCTTTCCAACTGTGCATTCCTCTCAATTGTGCATGACAAAAAAGATTTGAATAATTTATCAATTGTCTTTTATTTGAATTGATTAATTCACTTATGCAAAATTAATACATGGCTATACTCCATATCTCGCCTGCACCGTCCTCTCCCATCTTTAATGAACCAGTTTAAGTAGTACGGGCCTTGCCTTGAGTAAAGAACTCAGCGAGGAAGAGGGGGGTGGTGTTCTGGCCTCAGGTATCAACCTGATACATATATAATCATGATGGTTCATCAAAAACAACTGTCTATCTTAGGAGATTAGGGTAAGAAGTATCCCAGAAACAGCTTTAAGCGTCACGAAGAAAAAAAAAAAAGTGAAGTAGCCAAGGCAAGGCTATATTATGTGTACCATTCATACACAAGGTCATTCACAGTGTTTTAGAGGGGAATAAAAGAACACATTAATGAAAATCCATTAAAACAAAGACTACATTAAAGAATATTAGTAAAATGTAATCATCACGTAAACTGAAAGAAACATAGAAATGCAACATTAAAATGAATAAATAGTGAAGGTATAAAGATTAACTGATAAAGTAACCTTTCAAGTTTCTGGAGTAAACAATATGTTTTCAGTCCTGATAATAGAAAGCTGTTTCTGCCAATCTCGTGGCTTAAAAGAGTCTGTTTTAAAGTGGAGGAGCAAAGAAATTAAATGCTGCCACATCTTGTGTAGTTCTTGTCACTGGGACACTGACTGAACAGGTCTCTGGTGACCTGAGGGGGATTTATGGTTTACTTGGGTTTCTTGTTTAGTTTGTGGTCCTATTCTCATTCAGTCTAGCTCAGTGCTGATCACATTTTGATTGCATTTTTGGGACTAAGAACAATGCTTGTTCGCCTTTCTCTTTATTAGGCTGGTGGACATCCTGAGCCATCAACTCACTGATATTATGGACAAATATAAAATGTTGCAGTACTCCATAATCTGTGCTAGGGGGAGCTAGAGATATTGAATACAAATAGATCAAGAATGGAGCCTTGAAGAACCCCACACGTAATCCTCAGATGTATTGCCTGCCAAGTAACAAAAAGTAATCCTTGTTTGCCAAATAAGATTAGAACAAACACAGTGCTAGACAATCCGATCTATCAATGAATAAAGGCTTCAGGGTAAAATGACAATAAATGGTTAAGGTTATCCAGACTGATGAATGTTAAAGAGTAGCTGCAGAGAATAGGTATGCTCTCACTACAAGACGCTTTGATAAAGAAGACGCACCCCAGCCAGGTTTCCGCACTTGTCGTTTCTGCTTACTAACGATGAGTGCAAACGTTCTGTCCTGCCATTTCACATTTTACACCATTAAAAATGCCACACGGCAACTTATCATCCAATGTACTTCCTGTACTAAGAAGCTTAGTTAGGGCGAAGAAATGGGACAGAATGTGTGCCAGAATGTGCATGTGTTTGTGTTTGTACACTCATGTCGTGCCTGTTCTTCACTGGTGATTCACCCAGCTCTCTGGCAGGAAGCCAGGACCTATTTTCTCTTCTTTACATAACAGCAAACAATATCATTGAAACTGTGTGTCCTTCCCTTTCTCTCCCTCCTCCACCTCCTCCTTCTGTTTTTGTTCCCCTGACGTTTCCCAGTCATCCTTACCCCACCTCCCTGTCTGTGTGGGACCTTATAAGACCTCACTTTATTTTTGCTCTCTGATGTAGCACCACACGAACATGGGATCGTGATGTGTTGGGTGAAGAACAGGTGCTCTTTGACCACACCCAAAGTGTGGTGTAGATCAGCATATTCAATAAAATAGCACAGAACATTGCGTGGGATGTGAACCTGTTTTTTAACTGAAATGCCCCCCTGGGGACTTCCTAAAGGCCTAGAACGTTACACCATATGCCTGTAGGACAGTAACCAGCTGGGCACCAGAGCATGATGGGCTGAAAATAGGGATTCAAAGGCAAAATCCTTACTGAGCTGGCCAACATACTGCCATTTGGCCCTAAGAGAGTACTGTGATGACGTGGTAGAGAATTGTACATAAGAGGGTGGAGAACAGAGGGGGGATGGAAATAGAAAATCAAGGGGAAAAGAAGGAGGGACCACAATAAACTTTAGTGTAAGGTAAACCTGATGGAGAGGAATCTGGGAAAGGAATTGTATCTGAATCTTGTGTCAGGGTGTGTGTAGGAGAGGTGTAGGCAGAGATTAAAGTCTGGACAGCTCAGTGACTCAGGTGTGAATAATACTTTGGGTCTATCTTGTATGAGCAAGAGGGACCCAGGAGAAGAGACTTCGGATGGTATATAGAGCAGTGATGCAGTGATGGCTGGTATGTATGTCTCTAGGAGTCAGATCAGTTGTGCCTATGGCCTGCTATACAACAGCCAGCCTGCGCTCTGCGCACCAGTGCAGAAGCGCTAATTGAATTAAGTCTTTATTATGAGGCTGCAGAGGCAGCACTTCTCCCCATCTCTGCCCGCTTGGCTGACACTTTCTCCTTGAACACCTGCTTGACATCAACTTCCTCTTCTATTTATTTATCCCTTCTCCCTTGTGGCCAGTTACTGGCTACATTCCTCACTCCCATCGATGCCTTTCTCCAAATTGGCATACTGAACAAAAACAGGGGTATTATTATTTTTATGCCACTTTTGTTATTTGTACTTCACAAGGCTACTCAATGGCCTGGCTTGGATAACTTTATCACAGCATTACAGTTCAGTATTAATTGCCACCCAAAAATGGCACATGCTTAAAAGGAGCAATTCCTGATCCTGTCTTTCCAGGGCTTTAGCAGAAGCTGTTTTGGGTATGAAGGGAACAAAAGCAATAAAGCTAGATGATTTTCTATGTTCAATTGAATGGTCTCCAGTGGGCAAGCTAGCCAGTGTAGTATACAACAGCTGGGATGTGAACTAACATATATCTAGTCCCCTGTCCATTTCCACTAGCCTCAGGCTCAGGCTGCTTCCCTGGGCTCAGATTGGGCATTACTTTAGAGGACAGACAAACAGGAGGCACTATTAAGTTGGCTAGCAGTCTGAGGCTCATGAACTTGGCACAACACTAGCTGTAATCTATTGACCCTTTGCATTCTCTTCTCCAGTGCCCCAAACCACAGGACTTTTCTCTATCTGTCAGTAAAATCCATTGCTCACCTCCCCCCACCTCTGTCTGCTGTTTACTCACTCTGTTTCTCTCCTTTTTCTTTCCTCCTATATGTCACCTCAATCCTTCTCCATTCCATCTCTTTCCTGCTCTTCACCTATTTGCGTAATAACTGTTGTTCCCTCACTCTTTTCCCCTCCACCCCATCCATCACCATCCCTCCCATCTTCATCTCGTCTGTTCACTTCTCTTATCGACATGTTTCCATTTTCTAAACTGCTCTCGCTCAATCAAATTCACGCTTCCTCCGTAGACACCATTTTTCATTTTCTCTTTCATTCACTCTTAACTTCATGCTGCCCGTGTTTGCCTCACTCCTGTCCACTCTGCTCTCCCTCATGGGCTTTATTCCACACAGCCCACAAAGACACCAGGTGGGACCTTCCTGTCCTTGTCACGGCTGTTGACTGGGCAGAAGCAGCGGGGTACAGCGTCCTTCAGGGCCTGGCACGTTGGAGCAGCAAAGTATCAGCACTCCACTAACTAAAGATTTACTGGATGAGTTTGGGATAGGAACAAGAAAAAAGGTGAAGGACAAGCAGAGGAGAGAGATGAAGGCATTGACACCAGGTCATGTTAAGAAAGTGTCTCTTCACGTTTACTTGACATGATGGATTTATTTCATAACTGCGGCTTGGGTCAGCGCCACTAGCCCTTCGGTCCTGAATTCAGTATAGTTTTATCAAATACCTCTTCATCTTTCGTGCCTTTGTTCCTCTTTGCATCGCTCCTCCTTTGTCCTTTCCATCCCATCAATGTGACTCAGTCCTGCTGCTCCTGTTCTTTCTGCCCTCTCCTCTGAAACTCCGCCAGCAAGCCAGCCAGTGCCTCAATGCATTAGGACCAAACACTATCCAACGTGCTTCTCTGGCACATCTTACACATCAGTATCTCCACTATGCATACACTTGCATACACCAACAGAAAGTCCAGCACTTCTTTACACCATCTGCCAGAGTGGATGACAGAGATGCAGTTTACACACAAGGCTTGATGGAGGTCTTATTCACAGTGGCAGACTTACCCCAGTGCTGCCTCTCTAATCAAAATAAAAACACACCACTCTACCAAAGAACTTTTTTTTATGTCAGAATGCAGGCATTTTCACTTATAGTGACATGCATGCCTTCTCAAGAGATGTATTAAAAAAAAGGCTATACAAAAATATTCATACCACATAAACCTTTTAATATTTTTTCACAATACAACCACATACGTCAACATAGTTTTTGGGTAATGTAATTTGCAAGACCAATTTTATAGCTTTGAAGCAGAAGGAACAAAGTTTTCCATTTTTTTTGTATTCAGCCCTAATTTATTCTAATGACCCTAAACAAATCCAGAGCAGCTGGCTGCCTTCAGAAGTCACCTACTTTACCAGTGTGATCTGATATCAGTGTAAATCAAGATGCTCAGTGGAGGCCTCAGAGGTTTGTTAGAGAACATCAGTGAACAAACAACACCATGTGTTAGTTACCCTAAAAGAGCTGCAGCTATAATTGCAGGAAAACGTGGATCCACAAACTTTTCACACTGTTGGGCTAAATTCAAATGCACGAAACACTTTTCAGATTTTAATTGATTAAAAAGTTAGAAAACTTGTGTTGGTCTATGACATAAAATCACACTAAATATCACACTAAATAGATTGAAGTTAGCAACTTGTCAAAATGTGGTAAAGTTCAAGAGGCATGAATACTTTTGCGAGGCACTGTACATATGCATACACAAGGATAAACACAATCCCCTTTATCCACGTATACACACACCAGATTCTGAATAAAGTGGTAGCCTCTATACACAATAGCAAACAAAACAGTCATTAGTAGATTTCAGACTCCCTTTTAGTTCTGCTTCTCGCTGCTGTTGGTGTACCTGCGCCTCTGGGGTGGCGCCGCAGCTGTAGGTTTTAATAAAAGCATTGTCTTTGGAAATTGTCTAAAGGGACTTGGTTTCATTTTGGAGGGCTGCTGCCTCTGCTGTAGTTGTCGTAGATGCGAGAGGAGAGAGGGCTATTGCGCTGGGACACAGGGGCTATGAGGTTCAGTGTCATTGTGGGACCCTCAACGGACCAAATCTTATTGTTTAATAGTTTCAATAAACAATCTGTTGGTGTGTGTGTGTGATTGGGTGCCTGTGTCTGTGTGTGTGTGTGCGTGTGTGTATGTAGTATGTGATGTGTGTGTGTGTGTGTGTGAGAGAGAGAGGGAGAGAGAGAGAGAGAGAGAGAGAGAGAGAGGTGTCTAAAGAGAAAGAAAAAGTGTGCACACCTTCTCCATTCCTGCAATGTGTGCGCTTGTATGAATTTGGGCAATCCAAACCTGTGCAAAGCTCAAAGCACACCTTACACAAATCACTACATCAGCTTTTATCCAGTAAAACGAAATTGCCCAGTCCCAAAAAACAAACAGCAGAAACAAGAAATACTAATGCTCCACAGTTATACCATGAAACTATGCAATGGTAACAGGATGCTCAGTATAATGAGTTATCTCTTTACGACACACAGGTGTCCATTAGGTCTTTGGGCTGACCAGTCTGTGACACCATTCAGTCAACAGTTACTCCATCTGTCAGTATTCAAATACCTTGGAACAAGACCCTCAAGGGGACATTTGTGTCATCTATGATGGACAATAACTGCCTGCTCTCAACAGGAGCACAATGTTTCGCCCATGATGAGGTCAAATCAAATGTTAATGTCTAGATTTGGAACCACAATTCTTTGCTATCCTCCTGTTTTGACTCTGCTCCCACAGGCACCTTCAGATACCATCAGCAGAAGCAACATGGTCACATCTTTAAAGAGGCAAAAGGAAAGAATAAGTATGGCTATCCAGAAACCAGCAGTAGAGGCAAATCCTAATTGTGCCTATAAGTGTGTTCCCTCCTGTGGAGTGAAGGTGCAAGGTAACAGCCATCTTAAATCACAGCCTGGCTGTGGCCTTCATTAAAGCCATAATGCCAGGCTCTCCCTTTAATGGAAATGGAAGGCAGAGAGGCTGTTGGTGTAAATTAAAGTGTAAGGCCCGAGTAGGGAAAGATTTCCCCAGCTCTGACAGGTGCAGCCTGAATTAGCTGTAGTGCTGTTTGAGCAGTCAGTGGGAGAACACTGGTATTGATTTTAGGCACTGTTGCACTTCCTATCTAAAAGGGAATGTGTATTACTAGAGCTGAGCACATCAATCACTCAGCATTCCACCACTGTCCCCTGGCATGCTTCAGATTTTGAAATAATAAACAAACAGAAACAGACCAAAACAAAAGAGGAATGCTGGCTGCATTATTGCTGTATGGATGATACTCATAGACATCAGCATGAATCTCACAAAAGACATCTGTGCGTGAATCCTGTTGGTAAACTTCATTTAATCTTCCTTGTGTTGACAGGATGCCATCTCTATTCAGGGCATGTCCTGCATTGTGTGTCACCTTGGCCAAACAGCTGGCGTCAGCTCCTTGAGCTCTGGCTGTGGCTCACTCCTCTGTTTATGTCAGAGCAGTAGCATGCGTGCAGCGCAAGTGGTGCGGCTCTGTGCCTCTCTGTGTATGACCCCGCTGCTTATCTCTGCTTTCCATCATACCCCGCTGTCCCAGTCTAGAGATGCAAGCTGGGGAAGAATTACCCTTCTTAGCCTATTCCCCACACGGGTCAACCCACAAACAGATATGCTGACAGCACAGCCGCAGTCAGACGCACGAATGTATCTTAAATTTTTGCAATAACAACTAAGACGGCACCATTCAACCACAGGTGTGCTGAGTGTGACATCTCACACGTAACCTTGAACATAAAGCTTTTCATGTAAAGGCTGGAAATCAGTCAGCTCCCATCAGTTAGACACAAGATCCATTCTTTCACCCTGTAACATCCATCACTACACCCACCCTTTTACTGACTTCAACAAAAATACAAACACCTTAAAACCTTTCTTCCTGTCTCTCCGACTTGAAAACACACAAAAAGAGGACACACAAACACACACGCATGCACACCACGTCATGGATTGATGGCTGTGATAAAGCATGGGATGTGTTGTCAGGTGTTTTGTTATCTCTGTAAGTGTACTCTTGGACATATTCCCTGGTGACACATCTGAGCTACCACAGCACCTACACCAAGACATGGCCAACATGACCCACCTGGGAATTGACCAGCAGACCAATCAGTTTGGGGGACCCGACTGTAGCAGCAGAGAATCTTGAAGAGTTGTCTAGAAAGATCGCAGGATCACCGAAACATCCACCTCCATATCTTGAGCATGTCTTGTCCTGTGTGCGTTTTAAGGTGCCAGGATATTTGAGACGATGTGGCGACAACGCGCACAGTGAGAATGTACACAGCCTATGTATTCATACCAAGTATGACATGTAATTTGATTCAGTGTTTATCAAAAATGGGTGATGTGTGAAAGAGAGCAACAAAAAGTATGATGGTACACCCCCTTGTAGCGGTTTGCCAAAATCTTCCCCCCATTGAAACCTTTTCTAAGTTGTTTGGCACCACCACAAACCTCAATGTATTTTAATGGGAATTAAAAAATAATCAGAATCAACTCATTTCAAAACTGCATATCGATGATCCCCCGGTAAATAGGTTATTAAATATGTTAGCCTACTTATTTACTATAAAAAAATAAAGCTCCGGCCATGCATATTACATCAAGGAAGTAGATGAATCAAATACGTACCAATCATTTCACATTAGGCAGCTCTCAGCTGTACCGTACCTCGTGTTTAGGCTTGCAGGCGAAGGTGGAGTCTTCGTCCTTTTTCTTTTTGCAGCCTGTAACAGATTTTCTTCCATCCATTTTGCTGTCAGCCCAGCTGACCCGTTGTCTCACTCTGTTACCCTACAGAGGAAGCTACTAACAAAAGCATTAATACTGCCACCTATCAATGTTTATACGACTGTGAAGTATGGTGTGTTTCAGGGTAATGTTTTACACTGTAGTTTTACCCACCACACACTCTAAAGCCAATATTATTATGTTAGGTGGGCCCATACAAGGTCAGAGGTTTTTGTCATGTTGATCCCACATGGACCCTCTTCCGCGTCAATTGCCGCTGCTTTGATACTCACTACAATGGCCTGCTATGCCTAACTGCAATTTATATGGCCTTCTGAATAGCATTCCTTGAACCTTTGGCTGTTTTCTTGTCCCTCTTCCATAAAGGCCAGAGTTGTGGTGTGCACTACCAATAATTGTTGACAGATTCCCCACCTAAGCTTTGGATCTCTGCGGCCCCTCCAGAGCAACCATGGACCCATAATGGACTTCCGTGACTAACTCACTACTTGTCCAACAGGCCGAGTTCGCGATGGCAGTGCGCCAGTTTGATAAAAACCCTCTAAACAGGTGTGCCAGAATTTTTTGCCCACCGTTTAACGAGGATTAAAAGCTTCTCTGTGAGATGTCCAAGCCTGACATGCTTGTTCATGGCTAATCTTGCTCTTTACTGAGTTTTGATACGGACGGTGATTTTGTGGTTCTTCATATGCTACAACTGTATATGTTACTTGTGTCACAACAAACCTTGATGCCCTTCACAGAAAACATATTAATATACTGAACCGCACTGGATCTGCATAGATTTTGATTATAGGTTCATGTAATTTACTACTTTCTATCCTATCCGTCTTCACAAGTATAGCCTACTTTCTGTTGGTCTATCAGGTAAAATCCAATAAAATACATTGTGGTTTGTGGTTGAAAGAAAAGTGAAAAAAACCTCAAGGGCAATAAGTAACTACTTTTCTGCACAAGCACTTTACTTACAGCCCACACCTGAAGATGTAGAAGTATTTCACACTGAATTCTCAAAAATGTTGTATTCAGAGAGAGGCAGTCTACTTGATTTATATGAAATATAAAATGAAAAAAAAAAAAGCCAGGCCGAGACTTTCAACGGTCAGTAATTTACATAAGCAATACGAAGTTTCCCTAATTGCAGAGGCTTACTACGCAGACTCTTATCAATGCTTCTCAAAGGCGAAATGAGAAAGGACAGGGTGAGCAATGGGAGTCCTATAGCCAATAGCCCCTCGGGCCCATTCTCTACATGGACTGGACTGTCTAAAACACCATAAACTGTAGCAAGCTGTCCTGAAACCCATAATGTAAGAAAGAGCCCTTATTCCAACGGCATGGACGGTGCCCACATTTCGCAGGGAATTGTGTGAAACAGGACGCCTTGGTTGTTGCAATGAAATGATGGGTTGGTCTGACAATTTGACAGTACTCATGACAGTTTACAACAGGCCAAGGATGTGAATCCTACTGCTGTCTGATCCTGGGCAGATTTAGCCAAAAACAATCAAACCAAGAGCACTTAGTTCTGTATTTAGCTGTAAAATCCACGTGCACTTTAACCTACTCATATTGAATAAGGTAGGCTTATATCTTTACCTAGTATATTATTCATTAACAGTTATACGATCTATATATTAGTAGCTATATATACTATATTAATATATATAATATAACTAGATATAAGTAGTATATAATGCGTAGTATAGATATATTATATAATATATATATATATATTAGCATACCATCCATAGTATAGTTATTTACTTACTCCACCGATACCCACTTATAGTCTCCTATTTAATAATTAATAGATAACAGACTTTCCGTCCACCACACCGAGCTAACATTTTGCATACATTGTTTTCTATTGCGTGAGTTTAACTGAAGAGAAGCCGGGTATATCTTTTCATCTACGATGCACTACATAAACATAGCTGACACTCCGAAGTGCAGTCAATTCCAGGAACCCCTACAAACTTCCATAACTATCAATATTCTCCACTGTATTGGCCATTACATTCACAACATAGTGTCGGTGTAACTTGTGACCTTGTCTGCTGAGTGCTGAATGTGCTGACAGATCGAAATGTATTAACATACCACTCAAAAGCAGATGTTGTACTAATGCCTGTTATGTTAATTGGCATACTAAAAGGCAGTTATTAGTCAGTATTAATATTCTATGATGTATTTGGAAACTGTGAACTTTTCAAAACAGCAATATGCAGTGTGTAAAATTAAACATTTGCACCCTGAACTTGAGAGGGGTCGCGCAACTATCTTAAAAAGATATACAAAACAAAATATGGTAATCTTAGCTCCTTGATTGTACTAGTTTTGAGGCCATGAATTTAAAAAAATGCATGTTTAAAAGAGGGAAAGAGTGTAATTGTCTTACCTTGTTTTAGGGGATGTCGTTAGCCACTCTTCATGCTTTTCAAATGTTATCAAGTAAGCTGCAATCTCCTGTGAAACAGAGAGGAGAAAGGAGAGACCACTTCCCTTTTGTATATACACCCACAAATTCCCCAACTGTGTGTTTTATCCCTCCTTTTTTTTTTTGGTGGGGTTTTTTGTAATTGACGTTTGTGAGGCGACTGTTTCACATTTTTTGCATTCACCGGGACAAGGTTTTATAACCCATGCAGCCTACACTCAAAAACGGGAAAAGATGGAAAAAAACCAGGGCAGCTCACTCGAGGTTCGGTCAGGGCAAGGTAAAGCTCCCATCCCGGATTGAAGTTAAAAAATGATGGGATGACAGCTGAGGTCAGATCATCTTCTGAGACCATCTTTGTTATGAAAGCTTTGATCAAGTTCTCCTCTGAGGACATCAAGGTGCTCTCAGAGAGATTGACATCTCTGTGTTTAAGAGCGAAGAGCTTTTAACATTTTAGGTCCGACCCTCCCCCAAATCCCTTTGATCTGCCCTTGACACTCCTCTATGGATCAATCCACTCTTTAACCTTTCAATAATAATTACATGCAAGTCTCACAATATTCACATGGGTGCGTACTGCTACTTCTGAAAAGGCTGTAGATCCTTTGGAGTCCTTTGTGTACACCGATATGCTACTCAGACACTGCAAATATAATATCAAAAAAACGGTCACTAAATACTTCGCCACCTGGCATAACATAAGGACAATTACTTACCCCAAATCAACTAAAAAAAAAACCTTTCGTGCCTGGTTTTTTTCCCCCAATATAAAAAATATATTAAGATTCTCCCATCCACACTCAAAATTAAATCCCACCCCCCGGTCTTTTTTCTACCGCATGTCTTAGTGGTTATAGGAGAGAACACGCCAGACCATACCCAGCCATTTTCCCACCAAAACTAATGGGTTGAAATAAAGGAACTTTGGATAATGGTTGACAACCTAATTGTATTACGTAGTGACACGCCAGCATCATTAATTCATCTTGACATGCGAGCTTTGTTCAGACTATTACCACAGAGCAAGACATCAAAAAAAACGGCTCTGATGCACCTTCTTCTGCAAGAATAACAAATGTTCGATATTTATTAATAATGTATATCCTGCTTGAACCACCTGTCCATAAAAGGCAAGGTTATCCACTTCATTGAGTTATAAGTTAATACCCTCACATCGAATACTATATCGAGGCTGCTTTCGGATCTACAGAAGCCCCAATACTAGACAGTCAAACTTTCAATTCAAGTTGGGTACTGTTTCACCCTGTGTCAAGTTCATGCCACTCTAACCCTCTCCCTGGATACCCAATTCCTATGAAACCATATAATTGGGTCACACTACTGTGTTAATAGCTTCCATAGAAATACTCACCATTTTTAGGAACTACTTCTTGCTTCGATAAAATGAGGCAAATCCAACACAAATATCATCAAATTTTGTGTCCCATCCGATCCAAAGACCGTCCATCTTTTAACCATTTGGTTCTCAAAAAGGGGGCCTGAGGTATTTTTAAAGACTCTTTTTTTGTCATTGAGGATAAAATTTGGCCTCTCCTTTTGCACACAGCTGCCTCCAAACCCCTATAAGCTTCCCCATAATCTCACTTTTTTAGGTACTACAAGTCAGGCATTATGTTTCAGGGTCCATCCAGGGTTCCCAGATAACGGCAGCTGACAAGCCATAATTGATGCTATATCAGTGATGGTAATTTGGGCATAGTTCCCCTCCAAGCAGAATCCTTGTCATCCTCCATGTTTGCATGAAAACTCCTCATTCAATTTAAATGAGTTGTTCAACGGGTGCACCTTCAACAAATCACAAAATTTTAGCTAAGATTCTATCCAGAAAATAGCATCCAACCTGCTAACAGATGTAAAATCTGCAGGAAGCAACTTTGATTCCAACACCTCATCTTTGTTTTGGTGTTTTTTCCCTAAAATACATGAATTTTGGGGAGATAGTCGTAGAAAACCTTCCTAATGCTGCTTCTTGAAAGTTAAAAGAGTCACTACTGACAAAAGATGCTTTTGGGGTGTTCCTGATGGGTTGAGCTTACCCAGTTGGGGACACAAAGTTATTGCTTTTTTCAACCCTGCTGGTGCGCCGCTTGATCCTTTTGAGGTGGAGAGATGCTGCCCCACCCACAGTAACACACTGGATTAAGGATGTATTATCAAATTTAATTGGAGAAGCTCAGATGTGTGCTGAGAGGCTTGGAAAATAAATTTTACACATGTGGTGGAAAACCGTTGTGTTATTTCTTTCAAGCCAACCCTCGACACAGGTTCAGGAATAGATGGCTTAGTCATAGCGGTTGGTCTGATATTGTGCAGCAGTGTATACTGTTTTGTATTGTTTGTATAGTATCTAAATGACAGTGAGGACTGCGTTTGTTTATTAATATGGGTGGGTTTTTTTTTTTGTTTGTTTTCCCATTGGCAACTTTGGAATGTTTGTATGTTTATAATGAAAACCCTTCAATAAAAAATATAAAACGCTAATTTTCACAAGTAAAGCAAAGGTTTCACAAATCATAACTGTGTTTTAAAGAAACTGTAATCAATATAGAATAATGTAGAGCATATCTGACCAACAATTTCCATGCTTGTCTCAGTCTGAGGTAATCCTAACATTATTGAAAATTCAGTTTTGTGTGTTTTGGTGAACAGCATAAAGGTTTCATAAATGTTGAACTTTGTTTAAGAAATCTCTTTCCATTGAAGAAAAGTCCATTTTAAGTTTAAGCAGGAAGAGTATTTTAGATTTTCAGCTAGAGATAATTAAATGCATCTAAATTCCTTAAAAAAACAGTGAGCTAGCCTATTAATTTTGCACAGAGTAGTGGTTGTCGGTTCAGATACCAACTTCAGCGTCAGTAGCCAATTGTAGTGTAAGGGAACGTTTTCTTACAGTACATATACTTAATTTGGGCAACCGTGGCACCCTTACTAAGTTGTACCCTGGGCAGAGAGCCATATCACCTGTATCAAAACCAGCCAGGAAATCTATTGCATGGTAACAGATAATGACTGCCATTGACCAATCTAAATCTTTAAGACAGCTGACTAATTTTATGGAACCTATATCCATCCTTATTGGTAATTCATTAAAAAACCTTTTTAAAGTACTATTTGGAAAAACGCAGGACAAGCAGCTGTAGCCACAACAACAACAAAAATCAACCCTATTGCTTCTTGGCATCCCTGAGACTCTCTAAGACCTCATTTATTCCAAAACACTTAGGTATGCACCACTGCAAAAGGTTTCCCATTGGCCCATCAATGGTGTGTCACAAGTGTGACCTGGCACAGAATCAGCCAACAGCCGATAGCCTGTAGGGATGCTGCAGGGTGCTGCGGTGTGAGGGGTTCCCAGGCTGGCAGGCATCCCAGATAAAGAGGGGGTGGTAGCAGGACTAGTTCTGTTACCTCCAGGAGCAGGCTGTGAGATAATGCAACGCTGATTAACTTCCTTCTCTCTTGGCCTTAATGACCAGAGGCACCAAGGCCATGACAAGAATGGAGAGACTTAAGAAAAAGATAGGAAGGGGATAAGGCTTCCTGGAGGAGATTCGGGCTGCTCTTCTGGTTAGTAACGTTTTTAATTTTATGGGAAAAAAGCAATAAGAAACAGAAAATTAAAGAAGCATTCCAATGTTGTTGACAAAATGAGAGAAAGCATAAACACACATGGGGAATGTGTGAAGTTGGTATAGACATGAGGGGACTGCTAATTAACTAATAATAACATTACTTTCCTCCTTGTATTTCCTCCTAAATTACATCAGCGATTAAAGTAATTCTTTTTCTTCCTCTGTGCTCATTTTGGGAAGGATAAATGGCAACAAGAAACTCGTTCAGTGACCTCTGTGCCTCTGAGCACCCAGGCCTTTCATCACTCTTGCCTTTAAAATTGAGCCAGAGCTTCTGTCTCAGTGGACGATGATAATATAGAGGGCCACATGGCCTCGTATTAGGAAGAATCCAAACAAAACAACTACAAACTACAAAAAAGTACACCTCTACCTCCGGCCTTTTGCTTCCCCCTCCCTATCTGAACAGATGCCAGGGATTATTCAGAGCCCCCGACCAGCCATAAAGGTGCAATAATCTTATGGCGAGGAAACAAACAAAAACAGACGTGCAGCCATTAAACAGCTGCAAGGAGACAAAGTTTGCATGGGGCGGCATTATGAGAGGCTAGCGCACTTTCAGGTTGAGCAAACACGCTTGAGGGTTAGCGCAGAAGGTGGGGAGGGGGGCAACTGCGTAAGCAACGCACTGAACACTGATGGTGCATCAAAGTCAAAGCAGCTGCTGTCAGTGGGCTCTGAACTCTATCTGCTGACCTCGCTGCCTCTGGCCTGCTCTCCGTCACTGGGGAAATATTCAGTGGAGGCTCCCTGAACATACACCTCCTACCTCACTTGCCTCTTAAAGTTAGAATCCACCATTCATGTAAGACTGTTTGTACTTCATTTCTTTACACCTCAGTCCTCCTCTGTATCGTGATGCTAACTAATGCTTTATCCCTAGGTGTTTTTCTGCATGTCTCAAATTAAGGCAAACTCCTATGCAAAGTTGATCTTTATAAAGAAATAAACATAAGCTTGCAGTGAAGCAGTAGGTGAGCACAGACAATACATCCTCCAATTGACAAGGTGGTTTGCAAGAAATGGGACCTTTCATTTTCCAGGAAATATGGCAACCTGAAACTGTTTGTTGTAAGTAAGCCATCGCATTTGTTTCTTTTGTCTCTGCAAAAGCTACAACACTCTGTTAGCTGCGGTGGCCATGCCTTAAAATGACGGAGCAGTTTCAAGGCTAATGGAGACGTAGAGGCTGTTTGCGCTTCTGTCTGCCATGCCAGAACCACAAGCTCTGATTACAGGTTACCTGTCTGTGCGTAGCACTTCATTAACATGCGTTCAGGAGCTGTCACTCCCGCGCTCATCAACATGTTCTCTGTCCTCATACCCTCCACACACACACCCTCGACTACCCCACTAAAAGAAGTGTCTCTTTCCCTTAAACGCCAAGGTGAAAAGGAAGACCACCGTGAGAAAATTTCCATTCTGTGATGACTGGCTTTTACTGTCTCCCTTTTCAAATGATATTTTCATTCTGACAGTACAACATTTCCTCCAGAGAAAATCATCTTTTGAAACGTCTACCTATTTGAAATCAGAAATGACACTGAAATATTCATCCCATTTTATGTCACTGCGTCAAGACATGGTAGTGTGAGAGCAGAGGGCAATACATTTTCAGGAAAACGTGCATGTTTGGAATCATCCCATAGCCTAATGGTATTAGGTTTTATGATGACTTCAGCAGAAACCGCTCATGAGCATGATCCGATGAATTTTCCTAAACCTGTGTAATTCATACCGCAACAAATGTCAGTGAAAGGCACTGTCAAGTGCTTGCAGATATATTCAATTGTAGACTACTATCCTTGGATGACCAGAGTGTTCTCTAGTTCTTCCTATCACCACCAACTTTGATTTATATAACAACAAAGAGAGATGTTGAGAGCGGCAACGCCTCAGCATTTGGATGACAAGCCTGATCCCTTGAAACAACTGTCACTGTGTCATTAGACAGGGAGAGATGAGTCTTTTGGCATTATCTCAGGACAGATCAGACACCTGTCTCTAAACACCGTCCATAATGTTTCTGTTTTCTTCTGCAAATTTGTGCCTTTGAGCCATCCAAAATAACAGTGAATGCAACATACAATTTGAAAGAAAGACATTTCCAGCCTTGTTTTAAAATGCCCCCAATTAGAGTTGCCTTTCAGTAAATTAGAATACCATCAAATAATTATGCTATATTGGCATGTAAGAGTTAGAGTTAATACACACAGAGCGATACATTTTTTTTATCTTACAGCTAATAAAAGCCTAAAATTCAGTTTTTTGTAAAATTTGAATATTTTAATAGAAGATTTTCAACAAAAAATGTTATGTTATGGTCAACACAACCATGAGGAAGAATGTCCAGCAGGCAGTCACTAAGAACCTCCAACTAGGAGGGTAAACCACAAAAGGTGAGAGATTTATAAAGGATGAACTGAAGCCAGCATCAGTGCCTTAATTACACACGTATCCAGAAAATTAGACACAACTTTTACCACCCTTGTGTAAGGCCCCAGGGTACACGTTTTGGACAACTGGAGCGTCTCATCTGGATTAAGGAGGAAAAAGACTGGACTTTTGCTCGGTGATCTTAAGTCCTCTTTTTCATTTGGAAGGTCCCAGAGTTTGGCTGAATGGTAGTTAAAGTCCAGTCTGAGGTCCAGTCTGAAGTTTCCAAAATCAGTGATGATTTGGGGAACCATGTCATCCATTGGTATCCCACTTTTATCAAGTCCAAAGTCAACACGGACATCAGTCAGGAAATATTAGAGCACCTATTGCTTCTCTCTGTTGACTACCTTTACGGAGATGTTGATTTCAGTTTCCAGCAGGACTTGGCACCTGCCCACACTGCAGAAATTACCAGTACCTGCTTTAATGATAATGGTTTCACTGTGCCTGATTGGCCAATAAACTGGCCTGACCTCAGCCACATAAAGAATCTATGCAGTATTGAGAAAGATCAGAACTTACAATGCAAACGAGGTGAAGGCAGCATCAAAGAAACCCAGACTTCCATAACACCTTGCCAGAGCCACATGCCTCCATGCTACAGCACAAGGATGCAGTAATTCAGGCAAAAGCTGCCCCTACCAAGTATTGAACACACATACTGTAATTTAAAGCACATAGTATCAGGGTATCATCAACCATGTTCTATGTGATACTAATTTTCCAAAAAACTGAATTGCGAGTTTACATTTACTGTAAGCCAAAATCATCAAAAAAAAAAAAAATAATAAAAACCACACAAAAAAAAAAAAAAAAAAAGCCTTCTAACTTCAAAAAACATATGCTTGCTTATTACAGTATTGTTTCAGTTATATGGGTTCTCCAGTGACACTAATGAAAATGCACTTAATAAATAGCCATATTAGAAAACCTAAGTTTAGAAATAGTATTGATTGCAGTAAAAGCTCGAGCTAATGAAATGAATATGAGAGAGCAGAGTAATGTGAAAGAATAGATGAAGGGAAAGTCTTGTTAGAGAGCAGAGCACAGCGCCTCCAGCTTGCCTTGTGGTGAAGTCTGGGGAATGCATCCTTAAAGCTTTGACCTTGCCCTGCACTTGAAAGCAGGAAGTGGATGAGAAAGGGAGGGTGGCCAAAAAAGGATATGGTGAGAGGAGCCCTCCCTGATCACCTGGGTTTTTACTGTCGAGTGCCAGGTCATCTGATATTTCCTCCAGGGCAGCCCAGGAAACCAACCTGACCAGAGCCGGGCACAAATGGACTGGTGATGTGTTTGGGGAGGGAAGAGGGGTCTACTGAAGCACCAGGCAATCACGAGATTACAGATCCACACACACACACACACACATATATACAAATAATACAATTAGACACAGATGGAGATGAGCAAAGGAGAAGGGGATGAAGGAGGAGGGTTGGGGAGTTACTGAAAATGGAGAAGATAATCAAAAAGGATAGAAGAGGAAGTAAGTTTAAAGATTTTTTCCCCATGACAATAAAAAGGGATTTAAAACAGTAAAAGTGTGAAGGTACGGTGATTAAAGAAAGTGTGCTTTGGTTCGATTCTGCAAGCAAAAGCACCTAAGTTGAATATTATCTCTCTTTTTTTGTTTATACTTCATGAATTCTTAATGCACAAGCAGTGATGTATCACACACCATATCTTTGCAATCTTATATGGTCATATTGTCTTTACGATAGAGAAAGTGTTCAGGTAGAGTGAAAATATTCCAGCCACCTGTAACCTCCGGCTAGCCTTACAGACAGTTTGAGAATACGTATGTGTTATTGGGGATGCAAAGGAACCACTATTAAGACAAATGGTCAGGGTAGGGGAAAAGAGGGAACTCAGATGAAGAGAGAGGGAGAGGGAGAAAGTTTGGAAAGTAAAAGTAAGCTACAATAGAGTTTCCTGTTAACAGATGCACTTGGCATCTGGTGGAGAGGAATGAGGCTATTCTACGAGTCCCAGTGCTAGGTTAAAAATATGCCCTCTACACCATGCTGCTCATAAGGATCTGCATGGGGGCTCCCTCTTGACAGGGAGGAGTGGAAGTCACACTGTGTCCACTCTGTTACTCCCCTGTGAAGAGAAAAAGAGTTGTTGTGCACTATCTTCCAAATAACCAGTAACCATCCTGCATTTTGACAACTGATGAATCAACAAAAAGAATGCATGGATAAATCATTAAGGGAATAGAAGGTAAGCTAAGAACAATATTTATATTCAACAGACAATGCTATTTACATTTATCTGCACCCCAAGTAAAAATTGTAAAAACTGTAAAAATTCTTGACATAGTTATTCTTTTATTGCATTAGCATAATAATATAGTAAACAATACAGAAAAGTCTGACCTGTAGTTTAAGAACATTTTATGCAGGGAAAAATAATAGGAAATGATTGTTTTTAACAAAATCACTGTAGTCATAATTATTTATACCCCTGCTTTTAATACTTTGTACAACATAGTTTTGCCTAGAAGGAAGCACATAGTTTTATCCTATAACGTTTCACAATGTTGGAGCATATAGACAGAGGGTTCTTTGTTATTTTTCTTTGCACAGTATTTTTAGACCATTTAATTTGACTTAGATTTAAGGACTGAGGTGGCCATAGTTGATTTTGTGTCTAGGAACAACGTCTGTGTCAATTTAGCCGTGCGCTATAGATTATTATCTTGCTGAAAGACCCAATAATGACTCTTTTTCAGTTTTCTGGCAGAGTACATTGGATTTTTATTTGAAACCTCCTGGTATTTCTAACATGCTAATGGTATGCACTCTAACAATACAAGTCCCATAGTATGACAGTTCCTTTGCTGTACTTAACATGGTAAAGGGCTGCTTTTTTATGTTAAATATTAAATTTAAATACAAAAACAGAATCAGTTGTATATGTTCAGTTCTTTTTAAATTAAGTATTTGGTTTTGGCAACATTTAAAAATTCTTGGCATACATAAAAAAAGGAAAAAAGTGGAACTCATATACAGTTTCAAAATTTACATTTAAAGAGATTATTTCTGGTTACAAATAATTGTGCAAGTAGATATTCTGAAAAAAAAAAACAAAAAAAAACACTTACTGTTTACCATTGGAATTTTGCCTGATTGAATAATTGCATTCAAGTTAAAGGTTGGATTTTTCAATTTTTTTCAGTGTAGGATTATACCATTGCAATAAACAATTATTTAATTTAAGACTTATTACATATCTTTATCAGTGTGCTAATAAATTTGGCTAGCACTGCATTTCTCCAGCATATATCCACATATTTATCATGAAATGCCATACGCTTAAAACACTGTCTGAAGCAATACTGTTTATCTGACTCACTGTGCACCCTTTGATCTCCTGCAGTTCAGCTTTCTGTAGCATTTCAGTACATGGAAGGAGCAGGACAAATCATCCACTGGCCTACATTATACATACCTTTGAGATCAATTTAGCATTGACTCAGGATAGTGATGCTTTCCAGTAGCTGGTCAATGCTTATCTTTACCTTTCTGCTTGGCATGCTGGTCATAGGATTGTTCTAAAAAAAACAAAAAACAAGGCATTCTCTTGGGGGTAGGACTCCTCTCACATCTCAACACCTCCCTGCTCCCACAATCAATGTTACCTACAGCCGCTGCTCTGCCAGCGCTCTCTGCTGTGTTTACTGTAATGCTTGTAGTATATGCTATATATGCTATTGCAAGTACTTGCAATATGTGACAACAAAAGCAAAAGAGTGGTTTAACTTTAGAAGGTTGTTGTGGGATATCAATGTTTTGTTGGTGAAACATGGTTTAACATCAGGCTGTTATATTGACTGCAAGAGGAGTCAAAAAGAAAGAACATCTTTTAGGCAAATAGCAATTCATTTGAATTGTAAGATGAGCTGTCTATATCTATCTATCTATTATCTATCTATCTATCTATCTATCTATCTATCTATCTATCTATCTATCTATCTATCTATCTATCTATCTATCTATCTATCTATCTATCTATCTATCTATCTATCTATCTATCTATCTATCTATCTATCTATCTATCTATCTATCTATCTATCTATCTATCTATCTATCTATCTATCTATCTATCTATCTATCTATCTAGCTATCTATCTATCTCAAAGTTTGATTTATGGTTTCAACTGACCAATGTTCCTTATTCCACATGTCTGGGACTTCTAATGGCTTTCTTTCAACATTGATCTTCTTCTTGCTACTGTGAGGCTGCTGTGGCTGAGTGGGTGGAGTTTTGCAATAGGGAAATTGTGTATATAGCAAACAAAAAATTGTAAAAGAACTTTGACAATGTTTTATTTTTTAGATTCCTTAAAGTAGTGACCCTTTGCTGTGATGACAGAAATATTAACCTTTGGCCATCTCTCAATGAACCTCAGGCAAGTTCTTTCAATATTCTTTGGAAAACCATTTTAGGTGACCACCTCATGAAGCTCATAGAGATAATGCCAAGAGAGCAAAGCATCAAAGCAAAGGGTGGCTATTTTGAAGAATCTAAAATATAAAAATGTGTTGAGTGATTTCACATTTTTTATGTACTACATAATTCCATGTGTGTTCAATTTTAGTTTTGTTGCCTTTAAATAGTCTTGAAAATAGAGACCCATTAAGTGAGAAAGTGTATCTAAAACTTTTGACCAGTAGCGTAGGTTCAGGACATTCACAGTTTACTCATTAATTAGAACCAGATTTATTGATTGCATAACTAATAGTTGTCCTTCTGAGATTTTCCCGCCTGAACTGTGGACCTCTGCAGCTCCTCCTGAGTTACACATTGATCTGTTGGCTGCTTGTCTGATTAATGCTCTTTATTCCCAGTCTGTCAGTTTAGGTGCAGGGCCATGTTGCTAGGATAAGATGATTCAGGATGTTCTAATCATTTTAATGAAAAAAACACTGTTGTTTAATTCAATTATGAATATTAATTTGATTTAGCACCTTACAGACATGAATAACTGATATAAATTTACAATATCAATGCATTTTAGTGATATTAAGACTTGACTTTAACATATCTCTGAATTCCTCTGTATATTCTATTTTTCAGAATGAGAAGATGCTGCCTTGTGATGATAGGAAACATTGGAGAATAAGACACATATCAGCCAAAAGAACTGATTTTGGTGCCATGGCTGCTGTCTTGGTTGATTTTTCACAGACTTCGGGTACAACATAAACTTTGAAAACTCATAAGTGTGAATAGGAATAAATCAGCGGAGGTACAGACACTGAGTGAGGAGTCATCATGAAGTTGACTAAGATGAAATACATCCATCTTCTTGTCAGCCATGATTAGGGTGTTGTTTCTCAGTGTTTGTTACTATGCACAAAACCAATATGGGACCACCCATAGCTGTATCCTTGAGGGCCATATGTATAGTTATTGTACTATAGTTCTTTCACTCCTCTCTCTCTCTCTCTCTCTCTCCCTCCTTTCTAAGGTCTCTAACCTCTAACATGTCTCAAATATGTGTTTTAGTACTGACAGGAATATTCAACAAATTCAATTCAAAAATACTTTATTCATCCCCAAAGGTAGCAATGAAGTATTACATTCCATTGAAAGGAGAAAAAGTGCATAAAGGGCTTTGCTATATGGCATATCATACAGTGACCAGGCTTGCATTCTGATGGCCAAGGGCTGGATGACCTCTTGCGTCTGCACTGCACGTCTCTTTCATCAGCTATGCAGCAGGATGTGTGTTTCGCTTTGTTGACAGCCAAACCAAGGAGTACATGGGTGGCCAAGTCTAAGTGACCCTGAACTCCCCACAACCCCTATACCAAGACTCCAGGCTGTTTCACTGCCTCCATTTCCCAACTTTTCTTCAATCTGCACTGTTCGCAAGAGGACAGAACCACAGCAGGAGGAGTCGAAATTACAACATGTCTCCTCGATTTCCAATTCTTTCCTATATGTCTTTTTATCTGACATATGCTTTTATTTTGGAAGACAGCAGATATTGGAAGTGTCATGTCTGATTGTACAACCAACGGCCAGATGGTCTGTTTGATTCCTATTACAATTTCAGAGTTTGAAGGAGTGTGGTTATAAATGTTACATTTGTTGCTTTCTTATTCTTTTTGTGACAACAGTCTTACAGTTAAAATCCAAAGAGAGGCATTAAATGTCACCAAAATATGATTAATGTATTATTCTTTTCTCAGAAGAGACATTGTGGGGATCTAAGCTAAAATATCACCAAAATGTAACCAAAAGTCAAGAAGATGCAGTGTTACGCATAAATCAAGTGATAGTGGAATCCAGAAGGTCAACACATCACTTATCAATCATCTGACGTCAGCTTTCATTTAAAGGCTCATTCGGGACTGATGCAAAGAAAGAAGAAAAGAAAAGAGATCCTCACAAATTCAACACAAGCGCACAAAATTCAGCCTTGTGTGATTCTGAAAGCCTATTTATTTCAGGCTCTAAAATCAATTAATGCTGGCATTATCCTTTGAATTCCACTATTCACTGCGGCCAAATGAGCAGAGCACCCTTGCATGAAAGCAATTTTGACTTTTAATCCAAGATCCCTCCCCAGCCAGAACCACCTACAGGTCAGTCTCCAGAACTGCGGTTATCTGTGATGCTGGGTGTCATGAACGTGTAAGCTGGCTTCTGTGACAAGAATGTGTTTATGAGTTTGTAGCGTGTTATGCTCAATTTGTGATGGTCTCATAGTGGCGTCACATAACGAAGTATTAGATAACATAAAAATGATAAAGTAGGCCTCAGAAAAATAGTGATAGGTAGGTAGAGAAGAGAGCAGAGGAAGACAAAAGAGGTGAGCAAATCCAAGAAATAAAATCACACTTTTATGCATTTTATGCTAAATACTATTTGCTTAATCAGCATTAATAAATGTACTGCTAAGATGCAGTACATTTTTCTTTCCACTGCTTGTGGAAAGAAAAAGATACATGGTTTTTGACATGTTTTTTTTTTTTTTTACAAAAAAAATGTAAAAAGCATAGAATGTAGGGATGGGTACCGAATTCGGTACTTTTATAGTGTTGGACCATCAGCTACTACACCTCCCAGCATGCATTGCAAATGCATTGCAGCACAATGGCGACACAGCTTAACAGGCGTTGCAGCTCTGACGGCACCCGGGATTATAAAACCCGCGAAAAACAAACTTTCGTTGCCATTTCCACCATGTCTCATGGGAAGACGCAACGGAGTCGCATATCTGGAGAGACAGAAGCTCGCAGACGAGTTAACTTTTCCTTCACACAGCCATTCCCGGAAGAGCTTGAAAGCTGCAATTCTGTCTGAAACAAGAAGATCAGAAGATTCATATCCCGACCGAAGACCGTTAGAAGCACCAGGGTGAGGTGAAAGCCCACAGAGGTTTTATTCCAAGGAGACCCCTTGTTTTTCAGTCGACTGCAACGGTTCCTCATGTTTTTAGACTGATGAGGAGTTTGCCATTTTTGAGTTGATAATGGATGTGAGGCACGCGTGGCACCCGTTTTTCTTCAGACCTACGAGACCCATCCTCAAGCCAGTGAAGAGAAAAATCAATCTCAAAGTAATTTCGGTCTTTTTATATCAAATCGGATAGGTGTATTTAGAGGCCTGGGCAGGGTGAGGAATAGCTAAGGTGAATTAGTATCACCATTAGTTAATCCAAGGTATTAACTTGTTGCATGCAATAATGATGATGGTGTTTCCTGCTGAACTTTTTTGATTTGCTGTTTGAATACTGTGGAAGCACAAAGAGCAGTTGCACTCAAGTTGGATGCATTCACCCTGCTGATTGTCAATCAGTCAGGAGTTTCAGCTTAACTTTGGAAGTTTTTCATTCGAAACAAACTGTGGTCTGGGCCTCATGGCCTCATGTGGGGATTCTTTCCTTCAGCTGGGACAGAGAAGATGCAGAGGTAAATGTAAGAGGAATGGACCTAAATGCAGGGAAATCCTGGAACAAAACCTGTCTGAGAAAAAAAGTCCTTATTTCATTTTCCTTTTACTGCACAAGTATGTGCTACTTTGTGTTGGTCTATCACATAAACACCAAAAACACATTGAAATCGGTGCTTGTAATGTGACATAATGTGGAAAAGGTCAAAGGTAAGAATACTTCAACAAGACCATGTATAATTATAATTTTGTCCTGTCCATCCACAAAGAGTGACACACCAAGCTCTTGTAAGAAAGAAAAAAGAGATGAATAAAGCAGAAGCCTGAAATCTTCACCAGAGAGATGACCACATCCCCGCTCAGGCCAATTAGCCAGCGGAAAACTCTTTCATTTCCCGAACAACTTGTCAGCATGAACGGATCACCCTTTGTCTGTCAGACTTGTGCTTTTATCCTCTTTTGCACACAATCCAGCAGGAAAAACCACGCACAGACGTGTAATCCGTTAATTTTGCCCATGAACAACATATATTCCTGCAGCTCCTTACTTTGTTCCTGTCATCTCACAGTTTGCCTGATGGCACAAACGTCAGCAGAGCACACACACTCACGTTGACCAGTAACTGTAAGCACCGACACGCATACAGTAGACTACCAGTTATATCTTCGCATGAACAGCTCTCATTTTATCTCCCCTCAGCCGCTGCCATCACTCTGACTTATGTGATTGTTAGTTCTGGAGGAAGACTTTTCTTTAATTGAAGTGAGCATGAGTGCATGAGCGTGTTGTGTGTGTGTAGCGATCTGTCCAAAGCATCGCCTGGCCATGGCTGTATTGTTTGGCCTATCAGACAAGCTGTCAAGCACTCTGCCTCCCTCTCTCTCTCTTGGCTCTCTGCCGCTTTGTGTTGACGTTACAATACCGGGAATGTGGTACTGTGAAGGTCACGGATGCCTAAAGCCGAAATGGCTAGCATGCCAGTGTTCACGTTTCGTTTCCTCATGCTGGACACATACATTATGCTAACAATCCACCTAAGATGCAGTCAATGGGCACTCAACACAAGCAATAATCATGCTCAAGAACATTTTTACTAAACTGAAAAAGCTGACGTGCATCTGTATAGTGCAGCTCCATAGATTTAGCTTTTGCTCTTTTTTTCCCACCTAGAAAACTTCCCTCAACTTTTATGCCTCTATCTGCATACTGCCATCGGCCTCATACACATTTTCACTCTCTCTCACATCTCTGCCCTCTGAAAGTTCGGCCCGTTGAGAGAGGCTGCTCTTTGCGAAGGCTGCACTCACAGACGGTCAGAGATCGATCAACCAGACACTCTGGTGTCCTGCTCCCTTTGTTAGCCCAATCTGGCTCTCAGCAACTCTTCTCTGTTTATCTCCCTCACGTCTCTTGCTGGCTGCATGCTCTTAATTAAACATGCCGCATGGCTATTAATTGTCAACCAGATTCAATTTGTTCCCCGGGCACACCATGAATGGGCCTCTCCTCTCAGAACAAAGGTGTCCGAATAACCGTGTCAGAGTTGGACAAAAGGCCCACGGCATCACTTCTATCTTAAACAAGCGGGGCTGCTACTGAGCAGCAAGCAGCCATTGAATGAGGTGTTATCCATAAAGGTTTCCAAGAAAAAGGTCCTCAGAGAAAACTGTCATTGACATTGTCACACAATCTGTTTTGTTTTCTTTAACCAAGTGACATTTAGAAAATAATTAGATAACTTTATCAGAATTTAGCTTTTATACCTTTTCAAATGCATATAATTCTATAGATTTTATTTTATTTTACAAGCAAACACTTTAGAGATACTCTAGAAAAAGGCATAGGCCGTTTACCAGCATCAAACTATAATCACCAGCCACATTATTTTGTACACCGGTTCAATTGCTTGTTTGGTGAAGACGATTCACTAAACTTTTAACTGAGCATCAGACTAAGGAAAATGGGGTTTTAGGTGATTTTTAAACATGGTGTGATTGCTGGTGACCTCTTGCTAGTCCGAGTATTTCAGAAACTGTTGATCCACTGGGATTTTCACATCTAACCATGTATGTTACAGAGAATGATCCAAAAAGGATAACATTTATCCAGTGATTCGTGGTCGTGTGGACAAACTTGCCTTGGATTAAAGATACAGAAACGTAATCATTCAATTTAGCCAAGAAATGTGGAACCTTTCCTGAATACACAACCTTGAAGCAGATGGGCTGCAAAACCATAGGACCACACCAGGCACCACTCCTGAAGAACAGAAAATTGCTGCTACAATTTGTAGAAGTGTCTATTTGAGCTAGCAAAATTGAGATGGTAAGGTCAGAATTTGATGGAAAGAACAGTAGAGCACTGATCTATCCTGTCTTGCATCATCAGTCAGGTTGTAGTTGGTGGTGTAATTACATGGGAGATATTTTCTTGACAAACCTTGGGCCCATTAGTACCACTTAAGCATTGTTCAAACTCCAAAGCCTACCGTACTATTGCTGCTGATCATGTCCATCCCATTATGACCACACTGTACCCATCTTCTGATGGTTATTTCCATCAGCATTTTAATAAAGGTCAAATAATTTCAAACTATTCTTAATAATATGATTGTGAATTCAGTGTACTCCAATGTGGTTCATGGTCACCAGAGCTCCATCCAGTATAACTCCTGATGTTATGGAACAGGAAATCTGCATCATGAACATACAGGAGACAAAACCGTGTGATACTATCATGCAAATATAGAACAAAAACTCTGAGGAATGTTTGCTAGACTTCGTTGAATCTATGCCACAAAACATAAGGCAGCTCTCAGGGTTAAAGATACCCCAATTTTAAAAGCTATTTTAAATTTTCCATTTTATGTCCATTAAATGAGGAAGAACAAAACCGAAAACTACTTCTAAATTTACCAGATTTTCATTCTGCTTAATTTGATTAAATTGTGTTAAATGTATCAATATCAAAATGGCAATTATGTTATTGATTACATTATTGTAACTATAATAATCAATATGGTATTTCAGCAGCAGTACAGTTTTAAAATAAAGCAGTTAGACGCATTTTAGTTTTTAATTTTTTTGTCTCTACTGTAAAATTTTTACTCAAGGTTATCATACCAAGAGAATCTCATACCAGTCCAAGCTTATTCGGAATCAAACAAATAAATAATCCAGTGGTTGCTGTGAGGAGTAAGCAGCGGCCAAGGCACAATATAATTTATAGCTATGCATCAACGTTACTGGAGGCTGCTCTAGCATTGAGCCAGAACACACAGACCCAACATATCCATCCCCTTTGCAATTCTCTCAGCTGTCCCACGTCTCGGTCACCACAGCCATCACCCCAATCAGTGCTCCCTTTCCAAAGTCCAAAAACTAGGGGCCACGCTAGTGCCAAAAAGGTCTGGCTTGGGTTGCCGTGTCACATAAAGGCATGAACGAACCTCTTCTGAGCCACACACAGAGCAGAACCCAAATCAAAAGCTCATATAAACCCACACCGAGACCTACATCCCATTCTGTGGCAAGCCTTGTTCAAACACTATGTTATGAAATCTTTAATGAGAGTTTGACGAAGGTGCTGTAGCATACAGAGGGAAGAGATATTTTCCCTGGTGGGCTTCTGTGCTTGCCTCTTCAGCAATCCCAATATATTTGCTGCTGGTGAAATTCACAGAGCATTTGAGGAATTACTTATTTAAAAGATAAGGTTTCCTCTGTTGTCAGCAAAAAAAAAGAAACACTTTGTGTCCATAAGAGGAGAAAACCAATGCAGTGTGAAATCAAAGGTCACCCAGAGACAAATTGCACTAACAGGCAGGAGCAGGGGTGACAAACGCTCCCTCTATGCTCTCTCCAAATTAATTAAGACCGGAGATTTAACATAGCAGGACTTCTAAAAGAACAAACACACTCCCCTTTTTACTGTAGTAATCACAGCATGTTTACCCATGTCTCCTAAATGACTGCTTCATTGAATGTTTTATGTGGCAGCTTTGAGAAATCATTGATCTTTGTCTAGGTTCTGAGACACCTGCGTTGAGCTTGCTTCAGCTGCATAAGTCCACCAGCTTGCAGCCCAGAATCCTTGGGGCAATGCATTAAATGTCTTACCCCAGGCAGCCTTCTAATCAGCTGCATTTGCAGGTGTCTCTGTCTGGTCGTGAACACAAGATAAGCAAATGCCTGAAGGAGACAGCAGTGGCCAATAGACATGAAGTGCACAGAAGAATGTGCCTTCGCACCAATCCACAGTCAGTCACCCAGCTGAGGAGTTGGGCTGAAAACAGTAGGTCTGAGACTAGGCCCGAATAATGACACCTCATCTGGGAACAGCCAGCGAGAAACATCTGCATTCCCTTATCTCCACAATACCTTCAAAATCAAAACGACAATTCATTTATTGGATCATTTACGGGATTACTCCGCAGTTGGCTGCTATCTAATGTTCGCTTACAGATCAGTATGGTGGAAATATTTATACCAAGCGAGCTAGGACAAGAAGGTTGTCTCATTGTCTAGAAAAGCATGAGAAACCAGCGTGCTGGCCTCAGGCATGGTTTCCTCTGCACTTTCCTAGCATTGATTCCAGCTACAATGTTCAGTCAACCAGTTGTGCTTCAGAAATTGTAACAAGTCGGGGCTTAATTAGTCCAAGAGAGTAATTTTGAGACGTTTTAACGTTGAACGGTATCGCTACACTTAATGCATTGAACCAGTATTAAGGTGGAAGCACAATACTCTTTAAATACAGTCAAGGGCCTGAGCCAGGAAGATGAATTTAATTTCAATAAATGTTGAATGCTCACAGTTTGGGCCAATTAATTTTACACAAAGTAGTTGACTCCAGATAGAAAGCCTGAGAGAAATAAAAGTTTGGCTAATTGGATTTCCTATCAAGGGCAGTCACTCCACACTACATAATATCCAACAAATGTATTGCTTTAACAAACGCTTCATTTATACTGCATTAACAATGAGGGCTCCATGTCCTTGATGTCGGTAAAATATGGAGAGCGGAGCTCAGATCGTACCAATCACAAGTAAGGGCGTGCTCAGTTGTACCTTTTGGCCTTTTAATGGTCATTTATTGTTCATCAAGTGTGCATGTGGGGGAAAGCTTGCAGGTTCCTAGGTGAGTTTTATGAGTTGTCTCCCCCAGTTGGGGGCAGCACTGCCCTGGCCTCAGTGCCTTCATCCACTCATCCATCCCACGTCTTGTCTAATTAAACATCGTTAACATTCATCCCAAGGTCTTATGCAGATGAGCACAGAGGGAATGTGGTGCACTGCGCATTAAGAAAACAACTCGGGGGGTGGCAGGGAGGTGAGCGCAGGGATGAGATGGGGTTGTAACCGAATTGAGACGTGCCTGGATATCTCCGATTTGACCTCATTCATCAATTAATTACCACCATTAGTAGGAGGTGATGTGGAACCAAAGCTGAAATCACTGCACCGTGGTATCTCCACCACCAATTTGTTGTCTGCATGTGTGTGTACGTGTGTGTGCTTGAGAGACAGGATTCCATTAAGAAGTGATCCAGGTACGTTTAAGGGTGTCTGTGTGTATGTGTACCTACTCTATGACTAGAAAGGCAGACGTGCAGACAAAGTGACAGGCATCAGGCCAAACTCTGCCATCGCTGTCTCCTCAACAGAGCTGTGATCGCAGTTCAGTCCTGCCATGTGGCTGTCACTCTATCACTCACAGTCAAACAAACACCACAACATCATACTTCACCACTCTGAAGCCATGCAAACACCTACAATGGCCCCATCTTAAAAGGCCCCCTTTGCTCTTTATAGGGGCATTTGCGATTCCAACCCTGAAAAGCAAACTGTTACTGTGCCCTTTCTTATTTCTTTAATTTCCCTAGTTAGGGAAAGTAAGTATCACTAAAACACTTCACAATTACATTTTCATTCGTAAATAAAATGACACCAAAATTTCAGCCACTTAAGTGTAACACAAACTTGCTATACGAAAACCTTGGCATTACAGATGTGGACAACTTTGTAGGCATCCCTGGTAAAGACGTAAAAAAGCCTTTAAACAAATTAATATTTTATTGCAATATCATTATTGCAAAATGGAAAAAAATCCAACCTTTAATTTGGGCAATTCTTTTAAAATAAATCTAACTCAAGGACATTTTAAATTAATGTTTTACTTTTTTTTAGTTGATCAGAGTTAATAAAGTTTTACTTCATTTTCAACAACTTTCTAATTCCCTGGAGTATGAAAAAACAACCTCAATTCCAATACATTTGGGACATTGTGTAAAACATAAACTAAAACAGAATACAGTGATTTACAAATCCTGTTCAACCTATATGCAATTGATTACACTACAAAGATAAAATATTTAATGGTCAAACTGATGAACTTTATTGTGTTGTTGGCAAATATTCACTCATTTTGAAGATGATGCATGCAATACATTCCACAAAAGCTGGGACTGGAGGAACAAAACACTGGAAAGGATGAGGAATGCTCAAAATACACATGTTTGGAACATTCCACAGGTGGAAACAGGTGAGTGGGTGTAAAATGAGCTCCCCCAAAAGGTTTAGTCTTTCACAAGCAAGGATGGGGTGAAGTTCACTACTTTGTAAAGAACTGCATGGGCAAATATTCCAACAGTTTAAGAACAATGTTTTTCAACGTACAATTGCGAGGAATTTTGAGATTTCATCATCTATGGTCCATTATATTACAAAAGATTCAGAGAATCTGGAAAAACCAATGCATAAGGCCGAAAACCAACATTCTAAAACGGATATTACCAATTGGCCTCATGAACCCTAAAGAAAACCATTGTCAGTTAACACAGTTCATCACTACATCTACAAGAACATGTTAAAACTCTACCATGCAATGGGAAAGCCATATATCACCTACACCCAGAAATGCCATTGGCTTCTCTGGGCCTGAGCTTGTCTCAGATGTACTGACGCAAAGTGGAAAAGTAGCTGTGGTCTGACGAATCCACATTATAAAATGTTTTTGAAAATTATGGACGTCGAGTCCTCCAGGCCAAAGAGGAGAAAGACTATCCGAATCGTTATCAGCATCTGTGAGGGTATGAGGGTATGTTAGTGCCCAAGGCATTGGTAACTTGCACATCTGTGAAGCCACCATTAATGATGAAAGGTACATACAGGTTTTGGAGCAACATATGCTGCCATCTGGGCACAGTCCATGGTGTAGCGATAGAGCGCAAGACCCATATAAGATGGCTGCAGTCCTCGACCCCACTTCCCTTCTGCTACTTTCAAAATAACAATAGTAAAGCCCAATAGTGCCACAAAAAAAACATACGCTGCCATTCAAGCAATGTCTTTTTCAGGGATGTCCCTACTTTTTGCCAGCACTACAATGCCAAGCCACCTTATGCATGTGTTACAACACCGTGGCTTCATAGAAAAATAGTGCAGGTACTAGACTGGCCTGCCTGCAGTCCATACTTGTCTCCTATTGCAAATGTGTTTGGCGCATTATGAAGTGCAAAATAGGACAACAGAGACCCCAGAGTGTTGAGCTACTAAGTTGTACCTCAAGCAAGAATAGGAAAGAATTTCACCTACAAAGCTTCCAAAATTAGTGTCCTCACTCCCAAATCCCACACTTATTGAGTGTTGTTAAAAGGAAAGGTGATGTAACAAAGTGGTAAACATAACTCTGTCACAGCTTTTTTGGAACATGTTGCAAGCATCAAATTCAAAATGAGTGAATATTTGCAATAAAAAACCCAATAAATATTATCATTGTGAACATTACATATCTTGTTTTTGTAGTGTTGCATATAGGTTTAACAGGATTTGAAAATTATTTTATTCTGTTTTTATTTATGTTTTACACAACATGCCAGCTTCATTGGAATTGGGGTTGTAAGATTGAGCATTTCAACGATAAATACTCCAAGAGCGTCTGGTGTGAGAAAAAAGGAAAATGAATATCAGAAGAAGTAACTTGTGCCTATTGTTAACCACTTGTACACTATTGTCATATTTTTCCCTTAAACTACCACATGGCCAAGATGGTGTATTTATACCACTAATGCACATACCAAGGTGCTTGGCAGGTAGTGGTCAGAGTTAAACAAATTATGTTTAATCTAGGTAATTTACATCCTAAAAAGTTGATTAACAACCTCTGCTCAACTTAAAATCAGTTTGACAGCAGAAAAATGCAAAGGATGTTTTTAATATAACTGTAAATAAATTCAGGCAGTAAAGGGGTAAGCATAGCAGAGGATCTGTGATCCTGTTTGTCTTCCAAAGGTCACACACAATCTTGTCAGCGTGCACGACATCATGAACATTTTAAAATACCAGTATATTAATAATAAAAATCTGATGGATTCTATTAGTAAACTGAAAATAGGGTTGCTGTCAGATTGGCCAAGGGGAGCAGCCACTAACAATTGTACCTCTAGTGATTGTTAAAATCAAATATTTCATGAAATTCCGATTGAATATACTCAATTTAAAGGCTTGTTTCTTTAAATTTTCAGAGTGAGATGTTGCAATAAAGAATAATTTAAATGTTTTTAACCATCTTTATCAGTAAGGAAATCAGTTAGTCAGTTTCTGTGTATACAAGACGTTTTGTTGACAAGCTAGAGCATTAACGAATTACTACAATGTTTACAGTATTTATTTCAACACACTAAAATGGGCTTTATTGAGCTTGTGGCCACAGATATAGCCTGAAGGAGTGTCTTCCAAGACTGGTATAGCAGTACAGTCTTGACTGACTCACATATTTTTGAGGCCAACTTGATGGCTGGCCATGCATGGCCGCACAGCCCAGCACTTCCTAAAATCCTGTTTGTAACTGTCTCTGGAACAAGGGCCCGAGGGAGGAGCCTGCTTAAACTCACTCACTCACTGCATCAGATGCAACTCTGTGCACAGCAGGGATCCTACATGCACTCAAGCACACAAGCACCAAGACAAGTGCACATGTTAAAAGCTATTCTAGCACACACAGTCTTGTCACACAGGCTGTGTGCAAACACAGCACAGGGTCAGCACATCACATCTAGGCCTTTGCAGAAATGAGCAGTTTTCCTCAAAGGACCTTCGTCAAACAGGCATGCATGAAAAAGCACAAAAAGCACCTTGCCCCTGCATACATATCTGATGCAGGAGAGCCAAAGTGTCCACAAATATTCCTCCCACCAACAGCCAATAAAGTCACCTTCAAGGATTACCAGATTCTATTTGGTGACATGTCACATCTATAGATATGGAACTGGAGATGACAAAGACATAACCAAATCTGAGGCTTAAGTGTGTTGGGTGATAAACCTAAAAGCAGGGGGCGCTGTGTAGACAGCCAAGTACTGGTAGTGAGGGTGAGCAGGCGGGCTCAGGAAACGATGATGAAGTGCAGCATTAGTGCGGTGATTAACTCCTTTCCTTGCTCTTCCTTCTCTCGTTCAGTCCCATTTCCTCCCACTGTGAGAAAGGAGGGGAGCCTCTGATCAGTGTGTGTGAGATTCCCTTGACACACCGTCCATCTGTGAGCTTGAGCTGGCGAGCCAGCATGCCTTCTTCACCAACATTCTGTTGAGATGCCATCTCAATGCCTCTCCATTACAAAGCCTTTCCTCTCAGGCTTTCAGAATAATCCTGAAACTTTGAAAAGATGTGCCCCATTTAGCATCACACGATGTTACACAGGGTAAAGCTGTGATGTTTGGGCTTTACTAATTCAATAATATTAATTTTCTTGGGACTGATGTAAACATGGTCAAGACTGAAACATATTTTTTACATGTTCTGCCTCTTTGTGGTTTACAGTGTACATCCAGGAAAAGGTTCTGGTAGAAAAGAGTTATATAGAAGAGGATAGTTCATTTTTAAAGATGGAAACTAGACGACCCTGAAAAAAAATTATGATTCTTGACAAGAGTGCATCAACAAACTGGACCAAAAAAGAACTACCCTGCCAAACTCACCTTCAAAGATGCATTTTTGCCCTCTTTTCTGATGTCTCTACTACTTATGTGGATATACAGAGAGAATAAAACACTGAACTGAACCATTTTTTAAAGGATGTAAAGTAAAATATAGGTTCTCCTAATAAACAAAGCAGATAAATTACAAAGTTATGAATGTGTTATGATATAAAAGTTTCAATATAAAATTTTTGACTTTCATTTCCTCTGGTATCCCCTGAAGTGTGCATAGCCCCTGTATACACTACTGAAAATATCAGGGTTTTTTACATAAAAAAAGTTGTTCATGACCCAGTGTTTTCCGCAGGATTTAAGTCTAGGGATTGAGATAGACATGGCAGAAAGTTGATTTTTGTTGATGAACCATTGTGTGATAATTTGGCAAGATGTTTAGGATTACCCTGTCAAAAAAAACAAAGAAACCCTTTTTCAGTTTACTAAATGTCCTTGTATTTTCAAGAGTCCAAGAGTCTTGGACCTTTGCAAGAGAAAAAGACCACAGCAGTATGGATCCTCCTCTATACTTAACACTGGGCAAATCATGTCTTCTTCCACATGCTCATCCTTTTCTTATTTGTTTGAACTAGCTGGAGTTCACTTTTAGTCCCATCAGGCCAAAAGACATGATTCCAGTCAAAGCCCAATTAGTGTTTAGCAAACGCACTTCAATACATGTTTTTTCTAAAATTTCCATTGTTAGAACACTTTTTACAAACCTTTATCAATAGATGTGGATGGTGCTGTACCACAACAATATTGAAAAAACAAACTGACAAAATATAGTTACATAGACATTTAAAAAGACTAATGCCAAATGCACTCCTTCAGATTATGCTCCAACTCTTCAAAAACTTTATATTTTACACTTGTAAAATATTAAAATAACAAGCAGATAGCACTGAGAACGTTTGACCAAATACATGCCAGCTAGGGACTAAAGTGCTTTGACAAGATATTAACTCAGAAAACAAATATAATTAAAAACAACCTTTTTTATAATGTAAAACTGTAGGTCTGTGCCAGAAACGATAAAGCACAAACAGTTACTTCTAATTTTTACAAACAGTTCAATATGACTGGAAGGGGAGAGTTCAGTAACCATATACTTCACATTTTATACTCAGTTGAATAAATAGCTGTCAGTCAGGATCCATTTCATACAAATTTGAATTATAAAGAGAATTATAATAAACTCTTGGTGTTAGCAGATATGAAAAAGATATAGCCACTATTTATGGTACAAAGAAGGCACATCCCCTTTTAGGAATTTTGTTTTTTTCATGTTAATATATTTTTGGGTGCATGTTTTTAATAAATGCTTTTCTTTTACACTTAAGGTTATCATAAAACCTGGTAAATAGCAGTTCTTCATTTGAATTCACAGTGGTCGTCCTTTCTTTTTACTGCTTAAAGAAGAAACTAATTTGTACCTTTTTTACTCACAATTCTACAATAAAAAAGTAGGAGCAATTCCTTGTTTATGAAAATATTGCCTTTATTACTAGAAGCTAATGCAGTTTGAGGGAAATTTATCCCCTGTTACACGCTTCACATAATTTCATATAGATTTCAGCCCCATCAATAGGTAATGGGAGTGCTGTTGAACAGAGGTCAAAATACCATTCAGGCATGGCTGTCTGGAAAGCACTCAGAGGCTCCTCAGAGATCCTGCTCTCATGCAGCCTGAAAATGATGCCTGGTGAACTGTACACAGTGGATGCATTTTTATAATAGTTCAATAACATTTTGGCACAATTTCCTCACAGAATAATCTGCCTGCTTGTAATTCCATCAAAACTTTGTATCATTTGAGGATTATCGCCTCTGTTCTCTGCAAAAAGGGGATAAAACCCATGAAATAGCGAGCCACTCGCACACAATGGCAATCAATGTTAATCACAACAGCATTTACAATGTTTGTGAGATTTTGTAGACTTTCACCTGTTATAAGCATCATTAAGTGCCCTTCAGTAAAGGTGATGTTTACAGTGGGTTTTGTATCTCCTCTTATCTCTACTTCTCCCCTGAGCTCTTATAAATTCTCAACAATCACATGCCAAGGTTTTTATTTTGTTCAAGAGTAGAAAATTACCTCTGTCTCCTCTCCTTTCTCTCATCGTGGCATCGCTCATCTATTATTCAGTTTTTAATTTGGCTATTTGAGGTTTGTTCCCTCGTTTGGCGACAAGTAAGCCTCTGCTAAACAGGCACCTTATCCATTACACTAAATCTAGCGCAGAGCAGACAGCATTCTGGAATTGACCATTAGTGGGGTTATTGATATAACCACCCTTCCCTCTCGTCATTATCCCTGTAATTTATCTGTAATTGTATAGCAGCTTTTTGGAGTTATTCTCACCTTGGATGCAAAGAGAACACATCGTCACTTTCTGAAACTTGGGGAAAAAAGAAAAAAAATGATTTTATACAGAAATAGTTGCAGAAAAATCCAGATCTCTTTCCGAAGCTTTTGTATGTTTTCACAAAAGTTTCCAAATTGCAGTGGGCTTTTAGTGAGGGCATCACTTCCGTACTTCTGGCCATCGTAGAGAGAAAAACCTCTCTGACTTCTTTAGACTCCTATAATCATATGCCATTGTGGTATAGCAAAAAAAAAAAAAGAAGACATGGCTCTTTACTGGGATCTATGGCTCATTGTATCTTATGTGTCACACAAGCCAAGGATCAATAGCACTCAATAGTCTATTAATAGGCAAGTCTTGGCTCTGTTCAGACTGTAGCACCAGCCTGTCCACTAGAGCGGGCCGTGAAAAGAGGACGATGCAATAGAAACCAATCCCCGCTCCTCTGTTAGCAGCGAAAGCCTCTTAATCATCTCAGTTTCCCATTGACTTACCGCTTCTCTCCCTCTCGTTGAAGGCCCGACTTAGAGGAATACTTAACCGACCCTCCCTTATCCCCTCCTTGCCACAAAGAAGATGACTCTGCCTATTGAGAAGCTTGGAGGAGAGGTCAATGAGGTTTTACTCAGTTCCACTGTCACATAATTCCATTTGAGACTGATATGTTTGGCTAATTGCCCCAAAAAAAAACACACAGTATCCTGCATTAGTACAGTACCACAGCTCAATGATTACAAAAACAATGAATAAAACATATTTATTACACACTGACCACCACCCTCATTCAGTTATAATGATAATAAGCTATAACCGGCAGCTCATGGGCACTTGGACAAGTGCAAGTACATCTTCACTCTAAGTATAAGTGATCCGCCTAATAGACCGTTGAAGTTATGTGACAGAGACACCAAAATAGCACTCTAGTCACTCAGTCGTGCAGGTAATCATTGGACCTCCGAGCAATATAAAACAAATATTGATATTGATCCACAGTCTTTAATTTCCCCCACCTCTGATAATGTAGAAAAAACAAACAGAGCTTGGGGACTTTTACTGTTTACATTCTTGCAGAGATTACAGCATCATTTTGAAGTTTTTTATTGATACATTTTTCTGTTTGTGTATGCCTGTTATTTTTGAGAGCCTTCATTAAAAATATACTTAGGTTTTAAAATAATTAGCTATTTATGCTCATGTACTAGATAGAAAATGAATATAGAGTCAAATTCCCCTGGAAACCTACTAATTCCATATCAGTTTTATGTCTGGATGTGCTGTTTCTTGGTAAGAACTATCTTGTTGCTGTTCAGCTGTCCAGTCAACAGATTCTCCTTAGCAGTGAATCTCTGCAGCTCCTCCAGAGTTACCATGGGCCTCTTGGCTGCTTCTCTGAAAAATGTTTGCCTTGCCAAGCCTGACACTTTATGTGGACAGCCATGTTATAGTACGGTTCAAAGTTATGATGATGGATTGATCGGTGCTCTGTGAGATGTTCAGACCTTCTAATACTGTTTTACAATGTGTGCAATGTACAAAAGTGCTTTCAAGCATTATCCTGACCTGTTTGTTGTGTTCCTTGGTCTTCATGATGCTGCTTGTTTACTAACTTTATTTACTAATTAGGGGACTTCTGAAGGTCATTAATTGCACAGGTTTTGTTTTTTGGTGTTTTTGAGTAAGGGACGTGAAAATAATTACATAACTGTGACATTGATGCGCACAATATGGGCCGGTATCTGGTGGTATTACACCTAAAGCTTTTTTGGCAGCTCTGAAGATCCCCAGATTGTACTGTAGCATTTCAAACCTACAGTATCGTCAATTGCCATTATATGATTGCCAAGCCTTAAGCCAGGATATTGCTCAGGAACTGAAACATGTTTTGTGAAGTGCCATAGAGTTGCTTATATAGAACAATCCATTGTTATGAGACCCAGATATAAAGTGCTTTAAGCTTGATGCCTTCTTGTGTTTGAGACTTTTATTTTGTAGTAAGACAAGAGGTAGTTCTTGACAGAATCAGTTAATAAAGACTCCACATTGAAACTTCCTGTTGGTGATAAACTAAGAGGTAATTTCTACATTTTTAAGCAATCTGCACCTGTGTAACTCTAGTTGAAAGTTCAACAAAGGTTTTACACTGAGCAGAGATTCCGCTCAGTGTAAAACACAGTTTGAGATTTAGAAAACCTGCATTAGCTTTGTAAAAACACAAAAAGGACTCTTTTCAATGCTCATTTGGAACTGGGACCATCCAAAAAATTAGACAGCCAACAATAAAATGCAATATATGGACTAGTCAAGCCTGGACTGAATTATTCTACGGTGATTACAGATTCTTTAAAACATGTAAAACTTTTGCATATTAGTAAAAACAAGAACAATTGTAGTCTGCTTACTATAAATTATTGTTAAAACTCTGTCTAGCTTTCCTGAGCTGAAAGTATCATCACAGCCCAAGTAAAAACTCAAGAAAAGATGCATAGAAGTATTCAATGGCATGATTTGATGCATGTATTTGTTTTCTCATTATTTCCGCTCTTGGCACTTGCGCAACCATGCGCACAACCGATAGGGGCTGAAGCTAGGAAGAGGAGGTGGTCAGCGTCACATGATCTTCCCTGATGAGCACCACCCCCCTTTTGGGAGATGGGGGCTGTCACATTCGTCTTTGTCACAGCGCAGCATCCCACCCATTCATCAGGCCTGCCAGCAATGGCATCCCTTTCCTCTGTGTGCCCAGAGAGTGGGCACGTCTGGGCCTGACTGCTTCCCAGATACACACAGAGAGCAAAACACAGACACTCTGATGGATTCATTTATTAGGCCTTTCATTACCCAGAGGGCCAATGGTGAATCGCAATGCACTAAATGCCGCAGCTTTGCACAGCTATGCAGCTGCCCTCTAGGCCTTGAGCTATCACAGACAGGCTTTCAGTGGACGGACTAATCTTCAGCACTGTGACTTATTTAGACACTGGAAATTATTCATTTTACTGACTTAAACGAGTAATTCAGAGCTTAAAACATTGCCACAAATGTTCATTTATGCAGGGTTTTACTCATCTCTAATAAAAAAACCATCAGGCTCTTATGTTATGTTAAAAAAACAAGACAAAACACTACTCACTGTCTGACATAGTTCTTTCATTTTACTGTGAGTCACTGTAAACAGGTCATTGCTTTTTTGAGTTTATTTAAAAAAAAAGCCAACCCTGAATCGGTTCTTTTGTCATGACAGCCTGCAAATTCTAAAGCTACTGGAGAGAAAACAACCACCAAGTTGATGTGCAAGGATAAAGTTCAATACTGCCTGCAAAACTTAGTATTATTGATTGCCCCGGATGGTAAATTCAATATAGTCTAAAGAAGTTAGAATTGTGGATCTACAAGCCAAGCAATTCAATAGTGTTCATCTCATGCAATGGTGAGGATCTGGGGTCTGTCTGATTCAATCCCAGAAGCCGTGGAGAAGACTAGCAGGGATGAGAAAGCCAACAAATGCAATACGCTGCACCTTCTGAGGCGATCTGAGGAGTCAACAAATTCAATAGAGCCACTTTATCCCCTCGTATGTCCATGCAACTAGATTTAAAGTGTGGAGGTTCCTTCTGTGAAGTTCTTTGGAGCTAAGGGGTTTATCTTGCACAAACTGACGTCTGTGATGCATCATTCAGCGAGTCCAAGACAAGCCTTTGTTTAATTACAGCAAATCCCCTGCATGTGTTCACCATGCTTGTCAGTAACGAAGAATGCTTACAGTACTACTGCTCAAAGTAATGTCTGTCATTTAGGGCGGCACAGTGGACACATTTCTGTCTTACTGCACAATATTGACATTACATCGCAAAAAGCGACGACCACATACTTCAACATATTCTACTGGGTTTGTCTGTAATATACACATACGCATTGCATACAGTTAAGGACAGAATTATTTATCATACCCCTGGCAGATTTTAATTTAAAATTGTTTTCATTCATTCATAAAGTTTGTTTCTGATAGGAAATTAGACATAGATCTCCAAATACATGAACTAACATATATTGTTTTGAAAATACATGTTTTATTTATTATTACATTTATTAACATTTGATTATTTTGGGAGTTGTACAGCAAAACTAAAAAAAATAATGAGACAGCACTGGCTTAGAACTGGACAAACACCTGACTGAAAATGACAACAGCTCCTTTTACAGCCCCTCAAACCCTTATTATTGCTGACCAGCTTTTTGCAGGTTTGCTAATTATGACTATTTGGCTATTTTGGCTATGAACTTTGGCTGAAATCTTTAAGGATGGAAGGCCTTGTTGCCATAACCCTGATCATTAGCTCCCTCCACAGATTCTCTAACAGATTCAAGTTGTTTCTCTGGCAGGGCTACTCTAAAATATTAAGATTACTTCAAGTGAAAAGAAATGTTCTGCCAGGGGTATGAATAACTTTGTGATCAACTGGACATGGTCTTTAACATTTTTTGCAAGTAAAATACTGAAATGTAGGTCATATATTTGTGTTCACCTCTGCTTTACTTTGATACTACAAAAGTCCAGCCAGTTGCAACCAATTTTATTATTGCAAACCCCCACAGCATGATACTGCCACCACTATGTTTCACCATAGGGATGATGTGTCCAGGGTGATGTGCAGCGTTAGTTTTCCCACCACACAACTTTTACATGCGGCCTTAGAAGTTAAATTGTATTCTCATCCAACAAGAGCCCTTGGTTCCACATGCTTGCTATGTTCTCTTCATAGCTGATAGTTAACCTTAAACATAACTTCTTTTGGCTTCCTTTTTGCCTGCTAGTTAACTACTAGCACTCCTGTTAACAGATTCTCCAAACTTAAATGTGGATCCATCCAGCTCCTCCAGAATTACCAATAGCCTTTTAATTGCACTGGATTTTTGTCTGATGTATCATTGTAGCTGAATACAAATACAGACCACATTTTTTTTATGTGAAATAGTTTTAGGACCATGTATCCTTCTACTTTAGACTCATACACAACTTTATGCTGATCTATAACATAGAATCCCACTAAAATACATTAAAGTTTGTAGGAGTAAGGTGATAAAATGTTAAAGTTGGGTTATACTTGTGAATTTCTAGTATCAGATTTTACTCAGAGGGAGAAGAGAGTGATGGCAACAGACTGTCGAAAACAATAAAGAAGTCTTATTTAGAAGCACTGTTGAAAATTCAAAATCGTGTAATCCTGCGAGACTGTGTACAACTCAGACAAAGGCACAATGGCGACAGGACTCATCTCACCCCGGACATTTACAATCAAGGCCAAATTAACTGTGGCATAAATTAGCTGTAGATAACATAAACTGCTGCACAGGGGATGGAGAAGGGATATGATGTACACCACTCAAGAGGATATGATACATGTCTTTTCAATTAAGAGTTTGAACAATGTCAAAGCTTGGCTTTAAAATAGGCTGTAATAAAAGAGCTCATTTGAATATTTGCTCCATTCTCACAAGATATTAGGATGAGGAATAACCCGTTACAAACGGAGAAACAAAAGAAGAAGCAAGGCACTTCTAATTGCTGCCATGTTTGTTTCCCTTTATGTGACCCATGACAGTAAAATTAGTTTCTATAGCAAACAAACAAAAAGAAAAAGCTGAAAAGGCATTAAAGTGTTCTCCAGGAGGAGGTGGAGACATGTTAGGAATGCTCAGATACAAATTTATCTGTGAGCAACTCTGAATAACACAGGCTGGTTGTAATCCCAACACTACACTGTGCTGCACTGTCAAGCAGCTAATAAAAATAGGCTGGTGCCAGATCAAGTCTGTGATTCAAATACATCCAAAGCTGAACTGCAGAAATCCAATTCTCTCTCATTTTTTGACCCACCTCTCCCCTCCGTTTTCTCCCTCTCCCTGCCTGTTTTCTTATGGTTTTTATGCGTCTCTCCCCACTCACGCCTCATCTCCCCGTCTCCCCTCTCGCAGTATCATCGCTAAATCTATTTGGAGCTGCCGCTGGGAGCAATTGACCAGAAATGGGTTTGTGCACATTTTGAAAACCACGTCTGCCAAAAAACACAAAGGTTGAGCACAAAGAACTGGTTAAATATCCATGTGTCTGGCCACTGGTACCCCCTCAGGTGTCCCCAGCTAGGGAAACTGTTGACTCGTGTGTGTACTGCGAAAATCAATTCCTTGTCTGTCTGGGACTGGTATTTGTGCTACACATTCTATTACCACTGTCTGCCCATACAGACAGCAAGCTAGGGTGACCAGTGTGTACAAATGTACTGCTATCACAATAACAATACCTCAGAACCACCCGCAGAACAGCTGAGCCCAGGGAGACATCGCACTCTCTCTGTTTTGACGAATCAAGCCGTGGGCATGGCACCATGTGACAGTCCTGCTTCCATTTGTTGGAGTGAGATAATATGACTTCAGCTAAAGCCTTCTGAACCTCAAAGAGCACGTTCATCTCCATGACTTTGAATTCATTACCCATCAAAGATAAGTCTCCTTTTCACACACGAAGCTCTATTTGTCAGTGTCACCACACAAAGGAAAGGGGAAACTTATTCATGCCAAACATGCCTCCAGTTTAACTTTTGGTTGCCCCTTTGAGTCCTGTTTTTTAATTAAAAGAGCCCCCTTTCTCACTTTCTCCTCACCCTCTCTTTCTTAAAGGAATGTCTCTTTGATACCATTTTTCAGAGCTTTGAAATAGTTATGATAGCATATCTTTCAATTACAGTTTTATTGTCGCTACCATCTGGTTGTCATTCAACTCCTCTTCTGACCTCAAGCAACTGTATACCTGCTAATGGGGAAAAGCAATGGGTCTGCAAAGAAAGTGCTCTTATTTTCACCCATCTCACACACATACACTAGAGGGAGAAGGGGTACTGGTAGCTGTTTTTAATCTGCAAGCCGAGGCAAAACGCACCACCTGGAGAGACGTTGCGGGGTGGCAGTAGATAGGCGAGGGGGACGGTCGGACCCAATTCCCTTCATCCCAAACCTCTGCTGCTTCCCTTTTCACACTGACAGGCAGCTAGATTGAGGGCTAAGATTAGCAGCCACTTTCTCACAGAAGGCCAGGGAGATACAGTATTGAGAATGAATGGCCACATCATGTTGTCAATGTTGTAACCTTGGCAACAGACGGGAGTAGTATTTTCATCACCATCACTGGCCACCAGGATGGTTGGGCTAGACATACCGAATCACCTCTGGTTACTGTCAGGATTGCTTATAGGCACTTTTGTAAAGAAGACTATTGCTAATATTTTCATTAGAGGCATTACTCATTTACAGTGATTCAAATTAAGCAATAAAAAATCTTGGTTAGAAATAGAGCTGCACAACATACTGACTCAGATTTGTCACTGCAAAATTAACGTATGCAAAATCATAACTGCAAAAGATTGCTTTGGTAGGTTGATATAGTTTAAGTTTCATGTATGCACTCCCTGGATGCCAATAATGTATTTGGCCAGTTGGACTGACCTTTACTACTGGTTGCCCACACCGTACACAGATATCAGTGCCTAATGCTAAAGCTCAAGGAAAGTCGTGGGGACATTCTGATGATAAATAAAATTGAGAAGAGTGAGCAAAATTGTAGGTTAATTGAACCAGTACCATAACTGCAACATTTCACAATGACAATGTCAGTGAATGTTGTTTTACTACTGTTCTGGCCATGCTAGAAGTTACTGAGAGAAGAATTATAAACTCAACATTTTCCATTTTTTTTCCTCTGAGATGCTCAGAAAAAGTGTTTAAATTTTTAAACAGTTCACAGTTTAAAAACACTCATCACAGTCATAAATGTCCATTTTAAAGACTCTTTGATCAGTTTTTTCCTTTGCAGATTGAAATCATCAGAAAGAAAACACCAAACAATAAAAAAAAAACAATTAGTTGCAAGTTTGAATTTATTGTGGATTGTCTCTAATCCAAAATTGGTCAAATGTTTAGACACAGGCTCAACTATTTTATTGAATCCTCTCTAATATTTAATTAAAAGTCACTTAGCAAGTTGCATTTTGATCACATGCCAAAACCAGACAAGACTAGACCAACACTGTGAGGGAGGGGAAGCCCAAGACCCAGATCAAACCAATGAGACCATTTTAAAGACCATTGCTGCAATCATAATAATGTAGTTGTTGCTGCAGAAATTTAAAGAAAATCTCCCTGCAGCAGCTCATTAGGAAGCTAACCTATAACAGGGCTCTAGACTTACTACTTCCACTGATTTAACAAACTGGTAACAAGTTAAAAAGGAAACTAGATAACTCAGAAGATCATATACATCCAGCTAAATGTTAACCTCCTTAGAAATAGCTGCAGGCAGAGTGAGTGGAGGCTACATGTGAATGACTTAAAATACAAATTTAGCATTCTTGCTATCTCTGTTGTTCAGACAAAAATCACCCTTAAATCTAAGCTGAAAAATGTTTTCTTCTTATTTTCTAATTCCACTCGTTTTCTCACTGAAAGTACATAAGGGCACAGGTGGCAACGTTGAAAAAGCAATAAACTTTGTTGCCTGTATTTGAGTGTAGCCACGACTTTCCCACAAGGATTTTTTGGCTTGGTCAAGGTTCAGTCAGGCACACACGAAACCAAAACAAGACCATGATTTAAAAAATGCGATCTCCAGACTGGTCTTGAGTATCACAACGCTAGTTTACTGGTGCTAGTGCAGTGCACAACGTGGGTGGAATAATAGCAAAAAGGAAATGTTTTCTCTGTAACTTGCTAGGGAACCCAAATATGAGTGGGCGGCTATGTGAAGATTTGTGCCTGTATGTACATGTTTGATGCCGTGTGCATTTTAGGGTGGAAATATATCAAAACCTGTGCACCCAGTTTATCATGAAGTTGTTAGTAGAGTAAACCCTAGAATGCAGACAGCCAGGCAGAAGCAGCTCGGTGAGTAGGAAAAGTTTAATAACAAGGCGAAAATTTGCAGCTCGTAAAAAAAGTAAACAACCGATATGAACATGGTCAGGCTTGGCATGAACAAAACAATATGTATCCACAAGGAGTAAACAGAACAGCAGAATATATAAAGTACACAGGTGAAAACAAGGAGAATGATTGGGATGGCCCAGGTGGACTGAATTGATCTGATTACAAGATGACTGACGTGTGGTAACTAAAGCATAAACAGAACTGAACAAAGATACTAAAGAAACTAATCAAAGGAAAATCTTACAGATGTAACTGAACAAAAATGCACCCTGAACAGAAATACAAGAATATGTAAGAATCTAAACCCAAACAAAGAATTACAATGCACCACCTGGAGAGCATAAACATAAAAGTCAGAGGAAAAACCCTAAACCAAAACTAAAACATCTGCAAATCATGACACAATTGGGAAATAAAGTTCAAATGAATCAAATATACAACAAAATTAATGTGAGGTTAATAACAGTAATGAGTGCACGTTAATTTCTTACTGGAACTGTATCTTTTGTGTCCCATGGTGAACCTTTAAAACACACTCTTAAATAGGGACAGTGACAGCTTACTGTTCATATATGCAATGAGTCAAAGAGTTAGCAGTAAGACAAAAATTAACCAAAATGATCACCTATGAACTCCACGAATGCTACTGTGGAGATTCAAGGAATAGATGTCAGCTATAAAATTAACAAAACTTGCATTTTTCCACACAGTAACTTCCTAACTTTTCACATCATTGGAATCGCATTCATCACAATACTAGAGCTCAGTAAACCAAGCATGATGGGAATGGGAATTATTTGATGTTATACATGACATTATATTACTTTGTCTCATATTTGATATTAGTAATCAGACAGAAATACTGCCACAATTCCAGATATATCTTCTGGAGCTCAAATTACTTATTACTTATGACTTACCTCCTGCTACGCAACAGAACTCAGGAAGGGACTATGAGGTTTTCATTATCAAGGTCAAAGTGGCACACAGGTTGGTGTGAAATCATTTGTTTGTGTTGCATGAACTAATTCCTAATTTGTTTCTTCTCTGTGATTGTTTTGCGTATAGAGTGAAGTCAAGGCGCTGTATTAAAATCTAATCTTCAAACACCAACCTGCCTTCCACTGATCAGCCACAGGCTATTCATCACTGCTATTACCTCACCACACATTTTTATCCCTTCCTCCTCAGATGGTGCTGGCCAGCTTTGCTCTCTCTCTGTCTCCATCTGACTGACCTCACCTCTCTCCCTCTCAGTCCCAGTTTTGATTTACAGCCTCCTGTACACCTCATTGCTCACTTTTCCTTGCATCTCTTCGTCAGTTCATTCATTTTTTTCTATTGCTCTCTTCTTCCCCATCTGAGAACGCATCTTGTCTTACTTCAATTAACATCATTACAATCTAAGGATTACATATTCGGTCATCCGCTGTTCAAATGCTGATGTCATGGAATGAGATCTGGCAATATGAAAATGTTATGTTTCTTGTCAAAGTGAAAGCTGTTTTTTGAAAAATATTTAATAAATTTGAAAAATAAAAGGAAGTACTTCTTCTATTGTCTTTAAAGAGTTTGCTAATAAAATACCTAATAATAAAACAGACACTACCAGTCAAAAGTTTTAGACACACTTTCTCATTTAATGGGTCTCTTTATTTTCTTACCAAATGCATCAAAACTGTGAATGAACACACATGGGGTTATGTAGTAAACAAAAAGTGTAAAACAACATTTTTACACTTTAAATTCTTCAAAATTTGCTCTGATTACTGCTTTGCACTGCAAATGACTGCTTCTTTAAGGATTCTAAAATATAAATAATATTTAAAGTTCTTTTACAATTTTGCTACATAATTCAATATGCGTTTATTCACAGTTTTGATGCCTTCACTGAGAATCTATGTACAATGTAAATAGTCATGAAAATAAAAATAACCATGAAATGAGAAAGTGTTTTTAAAACTTTTGACTGGTAGTGTATATTAAAAATCTATATCTAATTTGGGTCCTCAGAAGATATCCAATGCTAAAGGTAGCATCAGCTTCATAGATTCCTATGGGCAATAAAAAATCGTTATTAACCTGTTTTTACAGTTTTTTATCTTTACTTCAAAATCTAAGCGGTGTTTGAGCATAATGACTTGTTACATTCAGAGCAAAAAGCGGGAAGCTTGAGAACACCATCTGTAAAGTCCAGGGGTGGCAGTATAATGTTGTGAGTGGTATTTCGCTGCATGAGGAAGTGGTACAGTTCAAACACAGGTGCAATAATAAGGAGAGCTTTTTGTGAAAACATTGAAGCAGTAGTTCAAGGCATCAGCCACAAAGCTTAGGCACAAATGGCTCTTTTACCATAACCATACCAGAAAATTACTTACGAAGTGTATTAAGGGCAACAAAGTCAGTTTTTGGAATGCCAATCACAAAGTCCTGTAAAAAACTTGGATGCAGAGCTAAAAAGCTGTGGGCTAGCCAGGCAGCCCACAAACCTGACGCATTGTCACTAGTTCTGTCAAGAGGAATGCGACAAAATTTTAGCAAACTATTGTGAGAAGCTAGCAAAAGGATACCCCAAACAGTTGATCAATGTCATACAGTTTAAAAAGTGTAAAGATATATCTCTTTCATTATTCTGGCATTTAGCAAATTAAATAATCCTGTTAATCTTAACTACCTGAAGTAAATCTGATTTAATGTCAGACAGTGAGGGGAAAAAGGGCGCGGTCAACTCTGTTGTTCTACCCATTCTAAAAGATGATCACTTACAAGCTTTGTTAGATTTATGTGAATGCTGCCAGAGTTGTGTATTCTTGCTTAAGGGATCATGTTCCATCTCATTCTTTAATATTTGGGCTTCTGGTACTCTCTGTTGTATCTTGCAGTCTGCTACAAAAGTCATTCAATAAATTCTGCTATCACAATCGCTTATAATGTGTTTTGTGTTTTTATTGTGTTTCGTGTTTATTCCAGAGATGGGCTGATATAAATTTGTTAACGTCAGGTGTAGTATTTTGGGGTTGCTGCTGTTTTTGTTGTGGTTGAATTACGCCGAATTCTTCCTCAAAAGAGATTGTCTTATTTTCTCCTCCTCATTTAAATCAATGCTATACCCGACAACAAACTGCAAAAAGATCTCACAATTGAATCAACACTTTTCTAAAATAGTTTAAAAAATATAACCTTTGTGAGGGCAGGATTTATCACAGAGCGGGAGTTTATTACAGTGAAAAACTTCTCACAATTGTATAACCTAGACGCATCATCCATTACACTACACCTCCAAACAAATTGTTGGCTTCACTGGGAACTGACACATATTGCTTATCAACATAGTATTACTGCCTAAATATGCAGCTGCACACAGAAGCTGTTTTGTCCTTATAAGAATACATTCTCTTCTGCTCTAGTGGTGCACTGTCAGCAGGGGGTCGTACTTTTTACTTTTCGAGAAACTTAAAAATAGCACCACTTCAGGGCAATTTAGCCGCAAGTGTTTTCCCTCTACTTCTTGTCGGCAACTGGAAATGCTCAAAAACAGGCTGACTGCTGAATCTGGAGGATTAGGGAGACGATTCTTTGATCAGAGCTGGGTGAGCTCTGAGACGTTTTTTATTTTTGCTCTCTCTTTCTCATTCCTCGTGCTTTCCTTTTCCCTCGTCTTACTCTCTTGCTCTTCTTTTTTTCTCTACCTTTTTTTGGCTATGCCCACTGGCACCCCAGAGCTCCCAGACAGGAGGTGGCAGTGTAATACAGTCGAGACAAATGGGTGTACAGAGGATGGAGAGTGTACATCGACGAGAGGGAGGCACGGGAATTGGGACAGCACATGAACAACACATTTCTTGTACAGATGACATGAGGAATAAGTAATCCCCAGCCATTTCTGGTCTGACTCAGCAGTCATTTCTCTGTCTCCCCCACAGGAGATAAGTCTAATGGAATCACAGCATTAGAAGTGCTGCATAGCCAGGTTTGGTGAAACTCACAATACGCCTCTTTCTGTTATGACACAGATTTGTTTGCCTTTCTGCCTACCAACGGGCCTGTGTTGGAGGCTGATGTCCTTCCTAACATATTAGTGTGGGAGGGGTTCTCAGCCTGGAAGAGGTTAGTCTTAGAACGAGGTGGTTGCAGCAGCAATTCCTTTATCAAACTTTCATCTGATTCATCCAGTGTATGAGGAATGAGAATTACTATCCATGGCTATGTAATGGAAGAGAGCTGTGGACTCATGAGCAGTTACACAGACAGCAGCACATCTGTGTGCCGATGAAATATTCAGGAGTAAGACAGCTCTCGAGAGGAGCCCAAGCTACAACTCCTCCACACTTCCTCCACCATCGTTAATGATTTATCAATAACTCTACCATCCCGCAGACTTGCCTGTGATTTTGGACGCACCTCATTAAAAACACCTGCCTGAAATGGGGAGGGACTCCACATCAAAAATAGATCTATACTAAATACAAGGGCGGCCGCGAGTGGGCAGGTCCTACCCAAGCAGAAGCTTTACAGGTGGAGATAGAAAGGTTTAGCAGCCCCCTCTGCCCCTAACCACCCACTACCCCATTCTAACTGCAAAACATAGCCCACAGTGATGTAGGAGTTGCAGCCACTGAGCACAGCATTCCATACTTCCACCTGTTAAGTACACTCCATATACTTCTTTGGGGCTTTGAGTCAGAAATGCTCAGAGCGATAGCAAGCCTTGATGAGGAAAAGAGGAGATTTTACATCCCAACACTGAAAAACTCCACTACATGAAAAACTGTGTTTTACCAGATTTCAGTTTTATTTATGAACCACCTTACTACAGAGCCTGGCAAAGCTCATAATTTTTACCTTTACAAACACAAATTTCATTGACTTTAATGTGTAACACAAACAACACATAGTGCATGATAAAGGAGGTTTGGCTTGCACTAATATTCAGCCCCCTTTACCCTAACTAAACTCTGGAAAAACTTTGACTTGCATTTGTATTCAGGCCCCCTAAGTCAACATGTTGTAGAACCACCTTTCATAGCGATTTCACTGTAAGTATTTTGGCATATATCTCTACCAGCATTAAACATTAAGAAACTAAAACTTAGGCCATTTTAACAAATGAATGTGGTTTGACCAAAACTATTCAATTGTAGCTCTGGCTGTTTGTTGTCATGTTGGAGGGAGAAGTTTCAACCTGGTTTTTTGCAGCCTAAAACAGGTATTTCTAGGGTACTTCCCATCCACTTTGAACAGCTACCCTGAACCTGCTTTAGTAAAGCATCCCCATAGCATGACGCTGCCACAACAGGGATTCTTTGAACAACTGCTTTCTTCTTTCTACTCTTTCGTAAAGACTTGATTTGTCTAATAGTAGTCCTGTCGACAAAATCTTCCACCTGAGTTGTGGATTTCTACTCCTCCAGAGTTACCATAAGCCTCTTGGCTGCTTCGATTAATGCTCTCCTTGCCCGACTTGTCATATTAGGTTTCTTGCTCGGTTTACAATTGTGCCATACTTATTCCTTTTTTGTATGATAGATTTAAGAGTGATAACCTGAAATATTGTTATAACCCATCCCTGCTTTAAACATCCCCACAACCTTATCCCAAAGCTGTTTGGTGTGTTTATTAGTCTAAATGATGCAAATTCTTCAATTAAATCAAACTCAAATATGCTGCTTTGTGTTGATTATATTGCATCACTTAAAATCCCAATAAAATACACTGGAATTTGTGTCTGTAATGTAACAAAATGTGAAAAAGTTGAAGTGGAAATATAAATGTACCTGCCTCTCTTTCATTTGAAGGTTTTATAGAAATTTATGCAGAATTATTTGCCTTACTGTACCATCACATAGTGATTAAAGTGATAAATCAGGTAATGGTTCAAGAATCCTTCAGATTTCCATGGCAAAGATAGAGTATTATAGTATTAGTAACTCCTTAAAAGTCAATAGAAACATCAATACTAGACGGGGTTAGCCTCATTGGGTAGAAGAGTGTCCAGGTATGGCTTTGGGGAAGAGAATAAAAGGTACCTCGGTGTAAAAGTGAATGTTAAAACTATAAAAGCAGTGGGTCGATTCACAGGGAGAATAAAGGGAGGGGCTTGCACAAAAAGTTCATAACCATAGAGGAAGCCTATTAACCTTGGTTGGTACTTTAAATGTCATTATTTTGAGCTGACACAACAAAAAGGCCTGCGAGAGCTGTTCTCTTAGCGATGCGCCATGTAAATCACTTTCACAAAAAGGAAATTACTTCCTGGGGCCCAGTGTTATTAATCTAAATTCTCTGGTTAGTCAAATTGTTGCACATAATAAATATGGAGCAGCTCATGATGCTCATCTGCTGTGACATCCCATTCTCGCCAAAACATTTTTTCCCCTCATTTTCTCTTTATTCATGTCTCGATGGCGTTCCTGAAAGAGACAGCTCTACTAACCAGCTCTAACACTGAGGGGTAGGATGGGTGGGAGGAGGACAGGGCTGCAGAGACACACTGGCTCTTGCTCATCTTCTAGTCTTTTGCTTATATGATGCCTGTCTTGACTGGCTTCTCTCTCTTGCATGTCTTCATCTATTCTCTGTCTCAGACTGTCTAGCTTGACGCCAAACACACACACACAGACACAGAATCACACACACACTGAAACATCTCCTCTACCCTCTAGCTGGCAGCTGCAGATCTGGTTGCCAATATAGAGCAGACCAGATAACTCACTATGCTGTCATATTAGAATAAGCAGCCTTGACAGAGAGATCATTTGCATGCACCCCATCACCAAATACCAAACTGTCTCGTGTTTTCCACAGAGGCCATGCCATCATAGTGGAGATAGCAAGACCCAAAGACACATAAGAAGCGTGGATAAAAGGGGAAAAATGCGATTAGAGAAAAAGAAAACAGGGGCAGGAGAATTACAGTCAAAACATAGAGAAAAGTCCCACTTTTCAAAGAAACCGTTGAGATTGTGGTTGTAATCATGTTTGGAGATAAAAACTCTCTTTGCAAAACAACGTAACTGCCCCTTGATTCAGCGTCTCTGGGTGGCAGGACGGTGTCCAAGGGGCCTAAGGGTTTACATGCATGTGTGCGTACATATGTAAGTGTGTGTGCTTGTGTGTCCTGATTATGCAGGTATAATTGTGTGGAGGTGGGGAAAGTGGAGTCTCAAGGTCAGGGTGGTATGGCTCATCAGTTCTAGCCTCTATCACTTTAATTAACTCCTCTGAGGGGCTCAGAACAAGGCCCTTGTTAAAAATTCACCACAATGGAGCTGACAACCATTGTATGAGAGGAAAGGGGCAACATGCTGCTTTCTAAAAATAACTCCTGAAAGCAGCACGTGACTACAGAGTGGGGCCATTATGTAATTTCAGGGCCAAGTTAAATTTTTGTCAACTTACGTATTACCTCCATTTGTTGGCTACTAGCATCAAAACAACAAACAACAAAATGTTGCTATTTGATGGTATATAAAGCAAATGAGTTACAAGACTGCACTATATCAATTAGAATTTTTTTCAGAGGCAGAAGTACGAGAAGGCTAAATCACAGTATGATTATGTGTAGTGAGTTTTTATTTGATCTTTTTAACAACTGCATCTATTTTCCTATTTTATATAAATTATTTATTCCTCATACACAGACCAGATAGCTTTTTTCTTATTTTTGTTGTACTTGCGACAATGACAATCTGTTTCTGGTAAACCAGTTAGACATAAGCCGTAGTGTTATCTCAGGACAAGGCTCCTAACAGATCCTGTGGAGAGGACGAAGAGCAGTGGCTGTTTGCAAAAGCCACACATAAGGAAGACAAGATCTTGAATCTTACAGGAACTTATTTCTGGTCTGTATATGTTTTCTCTTTTATTTTTGGAAATCATTTCATTCAATCACAATAAGCTACAAATCTACTTCACTTTTTAATAAATTACAAAGTATAACACTTGTATTTGGTAAAAAGCTGTGTAGTAAATACTGTACTGTCAGTGAGTATGCAACAAATGTTTGTACATAATTGTTTGAATGCCACTTGAATTTAGAGCTTTCGATATAAAGAAATTCTGAACCAATCCATTGCATGTCTGGAATAAGAAATAAGGTTGAAGACAAAAACCTTTTCTTCCAAAGAAAACATCTAAACCTTGTTGGAATATGCGTTATGCTCTGTTAGAACAAAACGTACTTCTTTGGGCCACAATTCCAAAAGGTTAACTGTCACAAGAAACAGCACTGCATATCACTAATAAAACGGCATACACACAGTGAAACACAATGGTAGTAGCATCATGATCTGGGGTGGATTTTATTCATATGGAACTGTAGTTTTTGTCAAAGCAAACAAAATTATAAATATTCCCAAATATGTGTCCTATGGTCCTGTTAGACTACTGCTAATTAAAGAAGGTTACACAGTTTATGGTTTGGTGAAACTTTATTCAATTTATTACAGAAAGAAAGGACAATACCAATGCTTTCTGTAGCCCTAACACACAACGCTGAGGATGGCATGTGATTTGAAGCTTCTGCTTTGGTGTTAAACTAAACAGCTATTTCACAGTCTGTTTATTATTCAGAAATTCAGACTATACTTTAAATTCTAAAATATAAAGACTGATCAAACCTTAACTAAATAGTTATCTACTGAAGAGAAATTGCTAAAAAATGGTTTTTGATTTGTAAAACATTTACTCTATTAGAAAAAGAAAAAAAAAAGTGGAGACTTCAGTGCTGTTTTCGGATTAGGGCTATTTGTTTGGGTAAAGCTAGAATACTGCTGTACCTATAGAAGGGTAGCCTGGACAGAACTATTATACATTAGGGGTGAACGCTACACACAGCTCATGAGATGAAATAATACACAATATTGGGTTCATGAGAATGAGACAAGGCATTATCATAAGAAAAACTAGAGAATTCCCATATTTTCATTTGTCACAGGCTGTGTTAAAATAAATCTGCAATCACTGTGGATTATCCCAGTTCAGTTTTGACAAGGCTAGTCAGTATGTTGCTTTTTTTGTAATTCTAAGTCTAATTCTAAGATAGTTTATGATGTCAAAAAAAGCTTGTGAATTCTCTTTTTTTCGTGTTCTCCCAAACAAAATAACTGTTTCGTTCATTTGATAGTGTTTTAAATAATTAATTTTCACTGTAGAATTATCCAGTTCAAGTCTGACCAGTCTAATTTTTATAGATTGTGAACTAGAGAAAATGCAGTTAAGATTTATTTAAAAACTTTGTAATAGCCCTTTAGTTTAGCACCAAGAGGATGTCAACTTCAGTGTTTTTAGCAGCTGATGATTAGCCAGTCGTATTTTTAGTGTTTCAAATTTGGTTGATTAGTCGACTCTGTCAACACAACAGTCCTTCAAAAAAAGGGTCCTAAACATACAGAAGATACAACAGGATATTAAGCTTAAAGCAAACACATTTATGTCCTGGGCTCATAATAATAGCATAAATATGCTGACAGAAACTGAATAGCAATGACTTTAGATTATTTAAAGGGGAATGCCGATCAGCAGCACTGCAGTGCATGATGATAATGTAACGCACATTAGGTTTATCTCGCTGAAGTACGTTGACACAACATTTTCAGCCTTGGAAAGTATTATCAGAAGTGTTGAGGCTTTTGAATGAAACAGGTTTGTAAAGGATCTTTGGGCCTCGCGACTCTGAGCATCACGCACCGACCAGATACTGCTGGTGTGTGTTGTTCAATAGAAAATAATAGGGGTGTATTTTTGGATGTGCATCTTAAAATACACTTTGTGATTTGTGGAACCTTCACTCTATTCATAAACAAAATGTGGGGATTTTTAGCTTTCTTAAAAGTATTGAAACCTCATCGTTTCTCATTCCTGGGTATAACAATAATATATGTATATACATGTGTATATATATATATATATAATATATATATATATATATATATATATATATATATATATATATATATACAGGGGTTGGACAATGAAACTGAAACACCTGTCATTTTAGTGTGGGAGGTTTCATGGCTAAATGGACCAGCCTGGTAGCCAGTCTTCATTGATTGCACATTGCACCAGTAAGAGCAGAGTGTGAAGGTTCAATTAGCAGGGTAAGAGCACAGTTTTGCTCAAAATATTGAAATGCACACAACATTATTGGTGACATACCGGAGTTCAAAAGAGGACAAATTGTTGGTGCGCGTCTTGCTGGCGCATCTGTGACCAAGACAGCAAGTCTTTGTGATGTATCAAGAGCCACGGTATCCAGGGTAATGTCAGCATACCACCAAGAAGGACAAACCACATCCAACAGGACTAAATGTAGACACAAGAGGAAGCTGTCTGAAAGGGATGTTTGGGTGCTAACCCAGATTGTATCCAAAAAACATAAAACCACGGCTGCCCAAATCACGGCACAATTAAATGTGCACCTCAACTCTCCTGTTTCCACCAGAACTGTCCGTGGGGCCCCCCACAGGGTCCAATATACATGGCTGGGCTGCTATAGACAAACCTTTGGTCACTCATGCCAATGCCAAACGTCGGTTTCAATGGTGCAAGGAGCTCAAATCTTGGGGCTGTGGACAATGTGAAACTTTTGTATGTTCTCTGATGAGTCCCCTTTACTGTTTTCCCCACATCCGGGAGAGTTACGGTGTGGAGAAGCCCCAAAGAAGCGTACCCCCCAGACGGGTTGCATGCCCAGAGTGAAGCATGAGGGTGGATCAGTGATGGTTTGGGCTGCCATATCATGGCATTCCCTTGACCCAATACTTGTGCTAGATGGGCGCGTCACTTCCAAGGACTACCGAACCATTCTTGAGGACCATGTGCATCCAATGGTTCAAACATTGTGTCCTGAAGGCCGGTGCCGTGTATCAGGATGACAATGCACCAATACACACAGCAAGACTGGTGAAAGATTGGTTTGATGAACATGAAAGTGAAGTTGAACATCTCCCATGGCCTGCACAGTCACCAGATCTAAATATTATTGAGCCACTTTGGGGTGTTTTGGAGGAGCGAGTTAGGAAACGTTTTCCTCCACCAGTATCACGTAGTGACCTGGTCACTATCCTGCAAGAAGAATGACTTAAAATCCCTCTGACCACTGTGCAGGACTTGTATATGTCATTCCTGAGATGAATTGACGCTGTATTGGACGTAAAAGGAGGCACTACACCATACTAATAAATTATTTGTGGTCTAAAACCAGGTGTTTTCCGTTTCATTGTCCAACCCCTGTATATATATGTATATACATGTGTATATATATAATAGTATATATATTATATATAATATATATATATATATATATATATATATATATATAATTATATATATTGTTTTGTCTCATCTCTTGGGCTAAATGTATTGTATTGTTTCCACCTATTCAAACCAAAAAAAAAAAAAAAAACACAAACAAAAGGGCAAACAAATTCTATAATGTCATCTCTTTAAAAAATACATTAGAAATTAAGAAGTAAAATGAGTGGCCATCACCAACAGAAAAAATGCAATTTTGTTGATAGCAGCATTCAACATATCAGGAAACAAGGACAGCTGTTGTTTTATGAGACCATCAAAGGGCAATTTTCACAACAAGATGCGATGCGAAGGGTGGCAGAGGACAGATCTGTATCACTGTGTTTATGGATCAATTTGAGAACTTTAATTAGCCAAAGGGTCAGGGCAGCCACTGCAGCAGGCCCAGGTAAAGCTCATCAGTGAGAGGGCTTACAGGTGCCTTCAGCCCTAATCTCACCGCCCATCTTGCTGAAATTAAAGCGGCAAATGGGAAATTGATTTCTAGCCCCCCTCCCTGTCCATGGCAATATCTTTTTGTCTTAAGGACATTAGGTTGGTTTGCACTTGCCTAAGCTGTTCTTTAAAACGTTCATTATTGATACGGAGGCTGTGGTGGCAGACTGCCAAGGCAACCAAGAGAGAATGAACCCTTAAGGAGTTACGCGAACTGCTGACTTTTTCTGTACCAACAGGTCATTCATGGAAGAATCCTCAAAACAAGTTTCATGAAGACAAAAGCTTTGACCTTTTTACTCGACGATCAACCTGAGCTGCTGCTGAGACAGCACCTACTGCAAGATTGAAAAGATTAGACCAGTCTGAGTGAGCGGGGCTCAACCCTTCAAATAGAACCCCTCACTATCATCCAGCGGATCAACCTAAATCAAACATGTTAGTTCTAAGCTAAAAGAAAAAGCCCCATTGGCTTTCCAACTTGAAGGAACACAAAGCACTCCAATTCCAATCCATGAAAACCTCAGAGTTACAAAAAATACAATAAAAAAAAGATAGAGAAGTGAGTCAGCAGAATCTTTGAAATGATGTGATGGTAAAGCCGTGGCTACTGATATCACATACAATCTAATGGAGTCTAATTCATTTCCCTCCCTGCATGTCACTTCCCTCAGATCGCAAGATCGCAGTTTCTGTTGTGCTTGTTGATGTTTTCTACTTTATGGCAGGATGCTATTTGTCATTCTAATGAACCTCTCTGTGGGAAAAAAAGATCCCAGGGAACATTTCTCAAGATGTCAGGGAGCAGAGAATGTAAAGTGTGCAACACTGTTAATTCAAGTGGGCCTACCCTGCAGGGAGGTGGCCACTACTGCTGTATCCGTTCTTAAGAGGGGACAATTCATACCAAATTAGTGGAGGGAAATTATATTTACGAACAAGTGTTGAAGGGTCTGTTTGCTTCATTTGAGAAAAATCTAACATAAACCACAGTCAGAGCACCAAGCAATAAGATGAACAAGCCTTGTTTATCTGGGGCTCTAACACAGAACTAATAGCCATGTATAAACTGTGCAGCTTTATTGTCCCAATTATTCAAAAGCAAAAGAAACCAAAAGTGCACAAAACTAAACTTAGTGTTAGAGCAGCAGAGCTCATTCTGCACTGTAGAGAGGGAGAAGGAACTAGCTTGGCTGTTGTGTGCACGTGATAAATCTGCTGGTATGCCAGGGCTCTTTTCTCATTTGTTAGGCAGCCATGTGTGAAAATGTTAATGAAGGCCCATATAATCTAGGAAATTCTCACTATTAGAATTTCCTTCACGTAGCGAGGCTTTCTGCTTACACACTGACTATTGTGTGCATCAATCCTTCTCCTGTCGTACTAATAATAGACCTAATTGCCTAAGTCAGCCCACTAGCTTTCTCTGCCCCTCTATGCATCTCAAAAAGGAGAAGGGGACTGTCTCATGACAAGCTCATGCTACAGAATCAAGAGCATATAAACAAGTATACATACAGCAAAAAAAAGACATATGTTGAAAGACACAAAACATTTTTTTTTATCACTGTCACATTAAAGCAGACAAAAGTTATCTTGTTTTAGGCCAGTTAGAATTAGAAAAATTATATTTAATTTTGTTAAACACCAGAACGACAAAGATTTTTTAGAGATTTTTTGTAACGCTATTCAAATTCAGAAGTTTAAATTCAGCAAAACTGAGTTTGAAACTATTGGACAAGCCTTATGGGTATCCCCCCACAAGTGTCTCATAATAGTTGCTGGTAATTTGTCCCATCCCTCATGACAGACCAAATGTAACTAAACTAGGTTTGTAGGCCAACTTCGTAGAACACACCTTTTAAGTTGGCTTTTTAGTTTTCTGTGGGACTGAGGTCAGGGCTTTGTTAAGGGGACTTCAAAACACTGAGTTTGTGCCCCTTAAGAGACTTAATGTCGAAGGTCATTTGTTCATTTGGAAGAGCCATTTGTGCTTAAACTTAAATTTATATGTTCTTTCCTTATGATTTCATCTATTTTGTGAAGAGCCCCAGTCTCTTCTGCAGTAAAACACTCACACAACATGATGCTGCCACCACTGTACTTCACAGTGCAGCTGGTGTCTTCAAGTTTCCCTCTTTTTCCTCCAGACGTAAAGATTGCTATCATTGCCAAACACTTCAGTGTTAGTTTCATCATACTAAAGGACATGTCTCCAGAAAACGTAGGTCTTTATCCTTGAGTGCACTGGCAAACTGTAACATGGCTTTTATGCTGCTTTTTAAGTAATAGCTTCTTCTTTGCTTAGTGGCTTTTTTGCCCATGTCGTTCTTTCACTGTGGAAAATGAGACTCTAGAGTCAGCTTCAGTCAGCATCCTTCCAAACGCCTTTTGCTTGTGTTCTGTTGTTGATACACAAATTTAGCACCAAAATGTGTTCATCTCTGGGATACAAAACCCGTCTCCTTACTGAACAGTATGATGCCTGGATGTTCTCACGGTGTTTATACTTGCATAAAATTGTTTGAGATAAATATGGCACCTTCTGGCATCTGGAAATTGTACCCGAAATGATACCAAACTTCATTAGATTTTTCTGTGATGTCACACAAGGTAGCAGTGTGCTTGAGATGTTGCGTTAAAATATATCCATTGGTGTGCCTCCACTTAACTCAAATGTTGTGAATTAACTTTTAAGCTTACAAAGCCATGACATCATCATCTTGGCTTTCCCAAATGATAATGGCACAGTGATCTTAGGGAGTTTTATGTAAAATCTGGTGTGCCACTGGTATTTCTGTCTGGTATTTCTGTCCTATAAAGTAAATTGATATTTGCTGGGGCTCTGCCAAAATTTAAAATATGGCAGAAAAAAAGTAGGCATTGTGACATGACGTCCCCGCTAACCTCAAAGACCTACTCTGTTTGCAGTACCTGTTTCTATATTGGAAAAGTCGTTCTGAGGGCTGAGCAGTTGCGTGCTTGACAATGTTTAGCTAATATTTCACTTCATCCTGTCCTTGTACATATAATGTGAAAATATGTAGATCCTTTTTGAATTTCCTGCTTGAATTAGCATTCAATGAATCTGAGTGCCTCTTTCCTCTTGTCGCTCATGAAGGCAGAAATGCGTAATTACACTAAAAGGAGAGGGAGAGGTGAAGGTTTGGCAGTCTTAATCTCTCAGAGTAGAACCTCTTTAAGAGAGTAGTGGCTGCGAGGCGAAAAACATCCATAAACCTTCAGGGAACTACTAACACATGAGAGCATATTGGTCCAAGACTTCAACACAGCACCCAGCTCATACAAAAACACATAAACAGAAATCCAAAAATATGTTTTACGTTGAAGCTTCTTTCAGACATACATCTTTGAGGCGTAGATCGAAGCTCACAAAGCTCTTCAACGCGTAATTATTTCAAATTAAAAAATAAAATAAGGGCAGCTGCACCAAATGTTTTAAACCCATGTTTTTATTACTGCAGGAGCTTTAGCAAGTCAGTTGAGACTGAAATAGTATAATTGGTGCAGCATGTCCAGCAATCCCTACATCCCTTTGGACTGTTGGTTCATACCATTATAAACAACAAACAGGTGTAACAGCAAATTTCAGCAATATTTCTATTTGGTTAGAGGTGGAGAATGCATCTGTAATGCCAAATGAATGCCACGTCATCGGTTGATTTGGTAACATTCTGAGAAAACTGTATTTAGACAACATGCAGGAATTTGGCAATATATTGCAATAACAGGTTACGTGTGTTAAACTAATTCAACTCATAAAGGTGTTGCAAACATTGCGCAGCATGGAACGATTTTCTGCAACTTTAAGATTTTGCCATAGCTCCAGCACATCCTACTTCAATGAAATCGTCATAACGAGGTACTTGTTATTGTACAATGGTACTCTGTGGAACTTGACATAGGCAAGAACTTGAGAAGGTAAGTCAAGAGCTGGAGTTACACCCAAGAGTCAGAGCAGGGGATCATTCTCATAAACTAACTATTTGCTGCCAGTATAACAGATAGACAGGTTGAGTTGTTTCATGTTTTAAAAAAATGGCAAAGATGAGACATCAAAATAACATTAATATAAGCCCAAGAACTGAAAGTCAACACATTGTCCAAATACTAGGAAAATAAGTGATGTGTTCGGGTTAAAAAAAATGATGACAGGGCTCGTTCGGTTTGCTTAGGATAGAGGCCAGTGTAGCCAGCAACAACACAGTGAGTTATAAAACATAAAAACAGGGCTGTCAGGACTGTCAATTATTTAAAGCAGCATAAACATGTCACAAACATTGTCATATAAAAGGCAAGAGTGCACAAGTGTAATGAAATGGTTTGATCTGTGATGCAAAAATAGGCTGAATGGGCCAATATAAAGTGTTACTAAGGGAGGCTGAAACAGTAAACGAAGTCACAGGAAACATATCTATAAAGCAAAAGAACAGATTTTTAACAGATGAGGTATTTTATTTTATGTTGCTCATTTGCAACACCTGGAAATGAAGGGGGGTTTTAAACATTAACAAAATGTAAAGGTAAACCATATATCAGAACAATAAAGACTTATTACATGCAGCTATAAATCAGGTTTATATTAAACAGTTTTTTTTGTTAATTTGAATAGCCCCTACAGTCAATTGTAATGCTTTATCAAATCACTTAAGCAATTTTTTATTAATTAGTTTTTTTCCCCCAAATAAAAAAATGTAATAAAGGTTTTTTAAAATGTATTTAAAGTGTATCTGCTCCTGATTGTAAGGGAATAATTTGGTTTGCTTGTGCATTTGAAATGTTTTGCTTTTGCTCGTAAGTTTTATACTTCATTTAGTTTGCCAACAAAAACTGTGCAATCAGCAAAACCCAACTATCACCTCTAAATGATATGTGTTATTTTGAATAAGTCTGTGTACCTGCGCAAACACACACTAAAGTGCATTCATACCCTGTAGGCTCTTTTTGGATTTTTATAAAGGCGACTACCACAGCAGCCACAGATAGATGAGCAGGTGTGTTTACCCGAGGGTCCGAATGACTTCCAATTAAGATACATAGAGGCAAAAACATTCTTCCACACTGACCTCGCCTGCAAACATACATTTCATTCACTTCAGACACACAGTGACCACCTGTCTCTCTGAGCCATCCCTCCTACTGCTCCACCTAGCAGATGTATTTATCTGACTTGTATAATAAACCCAATTTAATATGCATCTAGCTGTTTGGAGGTACGATGTATGTCATATACTGTTTTTGACGAAAAAAATCCAGTATGATCGTATTGTGTGGATTGTATTACTTTGTCTCTGTGTCTGTGTCTCTGTGTCTGTGAAATGCTACTGTTGCAATCACTCTCTAAGATTGCACTGGCTGTCATCTAGCTTCCTGCTTATGAGTAGGATGTGAAGTTCTTGCTAGCTGAAATACTGCTCACTGCTTTACTGACATCTAGAACAATTCATGAGGCAGAATATACAGAGTCTATTAAGCTAACATTGTTCGCTATCATTGACAACACTTTTGCATATATACAGTCAGAAAGATCAAACTCAAAAATTAGGGGAACTACATCAAACATATTTATAGCAAACTGTTTTAAAAGCAAGGACTTATCAACATGTCAAACACATGCGGCGAAAACAATTTCACTCCTGGTACTATGCAATATAAACACTATACACGGTATGTCACAAAAGGGAGTACACCCCTCACATTTCTGTAAATGTTTTATACCTTTTCATGGGACAACACTGAAGATATGACACATTGGTACATTGTAAAGCAGTCAGTGTACAGCTTGTGTATCAGTGTAAATTTGCTGTCCCTTCAAAATAACTTATCACACAGCCATTAATGTCTAAACTGTTGGCAACAAAAGTGAAAATATCCAAATTGTTTTCAAAGTGTTAATATTTTGTGTGGCAACCACCAGCACTACATTAACTTTCTTGGGCATGGAGTTCTTTAGAGCTTCACAGTTTGCCACTGAATGCTCTTCCACTCCTCCATGAGGACATCACGAAGCTGGTGGGTATTAGTGACCTTGCGCACTTCCACCTTCCGCTTGAGGATGCCTCACAGATGCTCAGTAGGGTTTAGGTCTGGAGACATGCTTGGTCAGTCCAGCACCTCAACTTTCGATATTTTAGCAAGGCAGTGATCGTCTTGGAGGTGTGTTTGGGGTCGTTATCATGTTGGAATACTGCCCTGCCCTCCAGTTTCCGAATGGAGGGGCTCATGCTCTGAACACAATTGACATATGTTAAACATATGTGAAAACATTTTGCATTTGGGATCTACCCCTTATTAAATTTGTATTAATTATTTTTTTCAAGTAATGTAAAAAAAGACATCAGGCAGTTGATTTAATATCCACATGAAAGTATATACCCATGTATAAAAGATGTTTTTGGAGAAATACTAATTGCCTGACAAACTGCAATATCAGGGCAGAGTATCTGAATTTAAAGAAATGTTTATAGCACATAGATGCCCGTTTTTACAGCGGGACTTACCTCAGTGTTATCCCAGGGATAGCATGTGGGATGGCTGAAGTATCCTGGATCAAGGCATTAAGATACCTAGAGATCTGTGCATTGATGTGTAAGTGTGGCCGGGTGAAAGAGACTCATATAGTTAAAGCACGTTGAAAGGTTGGTATGGCCAGTAAAGAATTAGACTGTATAAGGTCAGACCAAGTGACAGGGGACTTCACCTGAGCTCACATGTAAATTCCTTGGGTTTCACATGGCAATTGTGCTTCACACATTATACCATTAACGTTTTTAAAACACTGTTTCCATTTAGCTAACTACATTCACATGGTCTCACATGTGATTTTGTACATTTCAAATTTATTCATACTACAAATACGTCAAATCTTTAAAGTGGGATATTGTTTTTTTATATTTGTTATTTTGAGCTAAATGCAATCAGCATGTTTAAACAAAGCTCAGACATCAATATTTCTATCCCTGTGATGTAATAACTTGCCCTTGAAGACCGGTTTTAAAAATCATGAACATTTGCAGTAGGTCAGTACATTTGGGATATGTACTATCTTTTTCAGTGAATGATGCAGCACATTTTTTTTTATTAGGCAATGGGTCTTTGAATCCAAACTCTAAGTATATATTTGGATTATGGTCTTAATAGCAGAATGTGGTTTTGGAATTTCTTGCTATATTAAGCTAGATGTTCCCTGCAAAACACTGTGTGAACATTTTTAGATTGTCAAAAAGAAATGTGATCCTGATATAGGCCTAAATTCAATTTTAAAGGTAAAATGGGTTTTATTTTAAGGTAAACATTAGCTGGTAGTTGTATGTAATTTCTGCAGATAATATTTTTAGGAACACAAAACAAACTCTAGTTTTATCCTTTGAAGGTTGGCCATTAAAATCAATCTTATCAAAATCATTTGTCTCAGGATTTGTTGAACATCTCCAAAACGCTTTCTTGTCTCAGCTTGAGTGACACTGTTTTCTGAAAGGTTAATTGCTTCTTGTAGTAATAAAAGGCCAGATTCCTGGCTGTGATTGACACAGATAGAGGTTCTTTCCCTCCATGTCGAGGTTTTCCTCTACATCCATACTAAATTGCCAGGTCAGTTTCAGACAATTGTGATTTATTATTAATGACATTCAGTGCACTTCCTGTGACATTCCTTTTATAGGGTCTTGTGCCTTTATGTGGCCCATCTAAGAGAGATGCTTGTCCGCCCATGGCCAGCTTTATGGTCTTTGAGAGAATAAATTTTTCCAATGTCACAGCCAGAGCCAATAACGACTTATTTGATGCTAAAGATCAAATGATTCATTCTGCAATTGTGCATGAAAATTTACTTTTAAGTAACAACAATAGAAATAGCAGTGTAATAAATCCTTTGCCTCTCTGTTAAGAGATTACTCTTGGTCTGCACAGTACTGGAGGTAAGACACAGGGACAAAAAGATGACATAGCCATTTACTAAAACAGCATGATATATAGGGGGTAGATGGAAGTTTATAAAAGCAAGAGAAAGGTAGCACAAGAAGCAGCTGAGAAAAAAAAATAGTGATGCCTGACTTGTATTCCACCCTCCGTCCTAAAAATCGCTTGGAGCAGCTTTGTGGTTGGGAGATTTTGACAGTTTATGAGGGAAAGTTGCACATTACATATAGCTGCAAAGGAATGCATGGGAAGAGTAGAGTGAGGCAACATCTCCAATGGCTCAGCAGTTATTTTTTTGTTGTTTTTACACCCATTTGGAAGAGAGCGTGCCAGGCCTGAAGGTCAGTCTGCCTCCTCATCAGCCCCTTTGTTAGGGCCACAAAACTCACAGAGCAGCTGGAGGTTGGATGCTTAGGGTGCACAGCGACCTGTCATTGACCACCACTCCCTTCTTAATTACCTCTCTGCCCTGGCCCAGTGTCCATCCAGCCCTCTGTAGTAAGGAAGGCTGGGCTGCGCCTAGTGTCATTAGAGCCCATTTGACGGGTGCAACATGCAAACACCACTGGTCAAAATTGAAAACTAATGCATATGCAGGAAAGCTGAGCCCTACATGAGGAAACACATCTTACAAATACGCATCTCATCCAAGGCATATTGGTCATAAAATAACTTTTTTCACAGGCAGGTGTTATAGTAGTGATTCATGCATACTGCACCCAGGTGATTAGTCCCCTAATGGGTACACTAAGTACACAGAACACTCTCCAGCACTATCCCCCTCCCATAAGAAGCTTTGATTCCCTCCCATGCCAGCAGAGTTTCCTTGTCAGCGTCTTTCCTACCGCGACTGAGATGGAAAAAGGTACTTCACTTAGAGGTCTTATTTGTTTGCCTGTTTGTTTCTCCCTGTTCGCTTTCATCTTTATCTTTTATGACTGCCCCCTTCTCCCATCCAAACTCCCCAGAGAGACAAGCGTGAAGTGGGGGACTTGGGGAGACAGCCGTGTAGGCAGGAGATGGAGGGGGGGACTCCTTTGAAGAAGGTCGGGGAAAATTGAAAATGGCCGGTGTTATGAAGGAAGCGAGATGAAGAAAGCCAATCTGCCTGTGAGGGCAAAGGAGTGGGAGAACAAGTTAGAGAGAAGACGAATAAAAGTGAGTTCAGAGGGAGAGGGAAAGTCTTTTGGAGCCTGTTTGTTTATGAGGGAATTAAAAGTAAACGACTGTGTATAATAATATATATATACATATTTATATATATATTATATATATATATTATATATATATATAATATATATATGTATATATATATATATATATATATATATATATATATATATATATATATACACATACATAAATACATATAATTTTGATAGAAAATCCTTGGCCAGGGAACCAGCTGTCAATTTAAAACTAAGGGGCTGTGCAGTGCACACAGGGGCCACAAGGAGGTGCTGTGACAGAAGATGCTTTGACAAGAAGGCCCCCCTCACCGGCAGCTCTGCTCATCAGTGTGCCGCTGTAGAGGACAAGCTGTTTTCCAACTGAGATGGAACTGTAACTATATAAGCAGGTCCTATAAAAACTTTCACTCAACTAACAAGAATGGCTGGCAGTCGAAATCCTTGTTTTATCACAACTTTTTGATATATCTTACCGAAGGCAGCTAGGATCTAACTATCCAAATGCAGATTTGTAGTTAAGATGTCCTTTCTCTCATTAAGCCCCTTTGTTTCTTAACTTACAGTCTCGCAGTGGTCTCTTGTTTGCCAATTTACTAGGCTGTAAATGTTATAATTGTGTTACATGAAAGAACACAGAAGAAAAAAGCTGTACTGCACACATATTTTGATATAAACTAAACAGGAAACTACACACCCGTCAGCTTTATTAGGTAAAGCTTGCTAGAACCAGGTTGGACCCCCTTTTGTCTTCAGGCCTGCCTTAATTCTTCGTGGCAGAGACTTAACAGGGTGTCAGAAACATTCTTGAGAGATTGTGATCCATATTGATATGATAGCATCACACAGTTGCTGCAGATGTTGGTCTCACATCCATGATGCAATTGTCCATTTCCATCATATCATGACGAGTCACTGAAGTGCAGTAAACTCAGTAATTTTTAAGAGACCAGTTTGAGATTATTTGAGTTTTGTGACATGGTGACATACACATCAGAAGATATGTAAAGGCGGTTCATAACGAGATGATCAGCAACAATACTCAGGCAGGCTATGAGATTTAAACAATGTTTGGTTGGTACTCAGGGGCCCAAAGTGTGTCAAGAAATCATCCTCCACACCATTACACCACCATCACCATTCCAAACCATTGATACAATGTGGGATGGATTCATGCTTTCGTGTTATTCATGCCTTATTCCAACCCTACCCTTGAATGTTAAAGATTTATCACACCACTCAACATTTTTCCAATCTGTTATTGTCCAGTGTTGGAAAAATCTGTAGGGAATTGTAGCCTCACCAGCTGGTGTGGTCTTCTGCTGCTGTAGCCCATTCACATCTGTGCATTCAGAGATGGTATTCTGCATCTCTTGGTTGTAGCGAGTAGTTATTTGAGCTACTACTGATCTGTCTATCATCTCAAACCATGTCTCCTAACTAGATGCTTTCTCCCTAATTAAGTGGACAGTGAGTATATATACTCACTGTGAGTATAACCTGTATACACATTTGGATTTTTCTCCCTACGTCAGGCTATTATAGGTGTCACTTATTTGTTTGCTGGTTAATTTCTTTAGCTGGCATACTCTAGGACGTCTGTGTTGTAATAACAAATTAGGTGATTTGTTTTCTCTCTCTTTCATTGGTGTGCTGCCTCTGCTCTCCCCAATTGTTTGGACCATAAAGAGCCTTTAAGACGGAAGTCAGTATATTAATCAAGATGGTGACAGAATAAAGCAACCCACATACTGCCAAGTCCCAATGGTCTGCATTACTTCCCATCCCAAAATTCACAATGCAAATGAGGTCACCCTTTTCTATGGAAATGCAAAGCATGGGCTCCTTTCTTAGCTTTATCATACATGATGGTTTAAACTGCTTTCAAGGACAGATACTGTCACATGCACTCAATTCCCAAATCATGTCCTTGACTTCGACCCTCACCCAGCAACACTTGCAACAATTGCAAAAGTAGTTAAAGCTCTGGGTGTAATTTGTCATGTGCGGCCCACAGAATGATTTGGAAAAAGTACCCTTAAACATACCTTTTGGGTAGTTTTAAACTTCAGCTGAACTCTTATTGGTCTATAAAAAGGCCACAATGTATGTTTCAAAAATCAACCAAAACTCAGGTGTGAATACTAAGCAAAAATGAATCAAACTATTCCTTCTTAACTGTTCTCTAAACCCTTTGTTCTCTGTCTTTCTCTCTAGTTGACAAGTTCAGCTGAAACTCTCTTCCTTTTACATTTCTTCGTGCTGTCCCTCTGTCTCCTTCCCTCTTCCTCTCTCTGCCTGTGACCCTTTTCGTTGTTTGCCATGCTGTGTTTTTCTTTCCCTCACTCTCTCCCGAGAGCTTTCTTGTTCAAGGCTTTTTGAGAGGACCATTCCCCCATGACGTTTACAAATGAAATGAATGAAAACCATTGGTATGTGACTCTTCTACAGAGAAACGCTCCATTATACCTTGGTTTACTCAAAAAAAAGGTTCACATGATTGGCGAAAGGCTGGGATACCACACTGAAAACTGTTGCCAAAGATAGCATAAGATTCAAGGAAGTGGAATAATGGTGGGCTTAGAGAGGAAGCCTTACCCAATGATTTTTAGCCCTTTGAAAATTGATTTATTCTTACCGATCCAACAGACCCCATGTATTCTCAAGCAATGGATGAAGGATGAAAGGTATCATTTGTCAGAAACCCACTGGTCCACTCAGGAGAGCAGGAATTGTTTGTGAACATGGATAAAAATCCTGTATATACGCGCAGTTATGTGTCATCTCAGATGCTTTTTTACTTCAACATTCCAGCTCCTACATTGACAAATGGGGTAAAGTTTTTTGGGGCAAGATATATGATATATTCTTGTTCCCCTTTGTTAGTCTGTACTAGGCATGGGCCAGTATAAGATTCTCAAGTTATGAATAAGTCTGTTTTATTGTATCACAGTATTTACACAAACATTTTAAATAATATAACATACTATTATAATTAAAAATTTAAGTAAAAATTAAAATTCTGTGGGAGTTTAGTGTTTTTTGAACAGAATATTGTACCTTTTTTAACATCCTACTTAGAATAACCCAGCTATGGTAGATTTGTTTCAGTTCTGTAATTTCACAACATAGTCACAAAGAGGTGAAGTTATATTCAGTTATTCTTTTGTCACTTTATTTGCCCTTTCCAATCCAAAAAAGGAAACCAAAGTGCTTCACAATAATTTCAGACATGTAAACATTCAAACTTCAGGTAATGAAAATCAATAAAGTTTCCACAAGTCAAGAGTCTATATTTATTGAATAATGTTGGGGCAGAATATTTGATTATGCCTGATATTTGAAATGAAGATTTTTGAAAGATCAAAGTGATGACATTGTACCTGTTTTTGTTTTGTATTTATTTGAAAGACATGGATGTCATTGTTCACTGGTTTGTTTGTTTATAAAATTAAGTTTTGAAATTTGTACATTTTTGTAACTACTTTTTACAAACCACAGACAGAAGCATTTTTGATTAAATCTGAATAAAAATATTATTTAACGAACAATAAGATAATAAGTAAACGTTTGTCGGCTCCAACCCTGCATTTTTATTTCAAGATTTAAAACTTTTCGTTTTTATGGATGCTAACACAAAGGCAACCGATTAGGGATGCAAAGAAATTCCTTTGTTTTTGTTTTTTTTAATTCCATTTTGTTTTATTTTTTTATTATTCTATTTGCACTTTGTGTTTAACAAACTAAACTCATTTTAAAGCCCAAATAAGTATCCATTCATAAGTTTATTGTGTGTAATGTGACATGTTGGGATCAAATTAAATGTAGTAAACTACTGTGTTAATGAAGTTCTTTAAACTTCTTTTGTCGGATTATCATTTTTGTGTAAAGAAAAAGAACAATTCATACGAAAGTATTTAGGATTTCAGCATAGATACCGTAGTTTCCAAAAGTATTGTGACTGCTGTACACCTAACTTACTCACCAATGCAGGATCCTGCTCCTGTTGTTTTTTGACAGCTTGTCCTCAGATAAGTTTCTGCAGAAGCGCCCACACTGTTTTAACACAGGCTTGAAAAAGATTCTATAATCTTCTGTCATCACTGGACCTATACCCACATAGCTTGATCAGTCATTTATTTTCATTTATTAATAAAGGAATGGCTGATTCAACACATTGCACATATTAAATGCACATCTTGAATTTACCGACAATCTTTGCTCAGCGGAGCAGTGCAGATTGATATGCTAATGCTATCTTCCATCCTCTCTGTTTTGATATGGCTTGTTGATAATTGGGCTTGTGGCATATTTTTTTCCAGTGTCAGGTAATCGTGCAGGTACGACGTACAGAAACAGTTGTTCCCCTGCTTCATAAACGAAGCTCTTTGCTTTGAGGACTGTAAATATTGATGACTTGTGTAAGAGCTTAGGCCTCTATAACATGGCTGTCTTAGAGAGATGAGCTCTGGCTGAATGGGTCATATGAAACAGACAGAAAGCTGCACTGGCCAACAAGGCCTGCATTTTACTGTTAACCTAAAGGACAAAAGACTTAACATATTCTAAGAGAAACCGCAGATTCGTTAGATAAGATTCACACATTTTACAATATTTTACATTTTTCCATGGATTCCAATTTCTCTGTCAAATCCCTTGATTCAGTCTGTCTTTTCTGCAGTGAGAGTTTCTGCAACAAGATTTTTTCTGCCTATTTTTTCCTCAATGTTTGCATGCTGTAGGTGATTACGTTAATATGTGATTGGGTTGGTGGGAGCAGTCATGGTCACAGCAGGCATAAATGTTTCACTTATGTATTTTTTTTCTCACAGATGTGCATTTTGTGGATTTCTGGACACCTGAGTATGTTGCGCATTTAATTTATTCTGAGCATGCCAATTTGTTAACCGCACAGTATTTCATTTTTTGATATGGGTTTTTCCTTTACTGTACAGTCTATTCTAACTTTTGATTCATGTTTTTGATTTTTATAGTAGTTTTAGTCTTCTAACTTTTTCTATAGTTTTTTAGTGATATGTGAAACTGTATGCTTCCATTTGCCTCTTGCTTTGCCACTGACACACCTGAATTTCCCCACTGAGGCACTGAAAAAAGATATTTCTATTCTATTCTATTATGGTCAAATATATTAAAACATTGTCATTTTTCTTCTATTACAATAATATCACAAGAGTAATCTTTCAGTTTTTGGCTTAATTCAAACTCCATGCTTAACAACTGTTTAGCTCGAACTTGCCAATGATGTTTTCATTGTTGTTGATCTTAAAGTGTAGTTAACACTGTCTCAAGTTACTTGATACCTTAGAGGCTCCTCACAACTGGTAAGATTTTTTCTTTCTGTGTATTTGTGCCTCCCATTTTCTATTCAAAGTAGACGAAAAGAAGCCCAGCATTTAGCATTTGCTTCTTTTTTCTGTTCTTCACCTGTAGTATGTCTGTCGTATGATGATTTATGTGTGCCGTTACACGGCTAACAGTTAAGACTTTAAAAAGGAAAATGTTCAACCTAAAAAAAAAATATGAACAGCTCTGTTTTCTTTCATCTTGATTCCCAGGGTGGCTGTTATGTTTCTCTCAGTTTGATCAACCTTGAAGCTTTGTAAACATCAGTTGAACACTGAAAAAAAGTATTTTATCAAAGGTATTTTTTCTATGACAAAAACATTTTTTATTTTTAATTATCACATTCACATATCACATTCACTACTGTATCACATTGATCTCTCAATCAATTGATACAGTAGTTTTCTTATACTTAGCGAAAACACTTATTGTGCTCCTAGTATGACAAACAGCGGAATAAAAATGTTCCATCGGTAATGTTAGGGGAGAGATCAGGAGTGCTAACTTGGTCAGAAATAAAACAAGATGGCTTTGTGGTGGAAGAACCCTAAGCAGATGTCAATCAAACACGCAGAGAGGCAGCTCTGAGTCCTAGGAGGGGTGTTATGGAGTTCAATGTGAAGGCAAGGACGCTTTCCTCAGCAGACGTCAAAACTATAATACACAGAGCAGTGTGCTCAAATAAAACAAAATCAGTTCAAACAACACTACTACTGCTCTGGGACCCCACTCCTCCCTTCATCCAGGGCTGTCCGGTCTTTCAGAATCCTGTCCTGAAAGCTGTCCTGCCTACATCCTAGTTTCCCTTATTCCCCCAGCTATCACTGTTAACATCCAGCCTCACTTCCTCCCATCATAAAATCTGGAAAAATCGACAAACCATTGTCCTGCATGCTCCATCTGTCTTCCTTACTCATGTACTGCTAGACAAACCCTCTTTGTAACCATGGCCTGCCATAAGCCTGTTCTTTAGGGTCAGGTAAAAAAGAATGAAAGGGACAAAAAAAAAGTAGAAAAAGCATTCTCAAAGTACACTGTCAAGACAGCATGAAGATCCACTCGTGTCAGTGTCAGAGCTGATTGTCCTCATAGTTACAAATTTTCCGTGGCATTGTGAAACTGTAATTGTACCCGTCCATGTTGCAGCAAGATTTTGAAACTTACACTAAATGGATTACAAAATGTGTCTATATCTGCAGCTAAAGTATTTGAGAATATCTTTTTATAAATGGTTAGTTTCGTGCATTTATTATCCCAAACTGAAGTCTAGTCTAATAAATTAGCATTTAAAAAAACATAAAGTTGTTGGTCATTACTAATTTTTTATTTATATATCAGTTTATTTATTTACATTTCTCTGTTTTGAATAGGTGAGATCCTGTACCTTGAAGTTATAGGTCTAGCATAGTTCCAGCATACAAAACAGCACAGGCTTTTACAATGCAAATATATTTTTACCTAAATTACTTTGAGAGGATGACATGCTGCCTTGTTCTTCTACTCTATCTCAAATCTATTTTCTGTACCTGTAATGTCCCCGAGGCGAGGGAAAGTCCATCACAGGGCCTACATAGAGACACACTCACTCCTAGAGTCAATTTAGATTCACCAATTAACCTAATGAGCATATTTTGTGACTGTAAGAGGAGGGCTAGAGAAAAGCTTTGCAAATATAGAGAGACATGTAACATACAGTGCCTTGCAAAAAAATTTAAATCAACAACCTTTTTAAAAAATTTTCCGGTTTTAAAAAACAAACTTTAATTTATTTTATTAGGATTTATTATGACAGATGAACACAAACTAAAAAATAATTAGGATATGGAAAGAAAATAATACATGGTTTGCAATTTCTTTCCACCAAAAAAATGAAAAGCTGGTGTGCATTAATATTCAATACCCCTGAGTCACCACTTTAAAAAAACAAATTTTGCTGCAATTAAAGCTGCAACATTTTTAAAGCACATCTCTGCCAACTTGACACATCTAGAGACTGAACGTTTTGCATATTATTCTTTCCAAAATGTCCCAAGCTTAGTCAGACAAGATGGAAAGCATTGGTGAACATAGATTGTGAGGTTGTGACACAAATTTTTGCTAAGATTTAGGTCTGGACTTTGACTAGGCCATTCTAGCACAAACATGCTTTGCCCTAAACCATTCAATTGTAGGTATGGCGGTATATTTTGGGTCATTGCCCTGCTGGAAGGTTACCTAACACACTAGTTCACGAGGGTTTTGCAACCTCAAACAAGTATTCTTTCAGGTTTGCCATGTATTTCCTAGCCCAAGATGAAAAGCATCCCCCAAGCATGATGCTGCCAGCACCACACTTTATCATACAAATGTTGTGCTCATGGTGGTGTGCAGTGTTTCTTTTCTGCCATGCAAAATGCGCATGTCAAAAAAGCTCACTTTTGGTCTCATCTAACCAGATCACATTATTTCTTCTCTGATGTATGCCCTGCATGTCTGGTGACAAACTGTAAAAATGAACTATTATCACCTTCTTTCTACAATAGCTTTCTCCTTGCTACTCTTTCAAAAAGCTAGATCTGAGGGTAGTACGACTAGTAGTTAGCCTTTCCTCTAAAAGATAGACAATCTTGGTTGTGAGGTGACAAAATGTGAAACATGTTTTGCAAAGTTATCTAAATGTGAAAGAAAACCATGGGAAAAGTTTAAACAGCAGACTAATGACACAAGTCATTTATTGCACTTGCCAGGACAGACTATTGCCAAATGTGTCATTCTTAAAGTATGTTTAAGCAGGCTGACAGCCAACATATACAATCAAAAGAGTAAAATCTTTTCAACAATGTCCTACTATTTTTTTTAAATATAGTAGGAAATTTTAGAATTGATGAGTAAAATTGTGGTGGCAAAATCAGCTTCACAATCAGTTATGCTTTGACAATCTTTTAAATCCTCAAACATTGAAGACAGGAAGGCAGTGCTCTGCTTTCAAAGTGGCATGAGCATGTATGCTAGTTTACGCTCCCTCAGAGATAACAGAACACAGCCCAGCAGTTCAGACTGGGCTCATTAGATCCGACCCACCTCTTCCAAATACTACCACTAGGGTCCTGACCGCAGAGTGGGTCGACGCCCAGCCACAGGGGTCCATGTGTTTGCATTCAGCAGAGGGAAGAACAACAACACCAGTGGGCTCATATCATCACATGCCTCACAACTCCCAGGGCCTGACGCCTCCTCACGGTGCTATTGTTTCGCCTGAGTGCTGCTCTCTTGCCCTTTTCTCTCCACTACAGCTTGTGGGAAAGGGCTGCACTGTCAGAGGGTTGGGGCTTGTTTAGACAGCAGGGGACCCCAGCGGCACACAGTGCCAAACATCAACTGTGATTGTTCAAGAGAGGCGAAGGAGAGCTTGACGTGAAAATAATCTGACTGATCCAGGCCCCTGACGTATTCAAATCCTCTGTGTATAACACAAAACATAACTGAGTGGGGAATAAAAATTATTTACCTGTTGATGACCAGAGGAGTCCCGAAGGATCCACAGACATGGAAAAAAAAGAAAGGAGACCATTAATTTGTTTGCTTTGTGTATTTTTTTTTTTTACATGCAATGTTTGACAGTAATAACACAAAAGACTTAAAGTGAATATGTTCTGTTGGATTAAGAGACATTTTGATGAAAGAAAGTCTGTGAAGCTTCATTCTTTGAAGCAGCTGTTTGAGTTTTTGTTTTCTTTTTGAGCCCCTGCGTACTAAGGTGTTTGATGTGGAGATGTAAGAAACAGTTTCCTTGCACTGCAGACTGCTGAAACGTGTCACTTTTTCTGAAGAAAATAAAATGAGAACAAGACAAGATTGGTATAAAGTTTAGTATTAAAGTTAGGATGCAGTAGTACATGTCTCGACTAGATAGCTTCACCTTTTTAGGTTAAAATACATCATAAATGACTGACCTTGGTTTGAACTTGCCAACGACAATGAAAAGCACAGTCAGAAAGACATCCAATTTACTGTATGAGACTGCTGACATGTAATGATGTATGCATGCACTTCCCATAACTACACTTTTAGTCACTCTATAAATCAAATGGTTGAAACAGCTCTTTTCTCACACTTAAGCTATGTTGTCAATAATCTCAAAACTTCTGGGACCTATATTATTATCTGCCAATGTGTGTAATTGCAAAATGTCTTCATAAAGACAGGACGACCTGAGCTACATGGCCTGTTTGTGGAAGGTTGTCGTCTCTGGCTAAATCCACTCATACAAGTAAAGTCTGATTATGATAATGACAGCAAAAGTCCCTGATTCATTCAGAATTTGTAGTTGTGGCATTTCTTGACATATTGTGTGAATGAAATAAAGCATTCATCCTTGTGATCACAGTACTATAACTCCTTTTGCATGCTTTGTGCTATTTCAACTTCTCACTTTTACAACATTCAGCTCGTTCAGCAGCTGTGTGTTATGACGTCTGGTGTTTATAACGTCTTCTAAATAGAAACAAAATTGCCAAAATTTCGAAGCGTTCAACCCCCCTGTACTATCTTAAGATAAACTACTTCTTCCCCAACTTTCCGTTGTGGAAAAACTATTCAATGATGTAACAAGTTGTAATATTGTTATATCTTTTACAGTTTTTGTTAAATTGCAGTTAAAATTTTGATAAGTTTGTGCTGAAATGTTTCTTTTTTCTCACGCAAAGCTGTTTACATCAACCCCTCTGTTGAGAGTGGTACACTTCACATTATTTTGCAAACACATTCTTCCTGTTACCAAACCTTTTAATAATCTACAAATCTAGGATCAAACTATAGGAAAATCTGTCCTCAATATTTGTTACTTTCAAATTAAAGTAGTCCTACGATTGTAAAATGTTGTCCTAAAAACTAGGATTAAATGTTCTTAGAAGCAAGAAAGCAAGAAAGTCCCACTCACCCACAACCACCCATAGATGTGTTTAGGTGAAAAATCTTCCATAATCACTCTAACTATGCCAGTTAAACATGTAACACAGCAGTTGGAACTGTTCCTTTTGCTTAGATTTTAACTTTTTAACAGGCTTACCATAAAACTTTAACTACTTTAATGTTTTTGTAATTTTTTTACAATTAAACTCTGCATAGATTTCTGCTTCACATATTTTTCAACTAATTTGAGTTTATCCCTTCAGTTTAAAGCACTCACACTGCTTTTTCACAGGAAATGCAATTTTCCTAGATCAGATTGGTGCTCTCTCTAATCTACCTCTTATCCCTGAGACGTTTAGTACTTGCTTGCGATCTATTACTACGTTCCAGCAGCCAAGATTTTTATATGCTGTGTGAAATGGGTCTGCAGACAGAACACCACCTGTCATCAACACAAACAGCCTGCCATCAACAAACACAAACTAAAAACTGTGTCACACCATTAATATAGGCTACTGATGCAAAACCGCTTGTCTTGCCACAATCATGTTTGTACTCTGCTGCTATAATGCTTCCGTTAATTCCTCCTTCCATTGTTTCTAAGAAATGGAACCAATTTACTTCTCTTTTACACATAATAGAAACAATGATGATGAAACTAGCAAGGGCATTTGTGTTTTCTTGCCTCTTGGAAGACAGGAGACCCATTTCATGAATAAATGAATGAATTGAAATTCATCTAATCATTCCTCAGGAATCCCCCCTTACAAACACCCCCACACTGCTAGACTTCTGAGGAAGCTCCAACAGTACGTAGATCCACAAACAAATTTAATCTTGCTCTACAAATGGAGCTGGGTTTACTATGGTAACAGCACGTAACACCTTCCTCCAATCTGTCTCTTTGTGCATGCTTCTTCATTAGGATTCATTGATCAGCAAATGAAAACAATTCTTTGTCTCTCATTTGGCACCATATGAATAATTGTTTATACACCAACACAAGATAAAAAATATGGATCCTTCAAATTTAGGCTAAATATTCTAGACTATTCTGCTTTTGTAGCAAGGCATGGATTTATCTGATCACCTAAGTGCTGCAAGTTTAGCTGTTTTAACACAATTTTGTTTAAATTATTTAAGGTTAGTTTCGAAGAAACAAGTTACACTGTTGCTTACTGTGCTTCCCAAGCAAAGGAATTTCTTACAACCAAATATATTAAAACAGAATTTAAGTGCAGAAGGCTGAGGTGCGCATTTGTATACTTACAATTTTTTAACAGAATTACACAAGCAAGCTGTTTAAAAAATGAGTTTGGAGACCCCAACAAGCTCTAATTGATATGACCTTTAATTGCTCATCCAGTGCAGTAGACAGAAGAGGAAGACATCAAGCTAGTCCACAGTGGCTTGGGCTAAAGAGGTGCTGTGTAGATTGGCCTACACTTCCAGGCCCCGTGGACATAATTAAACCTGAATAACAAAACACTTAGACAACTGTTCTGCTCTCCTGAACAAGATTCTGAAAGCATGCAGGACACCAACTAAGATGTGTCTTAGTTGGTCAGTCATTAAGAATGGCAGTATTCTTGAGCCTAAATTAATTAGAACTTAAACATGTATTGGCAACATGAACGAAGTTCCTGGATAAAATTTGGATAGCTGCTAATCTTTAGGGAAGCTATTGAGCTGAAGCATTTTGGATTCAACATCTTGTAAAAACCCATGGTGCAAAATCTGTGAAATTTGCCAGATTTTAAATGAAACAAGGGCTTGTGGAATATAAAGCAATTATGTAAGAATTAGTGATGCACCAATCGATCGCATAATGATCAAAATCATCTAAAATTCCCTTCATTGGCTCTGATGGGCAATTTGCAGGTTACAAACCACAAAAATCTGAGTCTTTAAAAGCATCGAAAATGGAAACTCACGGTACTATGGTCTGCATCAAAAGTCAGCATGTTTTTTGACACATTTTTTAAGTTTAGTAAAAAACAAAACAAAGACAAAAAAATAATTTAAGTTATACTTCGATAATAGATTCACTAATCTGGGAATGGGAATCAGCCAATTTTCTCCTAATTGGCTCTGATAATGGATCGGCAAATCAAATACTGAAAACTTTGATAGTTTTTTTTCTATTTCCCAAATGCACTGAAAATTAAACTTTCACAAATTTCTGTCTGGAAATCAACCAACAATTGCACTATGATGCACTTTGTTATGAGTTTAGTGTAAATCAGATAGAGGCTATGGACATAAATGGGGATGATAATCATATTTTCTATTAGATTTAAAACACCTATCAAATAACCAGCTACAACTTTTTTATTTTTATTTTATGTGTAAAAGTCAGTCAGTCGGTCAGTCATTTTCTATAACGGTTTTTCCATAGTGGGTCGCAGGGAAGCTGGTGCCTATCTCCAGCAGTCTATGGGCGGGAGGCGGGGTCCACCCTGGACAGGTCGCCAGTCCATCGCAGGACAACACACAAACAACCATGCACACACTCATTCACACACCTAAGGGCAATTTAGAGAGACCAATTAACCTAACAGGCATGTCTTTGGACTGTGGGAGGAAGCCGAAATACCCGGAGAGAACCCACGCATGCATGGGGAGAACATGCAAACTCCATGCAGAAAGACTCCCGGCCAGGAGTCGACCTTCTTGCTGCAAGGCAACAGTGCTACCAACTGTGCCACCATGCAGCCCTGTGTAAAGGTCATTGCATTAAAAAAAAAATCAAAAACAAAATTGGCAAGTCACACCTCAATTAAAAAATAAATCAGTATGAGTCAAGAAAAACCTGACTAGCCCTAAAAAGAGGAATACTATCTTGGCATTTCAGGCATACCATATGGAGAAGCTGGTTGCCTAGTTGTGCCAGGGTAGTTTTTGCCCTACAAAAAATCCTAATTGTGTGATTATCAAGATTGGATCCAGCATCAATGTAGGCAGGCCACAATGATGTAATAGCAACAAAAATATGTTGAAACTTCTTTACTCCTCTAACAAGGAGCCCAAGGCACAATTTTACTTTTCTGACGATTTGTTACAGTAATTGTTAAAGAAAAAAAACAAAGTGTCTACATTGAAGTGTTATACTTAGAAAGAAAGGAAATCGGCAATTTGCATTGGAAAGTTAAAGTCAAATCAGTGCATCCCCAGTAAAAAATAGAGACTATTGAGATAAATCAGAGTTTGATTTTTTCGAATCACTTTTCATTCATACAATTTACAAACCCTAGGGAAAATGACTGCACTTTGTACTTTAAATAAAAAAAAACATATTTATTTATTTCTGTAATAGGGCACAAGATTGATGAAACACACCATATAGTCTGCACACTTTGTATGGAGAGCACAAGCTAGACAACTGGACTTTCACATGGAATAAGACATCACTAATTTATACTAAGGACCAGAAGCTTTGAGTGAGTGCTCAGCTTGAAGTAAGCCAAAGGTTCAAGCTGTCCACTGGGGCCATGAAAACAGTATGTTTAACTACTATGTATTCAGACCAGCAAACTGCTGGTCACCACGGGAACTCCCTGGACGGGCTCTCTGCTGGCCTTTTGCAGACCCTCATCATATCCTTCTGCAGTCTACCTACACCCTAGAGAGCTCCAGCCACAGAAGCCATATGAATGCATGTGCTGGCCGTCCAGACGAGCAGCTCATTAGCTTTCCTGTGGCTCACCAGCTAGTGATTGCAGAGGCCTAAGCTGCCTTGCCTTGAGGGTGGGGACAAGTCCTGATTGAGAGTGTGCTTTATTACAGAGGCTTAGGTGGGGGCTTCAGGATTAACACATAAGTCTTCCACCTTCATGGGTGCGAAGAGCACTTGTAGTGGTCCATGCAGCTGGAGGCGGAGAGCAGCCCAGGGAGTGAAACAGCTTTTCTCACTTTGCATTGATAGACTGACCAGAGGCTTAACTCACACATCCTGGAGGTCGAGATGGATTTATGTTACTAACAGCAGTCAGCCTAAATCTCCAAAGGGCACACGGAGGTTTTTGAGATGGTAATTCAAGTTAATTAGTTTTAATAACTTAGGTTTCACCGCATAGGCCTGGGTATTTATGCGACTCTAATATTTTTAGACATCACTATGCGAAAGACCCTGCAGCGGCCTGTAATTGTTTCACATTTTCCACCACAGGGGAGAGCTGGTAAAAAGGACTGGCAGCTTGTACCCTTTCCTCTCAGAGGTCTATTACAAGTGGGCAAACCTTAAGCTAAACTGCCCTTCAAACTCATGCTTGAGTGGGAGCAACATGTGAGGAAAATTGCGCCAGCTTTATGCAATACCTCGTGAAATATTTCTTGAAATTGATGTTCCTAAAGTCAGCAGTCAGCTCTTACCATGAAGTGCATCTGAAACAGTACATCCTTTTGTGCAAAGGACAATGTTTATGTTAAAATACTTGGTATATACTGTACCTCAAAGCTGAGACTCACCAGAAGAGTTCTGAATTGCAAAATCAGTCAATTGCATGCCCCTGCATTCACTAAATATACACATATTTCTAATTAACTTTCAGTTTGCTTGTATGCCTGTTGTTTATAGATGACAAAAGCCCCCACCTCTTCTTCTTATATTACCACAACCACTTTCCTCAGATGATTAAGTGATAAGAAAGAAATTCAAAACAATAGTGGAACAAACAACTTTTCTCTGCTGAGCCTTTTGCATAATTATGATGCCTAAGGGCCAACCGATTCATTGAAATCTGCTCTCTGTGGGGAGAGGGAAACCTAAAATAGCAGCCTCTGATTGTCACACAATTGGCTTAGACTGCACTGTGCAGCTGTGCTCCAAGCATGTCTGTCTGTCATTTAACTGATTGCCGCATGACTGCCGAGCTATCAGGTGCATCATCACTGAGAATTGGGCCTGCGAAAGCACGCCACAAAATTTATCCCCAGCTCCTTCCAGAAACACGGGGGTCAAAAAGCTGAGTGTGTACGGAGCACAGTGTGCTGCTGCATTAAACAGTTACTCTAAATGTATTCCGGTTTTGATTATCATAATGCCACAATGGCAGAGTTCAAAGCATGGATTGTACAGCTGCAGACATGAACAGAGACAACTCCCACCTTTCTATTATAGCAGATGAATAAAGGGAGACACAGTGGAGAACAGACAGAGAATTTCAGGGTAGTTCTTGTTAATCACTGGGGTAAAAGTGTGATAAAACACTCATTCACTTCTGAGGACCATTACTTTCTGCCAATACTTCCACCTTTGTCTTCAAAGCCCACAAAAATATGACAATATATTACTACTTGAAGCAACAATTTGTGTTTACAATTCATATTTAAGAGTTGCTGAAGGCTAATCCACAACACAGTGGCAGTTTAGTCCATCCTCAGTTGTTTTAGTCAAAAAGCTTTGTCATTATTATGATAAGTCAGCATGCATTAGGCATAAAACTGAAATTAATTTGCCCCCAAAATATGTTTCATTACTGTGTCGCCTCATCAGTTATGGCAATTTTTCAGCTTTGAGGAGGAATAATGAATATCACCTTGAAAACATTTTTTGCAGTGTTAAAGCTTGTAGAACATTAATTATAAAAGCAAAACCCAACAGTAAACCCCATCTACGCTGTCATATCTTAAATGTGTTCAATTGGTGGCAAATGCAGGTTGTTTTCTTTTTTTTTAACAGCGCCAGTGTGTGATAACATGCTGTATCTCAAAATATTAATTAGTCTAGTTGGTGTATCTGATCACCGACCCGCCTAAAGTGAGGGTGATAAAAATGGTGTGTGGTTTATCTGCCGTGCTCTCGTTGAAAAGAAGTTACAGATAAAACCGGTATCATGAGGTTCATGGATGATGAATCATGTCCACAGTATTTTCTCTCCCTTCCGTAGTCAATAGGCCTGTAACGTGAGCACAGCACTGGGCTGTCCCTAGGCAGGCTGACTGAGCCCGCTAATGAAAACAGAGGAAAGGAAGGGAGAGAAAAAGAGATGAAGAGCTCTGTGTCTGAACAAGCACAGTAGGGATACCTTCAAGGTCATTTCCAAAGAAAAAAGAGGAGGGGTGAGTTAGATGTTGAGAGACGAGATGAGTGAAGTGACGATGAGACAAGAAAATTCCAGCCGCAGAGGAAAGAAAAGGAACCTTTTCGCTGTCTGTACAATGCCTTGACAAAAGTGTTCATACCCCTTGAACTTTTTTACACTTTTTCCTATTACAAACAGAAACTTCAATATATTCTAATTTTATGTGATGTCCAACAAAAAATAGCACTTAATTTGAAGTGAAAGACAAAGGATACTTGGTTTTGAATATTTTTTTGCAAAAAATAACTGAAAAGTGTGGTGTCCATATGGTATTTGTTCTGGAGGAACTGCAGAGATGTGGGCTCATTTGGAAACTCTGTAGACACCACAGCTATTAGTGGTGCACTAGTGGTGTATTAGTGTGCTACAACACATATTGGGGACGCAGCAAACATGTGGAGGAAAGTGCCGCGGTCAGATGAGACCAAAATGAAACTTTTTGGCCCACATGGAAAGCACTACATGTGAATACTAAAAGTACACATGTGTGCTGGACACACTGCACATTATCACATGAGGGATGCTTTTCTTCAGTAGCAACGCAGAGTCAATGGAATAATAGGAGGAGCTACATACTGTTGCAGCTGCAAAAGACTGCAAAACACCCAGAGCCATTAGAATGGTTTAAATAAAACCAAATTCATGTTAAAGTGGTCCAGTCAAAGTCCAGACCTAAATACAGAATTCAGAATTTGTGGCAAGACTTGAAAATGGATTTTCACGGATGCTCTCCATCTAATCTGAGTGAGTTTGAGCTATTTTGCAAAGAGTCAAAGTTGCTATAAACATACGGCTAATCTTGGAGCTGTAATTTCAGTGTAAAGTGGTTCTGCAAAGTAATGTAAGGAGGGCTGACCTTAGTATACTGTAAATGCATGAGCACATTTTAGATTTTTATTTATAAGATATTTTAAAAACAAGTTGCATTTCCTTTCCAGTTCACTGTCCTGCACTATTTTGTGTTGTTCTATCACATACAAATCCAATGAAATAAATTAAAATGTGTACCTGTAACATGAAAAATGTGAAACAATTACTGTTCAAAGGCTCTCTAATTATTTGGGCCGGTGAGTGCTGCAGAAGTTAAAGTAATTCCCTAATATTTTTACAGTTCAGTTATCTTTTTAAGTGCAGAGGATTACATGGGCTTTATAGCCATACAACAATGCAGCAAGAACAAACAGACAGGCACTAGCTGGTGCAAATAAATAAATGGGCTGTGTTTCAGTTTTATGATTACCTTAAGATTACTTTATCAATAACAAATAAGACATTTTTTGATGGCTCAGCACTCAAAGTAATAGGCAGCGGAGCAATCCACAGAGCCAGCTGGAAGTGTAAAAGTAAAATGGGCTGCAGCTACACAGATGTGTACCGGGAAAAGAAACGGGAGGAGGTCTGTCATGAGGATATCAGAAGCTGGACTGTTCCAATAATACCCAAGTGTGGACACACACTGAGGCGTGACGTTACAGCAAACCTATTATCTACTTTTCTGTCATTTTGGCCTTTCCACTACAAACTTGGGAACACATTCAATTTCAGCACCGGAGCTGTCTGCCTCTCCAACCATCACACTCGCACTCTTTCTCACACCCTTGCTGATTGGGTGTGTCCCCTCAGGGAAAAGATGATGGTTTTAACGGCGCTTCAACCAACCTTAAAAAAACACTTAGCACCATAGATCCGGAGTTGACTTTTTCCCACTATTAAAGGTGTCAGTGCTGCTTGCCACTAATCAAAAACAGGCCTGCAAACAGAAATGCAGCGCCTCACAGAATATGTCACAAGAGATAGCTCTCCAAATGGGAAACTTTTCATAGGGGGAATACACTTAGGAATTTATGGTAAGATGGGAGTGTGTATGTGTGTTGGTAGAAGATCTTTGGGTTGCAAGATAACAATTCAGTTTCAGAGGTATGTCAAATAGGACGAGAAAGAAAAAATGCCCTCGATCTAAAAATGGAAGATGGATGTACTGCTGCCTCCAGACCCTGATACCAATCTCGTTGTTTACCAGAGTAAAAAGCACACCGCCTTTCAGCTACAAAAAGGAAAAGGCTGGGAGGTATGGGTTCTGTAACTCTGAACTATCTAAACTGGATACTTTCTGCCACTCAGTGCTACAAAGATAGGCAGTTCTGGTACGATTCCTGTAGTTTCTGTGGTCACAAACACAGCACAAGGGCATATGGAATACATGTCCACAAACATAAGCAATTACAAGCACAACCCCCTTGTAGCTCTTTCTCATCATGTCGTTTAATACAAGGATCAGTAGGTGCGGGGATGGGGATCTCCAGTCAATCCATGACAGCTGGAAGCCAAGAGCCTTTCATTCCCTGTCTCAGTGCTCCTTTGTTTCCAGGTGTTGTTGTTCCTCATCTCTTACATTTCAACAGCTCAACATCTCACTCGATCAGGTTTTTGTCAAAAGGGACTTGTGTGTTCAGCATCACACTTATAGAAGGGAATTAGGCAAAGGATGTTACACTGACGAAACCAAAAGGCTCTTGGGCCTCTTATTCCATTTAATCAATATGCAGGAAAAGACCAGCCAGCATTAACAGGCAAACGGTAACAAAGCAATACACAAAGAGAAAAGTTGCAACCATTATTACAAACATACTCCTAAGTAGCTATGGTTGACTGCAAATATATATGGTTGGTTAGTTAGGAGTATATCAAATAATTATGCTAGCCAGTGCGCTGTATTTATGCATGAACAAATCAATGCTTCTTATGCTTGCATAGTTACTGCACAGCCAAGCCATTTTTTAAAATGGACAGTGTACTTCAGTTTGCACACAGTTGCATAGATACATGCATGTCTTTAGTTCTTAAAGGTGTTGCTACTTTAGATAACGCAAGTGTCCCTCCAGACTATGCACACTCATAACCTGACTCAATAAAAATCTGTTCCTTGGTTTCTCAGCTGGTGTGTCCAATTAGTGTGAAATTTAGTGACAGAACTGTGGAGGAGCTGGGACAGTCCTTGTGTAATTATTGATCTAAGTTTACTTGCCTGCTTGGCTACATGTAGGGAGAGGAGGACACCGCACAGGGTTGTTCTCCTACAGCGTCCAATTAATGGTGACATAATCTGATACTATAGCTTAAAGTTGTTGAGGATTTGTGATACCCCCACTGGTGCGCAGACTTCAGAGTGCTCCTCGTTGCACCGTAATTGCAAAGCTTTTTCTTGGTGTCACAATTAGAGTGGAACCCAGTATTATTATATCCTCTATTGTAATCTCTTCCAGATCCTATTTATCCCTGCTCTAGTTTGGTTTCTTCTCTTTTGACTCTTTGCCAGTCTGCACAGCACACAGACACTAACCCTTGTAGGTTTTTGACAAAGACCCAAGCAGTGTCATGGTTTTTGTCATATGCCCATGCCCATCAGTGTCAGATATATTGCAGCACTTTGGTAAACGGTTTTAAAGCGCTATCAAATAAGTTGAATTGGACTGGGCTGGATTCTAGGGACAATATAAAGATTTAACTGAGCAATTCTAGAAAAAAAGTACATGAAATACGAATGATTTGTAGAGTGCCTTCACATCAGAACTTCAAGATTTGTCATGCTACAAATACAAATTTCAATGTAAATGAGTTCTTTTTTCCAGTTTTGTTATAGATCCACTCAAAGTAATAAATAATTGTGAAGTGGTTTTAGAAATTCTTAACAAATAAAATGGTAATTGCATTCAGCCTCTTTATTATGATACCTATAAATAAAATCCAGTGCAGTCAGTTGCATTCAGAAGTTACCAAATTGTCAGGGATGTCGGGTCATTGTCAGATTAGGGATCACGTTGTGGAATTGTTAAAGCAGGCTTATGTTATACAACAATAAACCAACTTTTAAGCATTTCATTGAGTGCTAATCAATACATCATCTAAAAATGCAATGAGTATATCGCAACTCCAAACCAAGACAAGGCCGTGCACATAAAGCAGTTTTTCTCAAATAGTGTGGTGTGTGGAGGGGGATGTTGTTTAGAAGTCAGGGGGGTGTGAGGGGCAAGGTGGATTCAACTGTCTTTATTCATACTTGAAAGATAGACAGACCTCCACTCACTAGGTGGGAGCAGTGCTCAAACAAATCAACAGGATGCCTGTACGAGTGGAAGAAGTGCACAGCCCCAGTGTAAACATAGCTAAAAAATACACTAAGAAGGCTCATCTCCCTCCTTAATCTTTGCACATTTCTTTTTTTCTAGGAGATTTACTGTGCATCTGGCAATGTGATGGCACATTGTATTAACGTTTAATTTGTTCAAATAAACGAAATACATTTGAATACGTTGAAGTTGCATAGGTTGTAAAGAATTGTGAAGGTTGATTGCTTTTGAAAATGCTCAATGTAATGTAGCTGTTAAGTTAAAATGTTTCAGGATTCAAGTGCCTTTTACTGTCTTCTGGATATGTTTAGGGCAGAGGTCTTCGACCCTGGTCCTTAGGACCTATTGTCCTTCATGTTTTAGATATGTCTTTGCTCTAGCACACCTGAATCCATGATACTATTACCTCCTTAGCAGTCATCAAGTGCTGCAGAAGCCTCAAAATCACCTATTTATGGAAGTCAGGTGTGTGGAGGCAGGGAAACATTTCAAACATGCAGGACAGGGGTCATGAGGACCAGAGTTAAAGACCTCTGGTTTAGGGAAATACAAATGCACTTGAGCCTTTTTTCATAAGCTAAAATGTAATTGGTGCAAAATTTTGCACAAAAAATGTCATATACTCTGTGAAAAGGAACGAGCTGATGGAGTAAGGGTCTGATGTTTTACAATGCTTAAAAAAGCTTTGAATGTTATTGCATAAGTTCTACAAAAACGCACTTTCTAGTGATTCATTTGTACTGTTTTCTTTGCTATGTGAATCATGAAATAGAACAAAAAAATAAAAATACACATCATCAGGTTGATAAAAAATAATTGAGAACCACTGACCTAAAATGACAGGCATCAGGACATCATTTATAAGAGAAGCAGCCAAGAGGCCCATTTTTAAATCTGGAAGAGGTGCAGGTTGAACCTTTGTGCTAAGATCCTAAATACAGTGGATCTAAATACCTGGAAAACTAACGCTGCACATCATTTACATGGCGGTGGCAGCATCATGCTATGCTGATGATTTTTTTTTTCAGCAGAGGCCAGGATGCTGGTCAGAGTTTATAGGAATATGAATAGAGAAAATATAGGAGAATCACAGAAATAATCATGGAAAATCAATATAAACATATAGCCAGAACTACAATGGACTGGTTTACATTAAAACATATTCAAGTTTTAGAAGGGCCTAATCCAAACCTAAACCAAACCTTGACCAAAAAGCACTGAGTGCATCAATGAATAGGATAAAGATTTTAATTGTCCACCAAGAGTGTTGTTTAGACTTACGATTCTACAAAAACGTTGAGGTCATTAATTTCAATGTGTAGTGCAACTTTAGTTTTCTTTACTTTCCTTTATCATGCCACTGCGGTGTACTTTTTAAATGTTTTTTTGTCATCATGTAAAGCACTTTGAATTGTCTTGTTGCTGAAATGTGCTACACAAATAAACTTGCCTTGTCTTGCCTAAATCCAATTACAATTTGTGGCAAGACTTATAAATTGATGTGCAAAGATGCTATTCATTCAATCCGACTGAGTTTGCAAGTGAACATGCCCCAAAAGATCTGCAGCTGAAATTGCAGCAAAAGTTGGTTCTAGAAAGTATTGACTCATGAGGCTGGATTCAAATGCATGCGAGACTTTTCAGATTTGCATGACAGAAGTTTGAAAAACCAAGTCTCATTTTCAGTCTACTTCAGAGTTATGCACTACTTTGTGCTGGTCTAGCACAGGAAATCCCAATAAAACACCTTGAAGTTTGTAATTGTAATGTAATGAAATTGAAAAGTTCAAAGGATATGAATACTTTTGGAATGCACTGCAAATTTCATTTGTGTTTAAACATTTGTTTTCCTAAAAAATCAGTTTTTCTTCTTTTATTTCCACGGTCCTATTCAAGTCTGAATGACAACCCATTCATCAATCAGATTTTTTTTGGTCCGAAAGTTAGAAGTACATAGCAAAGTTGTTTGTAAAGCACTTAGAAAGAACTTTATCTCATACTAAACCTTGTGGGTCAGAAAAAGAAATACTGTGGGAAAAGCACACAACTCGTGCTGAAATAGCATCTGACTCCTGCTCTTGATTCTGTGCTGCATCTCTGAAGAAATGCTAACCAGCATCTTTCCTTCTCCGACCTCTCTCTGGGATTACTTTTAACCAGTCACTCTCTGTAGGCTCCTATGCAGTGCCTCAGCCAGAAAGGCACATAATATTTATCAGAAGAACAGACAGGGCTGCACAGAAAAAAAGGCAAAGACAATTTAAGTGGTGTCTTTGATAAAGCAGTGTTTTTGAAGCACAGCCCGTTTAACTTCAACAGGACAAGAGGAAATAAGAATGGGAAAACGTGTCTCGCTAAGGTGCTCCACATCAATACACACCACAGGTACCTGGATGCCTCCCAAACAGAGGAGAGACTCTAAAACCGCCTCTCCTCCCTTTAAACTTGCGCTCTTTGATCCTCTCCCTCTTCTGTAGAGATTGTTACTGCCTGCACCACTGAGAGTTCAAGCACCCCACAACCTCCACCACTTTCACCAGCTTAGTTTCAACAATGTCTGCTTCTCTACTCTGGGCAAACTTTAGAACGAGGGCAGAGCAACTTTCCCTCTGTAGCAGCCATTTTAAACTATGTGTTGGGCTGGAAGATGGCTGGAATAATGTGAGGTAGCAAATACTTATGTTGGTGACTTAATTGTACCATTTACTGACCAAATTACCACTTTCATGCCCTTTACCTGCTTCCATTCCTGTGTATTGATTTTAGGTTTCTGCCCTGGTTTATTGGGTGAAGAGGTGACATGGTTTGCTTTTAACATAATTCATTTGGCTTTAGCCAATTAACAGAGGTGCGGCAGTATCAGTTGAGGGGCTAAACGGGACTCAGGATACCAATGTGACCAAGCAGGAACATCTAATTCAGTCTCCCATGAGTTTCAAAACAGCTCAGCTTATTTTTATATTTCCTCTTAACCTTTGCTTTTGGTAACTTAAGTTTGCTTACTACACAAGGACTTAGAAATACAGACTGGCATGTGGCTTCACTCAGGCAAGGTTTTTTTTGGGTGCTTTAAAATTTCCCCACGCATTTATCATCACAGTCACTGAGAGCTGGTTTATTGAGATTCTATTTTTATACAACATCCAAATAAATACTCATGGTGATGTATCATAAAAACTATGGATTCAGGAGGAGCAGTGTGGTTTTCCGTCTAGGCCCTGTCTACACTAACATGGCAATTTTGCAAAATGGAGATCTTGTACTGTGTTTACACTGTCGTTCTCATCCACATGTAAGCTTGTTTTTTATTGGCTAAAACCGACATAAAAAAAAAGGTTCAATGTAGACAGGATAAACCAAAGGTTATTAAAAACAGACGCAGAGGCCCACTTTATGCATTACCACTATTGCTATCCGGACTACAAATCTTAACATTACTGAAGTTGTTATTATTTCTTTCATCTATCTCACTTTGTCCTGATGGATTTTTTAAACTTTAAAAGGAAGCTGAAAAAGGTGCAGTTAAAAACAGATGCTTGCATACAGTTTATATAAAAACACTGATATTGAATCAGACTTTTCCTGTATGAAGTTCCTGTATGAAGCATTTGCTAAATGTGCCACCATTTAACAACTGTGGATGTATTTTAAGACAACACCTCAAACATACCAATTCTTTGTGTGACATCATGGAAAAATAATAAGGAATCAGTAAAGAAAACTGTGGGCCTCCAAATTTTTTTTCATCCTTGGGTCCAATTTTCCATATGCCTGAAGGTGACATGTAGGTATGGGTACCGCATTCGGCACTTTTATAGCTACTGACCGAATTCCATCAGTACTACCGAGTACTGATTCATGTGAAATCGAACGGTACCATGTTTCGATATCTAAACGCATCATTGTGTAACTGAGGGAGTGGAAGAGTGGGCGATTTTCCATGCCGGACATAAACACAGCATTGCACGCAAAAGATCGTAATGACATCCGAAGCTGCTGGTACCGTCAACAAAGCAAGCATGGCTGATAGGAAGTGATCGAAAGTATGGCTCCACTTTTCAAAATGCAATACAGATTACGCTCACTGCAATAATTTGTGACGTGAAGTGCAAGGCCAGCGGCAGGAATACTTCTGAGGAAGCACCTGGTTAAGCATAAGATTTTTCTCAAGGCTAAAGAGTGCACAATTTTCGTTAGCCTCAGATATACGGCTACAACTCCTGCATTCGGCCCCGTTAGCATGCCTGCATCCATTAGTGACCCGTTATTTGCAGCCAGCATCATGGGAAAATAAATATTTGAAACAACTGAGATGTTTTGATACAAACATTTGGATGTTGTTTTGATATACATTTATTAAAGTTTATATATCAAGAAATAAATGTTACATTGAAACATTTTGAGATTTTATTATTAAACAAATTAACATTTATTACCACATAAACACACACAAAAGTACTGAAAACTGGTACCGTTGAGTACCCATACTGTTTCCCAGGTACTGGACATCGGTACCATATCGGTTCAAATGTGAAAGGTACCCATCCCTAGTGACATTTTGATTTTAACTGATCAAACACCATGGTATGTCCAGCCATCACGCCCAGAAATAAATTTGTTTTGGTGCAAAATTGTGAATTGTCAATTCTGGAACAAAATAAAAAAATATATTGTAAGATGCTGCCTAAAGCTGGTAAATTTCATTATCCAAAGTTAAAGGAATACTTTACAGAGATGGGGTGAAGGCCAATCAGCGAGGAAATGGACAAAATTGCAAAAGTAACATAAAAAGCTAGATTAAGCGCTAGTTTGCGCTGCACAAAGATTTCAATTTTTTGTGAGATTTCATGTCCTGTGGTCTGATGGATCTAAAATTGTAGTGTTTGGCCATAATATCTGTTACATTTTACAAAAGACATTAAGGGGGGGAACACCATCCCAAAAGTGAAGCATGGAGGTGGTAGGACCATGTATGGTATTTTATATGTATTTTATATGTTTTACATATAAAACACCTACATTACATGATATATGGGATCATGAGGAAGAACCTTTATGTGGAAATACTGAATCAATATCTCAACACCTAAGCTCAACGTTCAAAGGGATAACACTTTGAAGTGGCCCTCTCAAAGTCCTGGTCTCAGACCCATAGAAAATGTGGAATCAGAGCTGACAGAGCATTGCAGTATACAACTGAGACTCAGTTAGACCTGTTCTGCCAGTAGAATCCTGTTGAGAGATAACCAAAACATTTGTTCAAAGGCATATGGTTTAAAAGGCAATTCTAGTTCTACAAAAAAAGGTATGTATATTTCTGAACTTGGAGAAACCTAAAAACTAATTTTGCTAATTTATTTTGGAATTGAGTATATAGAAGTATTTTGGTAATCCTAAAACAGTTAGCATTTAGTCTGATTTAATATCAGACAGTGAACAAAAATAGATTTTCTATTTATATACACTATGTAAACATCTGGCTTAACTGTTCCTTTTTTAACTTGTAATTGAAATGTAAAGCAAACTGGTGTGTGTATCCTTCCTGGATCTGTGACCACAGCAATCCAATCTTGGTTAAGTGCAAGGAACAAATTGACGGGTGGAAATGCATGAAAAGGTGGTGAATTACAACAGCTTTGATATTTGTTTGGAATAGTTTAAATATAATTGATTTTGGAACTGTGTAACATAAAGTTTTTCGTTGAAGAAGAGTGATTATAGTCTGCTGCCAGAAAGTTCAGAAAATGTTTTGAACAGTAAGAATACAGAATTTCCACACATGACATGTTTCGACTCCTCTCATTATTTGGATATAATTATTTAGTCACTCTTCACTTCAAACTTTCTTTCTGTGGCTGTGAAATACATTTTTAAGAAGTGTGGTAGTCATTTCAATAAAAAGAGAGACTGTAAAAAGAATAAACTAACAAAAGCATTGGGACTTTCTAAAGGGAAATGTTTGGTATATGAATGTTTTTTGGGGGACTAAATATGGATGCTCTTTTTATTCACAGCTACATTTCTTACATTTTGTATTAGTTCCAGTATGAGCAGATTCATTGTCTCTTTTGTCACTATTTTATGTGATTACGTTAGCACTCAGTGGCATGTTTACAGGATTTTTTATGGCAAAATAGTTTGTTTTGGGACTGCCAATGTTTTGTATTTTGCAGCTGTTATACTTTGCGTGACAAATTGCTACCCTCGGACGTTGTGATGGATTTTCCTTCTAACAGATTTTCTAGTAGGTCGATGAGGGCTTTTGGCTTGCCTTTCATGGATAGTTTGGTTCTATTAAATGTTCAGTAGCAGAAAAGACAATCCTTGGCACCACGGTGTCGTCTAACAACTACAATAAAGTGGACACAGTGGAGTGGTTTCACCGTTCTCAGCCAACTGGAGGTGGGCGACAGTTAGGGCTCTCCCATCCCATGAGAACAAAAACTGTTAACACAGCAATGGCTTCAGCATTGCTGAGTGGCACGAACACAGGGAGGGTCTGCATAGTGAGAGGACTCACCTCTCTCTACCCTCCAGTTTCGCTCATCAAGCAAAAAAGCTTTCTCTTGTCTCATGGTCTTGTGTAATGTGCGTCAAGATCCCTGGAATTCAATTATTGATCCTTTTTAGCTGTGCCTGTAATCTTCCTGTTCCGGTCATATGCTCTGGGTGCCAGCCAGTGTTACACACTTTTCCCAAAAGGATTTCTTTTATTACCAGCTACTGAGAGAAAAACTGTAGCCAGTTATAGAATAGATCTGGATTCATTCAGCCTGCCATTTGCCTAAACCTAATTACATTACATTAGGGGGAATGCCTCTATAAACTGTAGAGATATAACAGTATACTCTCTAATGACTGTTCAGTTAAACTGAGAACATCACAAGGCATAGCAGGCCCAAAAATGCAAAATTATTATTATGAATTTACAGTCTCTTCTTGAAGGCCAGCAAAAGTAATGAATTTATGTTCCCTGTCTTGAATAAGAAGACATCATAGGGGAAATACAATCACCCTTCTATAGCGAACCTAAAAACATGTAGTAACCACTAAAAGTAAAAACCCCTCTACCAATACAGCACAACTAAAACACAGTGAGTGCTGGTCATTTAATTTAGCATTCCCTACCATTTGGTGCTTTGTTGTACAAAACGGAGCAGTCTGCCACAGGACATGTGCTGTGTTGTGTCAGTGCAATGTTTTATCCTTTGACAACCGAAGATTAAAGGTAATTATACATATTCCACTCATAGCCTGCAGTAAGCAAATATGTGTCCTGTAAATAATTTCAAAATGTTCAAAATTATTTCTTTCCCCTAAAGTTGTTTTGGTTTTAATCAGGAGACAAAATCTGTCATATTTGGTTAGAGTCAACTGACCCAAATATGGATCACATCCAGATTGAAAGGAAAAAGGCTGCAACACGAGGTTTTAAGAAAGCAACATATGTTTCGAATGAAATGTATAAGAGAGTTTTTCTTAATTTAACATTAAAAAATGTAACTATAAACCAACTACTACTGGTTTGTCTAGGGATAAAATGGCAACGCAGGGTTACATCTTGGAGCAAAATACTCCATTGCTTTATTATATGGTCTGTTGAACATTTTGGCTGCATATTGAAAAGAAGGGTGTAACATTTACTGTGTGTTTCTGAGCAAAAACAGAGTCATTTAGTTTTTGCTGCAGTCCCACCTCTCATTTTTGTCTTTTTCAGATCGGCTGACCATCTTGGGCTGAAAGTTCAGTCACAGACTGTGTCTGACACAGAGAATCCACTACAGCCTGCATTAGCTGTATATTCCATTAAGTATGCTATGATATCAAAACACGAAGAAAGGCGATGCAAAAATGGTCCAATATTGATTTAAAGCGAAAGTTCTTCATACGCAATAGAAACACAGACTAAACACCCTATACTGGGGTGGGTGTTAGTCTTTGTCTTTTGGTTAGTTAACCTCTTTGAGTTTGTTGGTGTCTCACTGAATGATTGATGTCCATCGAGTCATTTTATTAAGTGTCATTTTTCTGTTTACATTATGCATTTAATTTCTTAAAGCTGAGAAGTTTTACGAAATCTGAACCTTTTGCAAGAACATATTGCATTGTTTTTGTTAAGGTTGGCTGAATTGCTAAGTGACCTGATGCTTCCAACAAAGTTAGGAGAAGTTAGTGACAAGAGCAGGGGGGAGGGGTCTGTGGTCAATGTCATCACCTCTGACAAACCTGCAGTAGTGTTTAATTATCAAGTGTTTACTTTGCTGCCCCAGACGTCAATCGCACACAGACCCCCAACAACCTGACACACACTGTGAACGCATGCTATTAACAAGAGTCAACAGAGCAATGATCTGTTGCTGGTGTTCCTGTCTTGCGTTGGGTGAGGATCTGTACCCCCATCACTTCGCTCCACCTGCCTCTCCAGTCTGCCGGAGTTAATTTATCTGGGTGATAAGCAGGTGGACAAGAAGGGGGGGAGGCCCTCAGACTGAGAAGCACTGTCAGACCTGGCAGAGTGAGTGACAATGCTAATAGCCAGGTCCCATTAACCTCACCACACGCTTCACCTTTATCTACCACACAAAAGACTGTTTGTTTGCTTGTCTGATGATAATATTTACCTCGTGATTTGGCGGCTGCAGACATGACAAATATATTTGTGCATTTTGAGGAGGCAACGTGATTCAGGTAAAAAGGGAGTAGTGCTGAAGGGAAGCACTGCTCTCTGTAGCTCCGGTGTATGATAAGGGGTAATGTTCTCTGCCTAATCTGCAACTTCATAATAAAACAATGCTCTTCTTTCTCTTTACATACTTTTAAATGAAAAGGGTGCTGGTCCACTATTATTCTATCATACTTCAGGCTTACCCATATGCAATGCAGTTCAGCTCCATAAAACACAATGCATCTGCACGTTGCACCAGTGCATTTGGGCAGTTTATTCTCATCTTGGGGCCGCAGTCTTATAATGAAGAAGTTGGGTCTGAGTATATGGGCGAGTCCTGTGGAGAGCTTAGGGCTCTTGCGCCAGGCAAAAGACTGAGAGATATTGCTTTAATTGGAGAGTTACTGATCCTGCAAGGCATTTGGGTGCCAGACGTTAGCATCAATGCTTCTTGCTGTATTCTGCTGCGCAATCAAAAAAATGATATTAGGGGACAGCAGGTGATCCATAAAAGCTGTGTTTTAAAGCCTTGTTAATTATTCTTTCAGAAGTCTAATGAACAAAGGGGATAAAACCTTGTGCGGGGCAAATCTATTTGTGGAAGAGGAGGAGCCAGCTCGGTTTCTGATGCAGTCAGAGCTTTTAGCCCCTTGCCTCTGTCAAAATGAGCATCATTATTAAGTTTATACATACAGGCTCCTGCTTTGATCTCTGAAACATAGCTGATAGGTTTAATCATTAGTTTGGCATACTCTCAAATAAGCTGTTTGGCTGAAGATGAAGTCATTTGAAAAAGAAAGTACCTGCTGTTCAGTTTGAGGGGTTTTAAATAATTTAAAGGTAATGGGAATAATCTGGTCATTATTAGGTCGTAAAATTACTTAAATTGAACCTGTGGTGTACAAAAACGTATACAACATTCTACACTGTCTGGACTTTGACTGGGCCACCTTTTGTTATATTCTTTCTCATGCATTTTGTTGTAGATTTGCAGCTATGTTTGGGATCATTGTCTTGTTTCACTATGACTGCTACATTTCCTGTTAAATCATATAGAAGCAGAAAGTGTAAGCTTAGTTTTGACAAAAACTGTTTGATACTGGAATAGTGTTGTTTAATAAATATTTAAAATGTGAAATCTATTTGGGTTTTTGCAGACTTGGAAAAAACACCAAATAATTTTTATTATTTTGTGATGTGTGAAATCCTAACAGAAAGAGGGTGTATTTTCTTTTCCCCTTCACTGTCTGTGTTCATAATAGTGCCTTTTATGCAAAATGAAGCAGAACAGAACATTTTATAGTTTAGCACAGTAGCTGAATATGCATAGATTAACTCCTATTTGATTAAGCAGCTGTCTCAGTATGGAGCTGTGCAGCACGTCCCTGACTAAGACCAGGATCTATGCTTCAGGTATTTTGTTACAGTGTAGTTTTCCATATTTCCTTGTGTTGAAACAGACATTGTATTCTGTCTTTGGCTGGCGAAGGCTTAATACATCGAAGGCCTGCCAGCTCTATCGCTCCGTAAGAGATATGAGAAGAAGAAGATTAGCTCAGCTACCCATCCATGACCTTGATATTACGATGAAGACTGATAAAAGCTTTCTTCTTCCACCTGCTCGAAAGCCTGCAAGGCTGTTTAAACAGCTGGCCGGGCAGTTGTAATCCATTTTAAACAAATGTCTTGTACTGGAGTTAGATTTTGTAGCTATTCTTTTCAGTATCCACAGTCAATTATTGATGTCACATGCTAGCAGTATAAAAAAATGCATGCCATGTACTGAAGCCTTGAGAGACAGATAATTATGGAAGGCTGATTAGCTTAGGTAAATAGCTGTACAGTTTTCTTTAGATTAAAACAAAAATTTGACTTACAGAAATTTCCTTTAAATGTTTTGGGAAAAATTGATCCACTGTTTCCTAAGAAGTTTGACTGTTTTAGCTCGTTGTGACAAATTAATTCCTTGCTAACAATGGGATGAGATTACTTTAGAGCAGAGTGTGCTTTACAGAAAAAAGATCATAAAGCAGCTGTTTAAAATAATTAGCAGACCTAATTTAATCTGAGCATATCCTCACCTAACAAAGAGATTAGAAAGAAATGTGGAGCTCAAGTGCCCCACAATCGCTGACTGTGCAGAAAGAGTTTGGTTAAGTTGTTGCTTCTGTAAGCAGCGACAAACTTTCTGTTTTCTTCCTAAACCAAATCCACTAAGATGCTTTATTGGTCTGGGGAAATTCCTCAGATTTATTCTAGTTAACACAAACACAATGGCATCCTGTGCTGTGAAACAGGACAGTGTTATAACGAGAAATATTCATATATATTTCCATTTTAAACCTTTGAAATCACAGTACATGCAGTGTTGTGCAAGAATGACTTCAAATAAATGTGTTGATTAGAGTCATTGAGTTTCTGGAAAAATTTGAAGTTGATGCTGTTTTTTACATGGCAAACTTGCCCCGTATAATAGGGAATTACTTAAATGGGAGCAGTTGTATTGGAAATTCAGCATTTTTAAAATACATGTTATTTGAGCAAATAGAACATTGGAGAATTAAAATTCCATGTCCAGAAGTCCAGGTCGAGGATGCAAATGCTAAGCAATGATATCACCAATATGCTAATTTGATCAAGATGATCTATATATTTTAAAACATATTATCTAATCAGAAAAACGATAGATGAATGTGAGCTAGCTCAAGTTATGACTAAGAATTTAATTCAAAAATTCAAGGAGGTGAAGTGTGAAAACAAAAATGAATATCAATTTTAGTCTTTGTGAACTAAATTTAGAATTTGTTTTAGTTAAGAGTAAACAGGTATTACACTGTTTACTTGACCCTTATATATTTAGCAGCTGTTTTAACTTTAGGTTTCTTGAAAGATTGCATTATTTTATTGAACCTTTTTCACCTCAAAAAAAAAACCAAATAAGGTTGCTACCAAAAGCTGTTTCATGTTTTCTTTTCCACATTGAACAGTGGGCAAATGTAGAATTACTTCTCTGGATGTTTGCTAGGTTGTTTCAAATTTGCAGAACAAAAAAAAACATCAGATATCTCTGACACATAGCCTGCTCTAAATTACTTCAATAGGAAAATTTTCCTAAACTTCATTGCAATCATTGCCATTTGCTTTCCACTTTAACTGACATTTACTGCTATATAATTAGCTTGTTTTTCTGTGGCATTTATTTTTGTCTTATACTGGACCTGTACCAAAACAAGTAATGACACCTTTCCTTTTCCAATGTAGATTTGGTATTCATGATTGAAAATCAGTTTCATCCAATTATCCAGTCCATGGCTGTGTCTTGTTGCTCCATTGTAAGCTTGTTTTCTTCTGCTGAGTTCATAATATGGCTTATGTTTGGCTGTTTTAGGTTCAAAGCACATTTCCTTTGACAGTTTTCTCATATTTCTTACACAAACACTGGCTCCTCTTTCTGCCCTTTTGTTGTATATTCTTTTGTAGTGTATTTCCTTTCTAGGCATACTGCTTTTAGTTTCCCTGACAATTTGACATCTTCCTTGGTCTACCTGTATGTTTTCTTTTAACAACTCCCAATTTCTCTCTAAAAATTTTACACACCACTGACTGGGAACTGCCACACTTCTTGTTAAGTAAGTTTTCAAAGGAATTTAATAATCCTTTCTATTGTTTTAACTGACAGCTTTCTTGTTGACGCTTGTTTTTTGTCAGTCAGGCTGGGGCAAAAGCTCGTTAGAGTCTGCAAGCTTTTAAGTATCAGAATTTGCATATTTGATTAACATGTGCATAGACCTGTTTTTAAAAAAACATAAATCATCAGGAAATCCTTTATACCTGATAAAGATATACTGCATCTCTTCTTTTATCTAATATTTGCAAAGGTTCAGGAAAAATCACAGCAGCTTTGTCCAACTTCTTAAAATCCAAATACAGATTATTAAACAGTAAAATACAGTCATTTTGTTTTGCATTTAAGATTAGTAATTTTTCCACAAGTAAAGAAGCTGAATTATTGCACTCCAAGTGTAGTAAAGCCATAATTCCTACCCTGAGGTTGATTCTCTGGTTTTTATGAGCTAAGAGCTCAGTTGGCAGTGACTTTATGTAACCACAGCAGTTGTTTCCAAAATGACTCTGGCTTATCCAGATGTTGCTTTGCATACTTGACACATTTGTGATGAGGTGTTGATTCTCCCATGTGGTGCCTTTGTGTAGAAGCAACACTGCAGAATGGTGTTTTATCCAGAGCTTCACCTTCTAAATCATGATTCCCACAGTAACTGTTAACTGGCACTTGCTTATTGATGTGTCAGATTAATCTAAAACTGTAAGCGCTTTTATGGCCAGTATTTTTCTTACTGACATTCTGAGCCTCTCATTCCTCTCCTCAAGAAACAATAAAGGGAAAACAATGTTTCTTTGGCAAGTAGCGTACACTACAATTATAATAAAATATAATTCAAAGTCATACATCACTAATGGAAAAAGGTTATTTTTGCATATTTCTTTTTCACCATCACCACATGCTTCCTCAGGAGGAGCGATTGCTGGAAAGTAAACTCAATGCAAATGTCATCCTTCCTTAGATACAACTTTTTGACAGCTGATTCTGACTGCACCCAATGCTCTCAGCGACACACTTGTTGTTCGGCGAAGCCCATTCTTCTATGAATTCATTTTTAACAATATAACTTATCAGAAATATTAACAACATAAAAAAAGGATCTGGTTGATGTGAGTTTTGTGTTTTATTAATATAATCTAGTATGTAATACATAGTAATTAAATACTAGAATAGAACAACTGCAACTCATTCAAAATGCTGACCAAAAACAGGAAAATTGTTTATATTACAACAGTTTTTAAATTATGAACCATATAGGCCCTCATGTAAACAGAGACTTGCTTACTCTGTGTTCCCAGGGCCAGAACCTAACAAGGGGAGATGGCATTAAGCTTCTATGCTCCTCAGCCCTGGAACAAACTCCCTGAAAACCTGAGAAGTGTTGAAGCTTTTAGCGCCTTTAAATCAAGACTGAAAACATGTTTATTTACTGTAGCTATTGATCAAAAAAGCTCACTAATGAACTGTTTGCCTGATCCCTGATTAGTAATTGAGGTATGAAAATAAAGATTAGATTTGTATTTGTATTAAAATTTGTAATTTAACATCTGTTTATTTCAAACATTGCTTTTGGGTGTTTGACATTGAGCCCTCTTTCTAAGCAAAGCTTAAGGGTTTTTGTTATTTCATTGTCGTTTCTTTCATCCCTTGTAAAGCACTTTGGATCGCCTTGTGTATAAATGACGCCATATAAATAAATTTGCCCTGCTTAGACTTGTATTAGAATCAAATTGACTTATATGAAATCAATTTAGACCCAATTTGACTCTTATGTAATCAAAAATAAAGTGGACCTGTTTGTCTTTTAAAGAGTCTTCTGATGATGTTTTCTATGAATTGGTGCTAAATAAATAAACTGATTTCAAACTGAACTGAGTTAAAATAATTGCATTTTCTGGTGCTGCAAAAAATGGCTTTACTTTTTGTTAAACCAAAAAAAGTACACCAAATTTTTATTTTGTAATTTTATTTTTTGAATATTGCATGCATTACTGACCTAATAAAGGAAGCATATGGACCCAACCTACTCTATGGCCTAGTTCTTGACAGCAATAATTCCTCTCTCTTGTAAACCCTGTGCCCTTAGAAATAGTGTTTCCATATGTCTCTACCGCTATGACACTACATGTCTTTTTAGTACTCATTGGTTATTCAGCCTGGATTCCATGTCTACAGCTTACTCATTACTAAGTCTCACTAAAAGCACCTGCAATTTTCCACACTGGGCTGGCATGTCACAGAGGAAATGCTGAGAGAGCAAACCTTTCTTTTACTAGAAAGCACTGAGAGTATTAAAGAGATGGCATTAGGACATGATGAATACAAAAATGTCTCTCTTAAATTGGGCCAAAGAGTTGATGAGATTTTTATGCTAGACTGAATCTCTGATGCATTCTGCAGAAACAACAGCTCAGAACATGTTTGTTTGCTACTGATGTAGCGGATAGCTAATAGATGCTACCGTGCTTTAAAATAGAGAACAAAACTTTTTTTTCTAGCAAAAGGATAAATTTTCTTGAGGAAAACAAAACATATTCAAGTATTTATTTAAAGAATGATAAACAAGAATGGTAAACAAATTACAAAAACCACAATGCGTGACTGTCCACTCAGTTTCTTCTCTGAATCTAATTTGCTTTCAAGTAGAGATGAGTTTGTTAAAGTTCAGTATGTTTTGTTGTTTTTTTGTTGATGTATGATTATAATCGCTTTATTGGTGCCCCTTTATGTTTGTATAACATACACACACACACATAGAGAGATATATAAATAATAATAAAAGACTGAATACAAAAAGACGCCCTTACAGAATGTATAATTCCACATGCAATAGTTAAAGAAGAGTATGTACTGTCCTTAATAACTCTGGTTATTTAAGTCTCTTTTGAAAAGGTTGAGAACGCCCTTTGACCATTAAATGAACTAATCTTATTTTTTTAAAGACTGGGGGCTCATGGAGATTGTCGGCTTAAATGTACGAGAGGCTAAAGAAAAAAAAGAGATATGAAAAAAGAGGGAGCTTGCAGGGAAACAACAGAGAGGTGTGGATGGAAAGCAGGATGGGATGGAGACAGAAGTTGTGCCAAAGTTAAGCACTGATCCATGCCGAAACAGATGCATTTGATCACAGCAAATCTCAGGCTTAGAGCATAAATACATAATAAACAAACATTAATAGAGGCAAGCTACATGCATGTGTTTCATCAGCCTGTGAGTTACCACAACAATGACTGGAGCAGGGCAGAGGTATTCATATGGATGCTGCTTAGAGCACAGACTTGTTAACATATTTCCGCCTTGCAAAGTGTTACATGGATAGAATACATTTCATCCACATTTAATAAAAACAATCAAAGTGTATGTAGGAGGAATTAATAAATAACAAGAAATGATACAGGGAAACATGTTTCTGCCAAACATGATGTTTAAGCCAAATTGGATCAATATCACGGAACCACTGCTACTATATAGTGCAAAGCAATTACTGTAATGCGCTGTACAGGCTAAATACATCGGAACAGTGATGAAGTAGGACATGCAACAAAATCATTCCAGTCGTTTGAAAATCCAGTGTCTGTAAAGACACGTGTATTGTTCAGTAACAGCAGCTCAAAACTAATTCTGTAAGTGGTTGGAGTGCTGAAGAAGCAAGCAGGAATGACTCTGAGCTTACATCTGAATTCTATGGCATGCAATTAAACTGATACTTTTTCCCCAATAGTCCAGCAGAAAACACAGGGAAGTCAAGGATGATGAATTAGTCTAATGATTTCACAGTAATATTGCTCGGACAAGGAGCTGCAGGAAATTGCTGTTCCCATGTGAAGGGCCTAAAATTACCCCTTTAGATACGACTGAACTTTTGCCATTGAATTTGTGGTTGTTATCATTATTCTGTAAACATTTTTTGTTATTTACTTATTTTTTCTGCATGGGCATCAGCTGGATGTACCTTTTTTGCTATGGCCACTGTGGAATTGTGTTCTCTTTTGCATTCTCCCTTAAGCTCTCTCCTGTCACTGTGATCACATGCTATAGCAACCATATAAACCCTAATTGGATAGTCATATTTGGTACCAACTTCCACTCCAAACTGCTCATTTTCCATTTTCCCCACTCTGTCTCCTTGCCAGAAAATAAATGACCATCCCATATGAAGCAGAGACTGCGTGACAGAGTTTGTACGTTATTGTACAGACAGTCTCAGATGTCTGGCCTTTGCAGTGGAAAAGAAAGGGCAGGAAAAAACTTGATAGAGAACACAACACACACCCACATGTAATGCCAGGAGGCCTCGGGGGTGAAGGGCACAGGAGTCAACCCGGCAGTTCAGTGGTGAACGCTAATTAGCGCACAGTTCTGACCTTGACAAGCCATCCTCTCTGCTCTGTCAAGAGGCAATTGTTGCCACAATCCAACACAGAGTGAAAAAGCCTCGGCTGAATGAGATCTATTGATGGCAGAGTGAGCAGCGAAGAGGCAAGGAGACAGGAATAAAAACACTGCTACAATGCTTGACTCATTCCCTCAGCAACTTGCATTTTAGATGCATCACACAACTTTACAAAAAAACAAATCTGGGTAAATAAGGTCTGCCTATTTCAGGCTTTGCCAGTCTAGGCTAATCAAGTCCTTTTAACCAAATCTGCATGATTAACAAAAGCTTTAAAGTTTTGTGTCCAGGGTTAAGTCAGGGGGGAAGAGACACAGAGAAATGCATGCACGTCTGTGTTTACAGAACCTCCAGTGATGAAAGTAAGTTGATTTTCACAAAAAGTCTTTGTCTACGCCAAATCAAATAGATTTAGATAATAAACAGGAAAAAAAGCTCAAATAAAAATATCAAAAGAAAAACTTAAAATAAGACAGGGTTAAATACATTTTGAATGTACTGTGAGCAACACAGAAATTACTTAAAAGTACTGAAAATGTAAGGTTTTTAACCAAACATTCAGTTAAGTGGTCCCACTAAATCTGTTCATTTTTTTAACAGATTAAAGGTTTCAAACAACTTTTAAAGAATATCTGTAGCTTTCCTGGTTTGATCAATCTAGGTTTATCTTCAAAAAACCCTGTAAAAAGCAACAAAGGGGATGCCAGCTTTATTGTTTTAGCAGCTAATGGTTAGCCAGCCATGTACCTCCTATAGTCATATAGACCCGCTGAGAAGCCAACTCTGGTAATTGGCAGCTCGATAGTCAGAAATGTGGCAGTAAAGACACCAGCGACCATAGTCAAATGCCTGCCAGGGGCCAGAACGGGCGACATCAAATCAAATCATACCTGAAACTGCTGGCTAAGGATAAGCGTAAATACAGTAAGATTGTTATTCACGCTGGCGGTAATGACACCCGGTTACGTCAATCGGAGGTCACCAAAGTTAGTGTTGCTTCGGTGTGTAAGTTTGCCAAAACAATGTCGGACTCCGTAATTTTCTCTGGTCCCTTCCCCAATTTAACCAGTGACGACATGTTTACCCGCATGCTGTCATTCAACCGCTGGCTGTCTAGGTGGTGTCCAGAAAACAATGTGGGTTACATTGATAACTGGTGAACATTTTGGGGAAAACCTGGTCTGATCCGGAGAGACGGCATCCATCCCACTTTGGATGGAGCAGCTCTTCTTTCTAGGAATCTGGCCGAATTTATTAGTTCTCCAAAACTCTGAAAACCCAGGGTTCAGACCAGGAAGCAGGGTCGTAGTTTAATACTCCTCTCTGCAGCTTCTGTACTGCTACCCACCCATTACCCTATTAAGACAGTGTCTCGCCCACGGCCAAAATTGAATAGATTCAAAAATAATCTAAAAGGAGCAAATCAGGAAAATCTCATAAAAATAAACACAACTCAGACTAAAAAGAAAAATAAAACAATTAAATGTGGCCTACTGAACATAAGATCTCTCTCTTCAAAGACTTTACTAGTAAGTGACCTGATTTGTGACAACACAGATTGATTTATTTTGCCTCACAGAAACCTGGTTGCAGCAAGATTATGTTACTATAAATTAGTCAACTCCTATTAATTATTTAAATTTTCACATTCCTCGTAATACTGGGAGAGGAGAAGGAGTAGCAACCATCTTTCAGTGCGATTTATTGATTAGTCCCAGACCAATCAATAGCTACAACTCTTTTAAATATTTAATCCTTAGTTTTCCGCATCCAAATTGCAAAGCAATAAAACCACTTCTGTTTGTTGTTTTGTACCGTCCACCAGGCCCTTACTCTCAATTTTTAGATCAGTTTTCAGACTTTTTATCTGATTTAATGTTAAATACAGATAAAGTTATAATAGTGGGGGATTTTAACATTCATGTTGACACTGAAAGTAATAGCCTAAATGTAGCCTTTAATGCTATCTTAGACTCATTTGGCTTTGCTCAAAACATTAACAAACCTACCCACCTTTGTCTTCATTCTTTGGACCTTGTGCTGACATATGGCATTGAGTGTAAAGACATAATATTTTCTCACAACCCTCTGCTGTCTGACCATTTTTTAATAACCTTTGAGTTTAATTTAACAGAGTACTCCACACCTGAAAGAAAATTTCATTATAGTAGATCATTATCAGATGATGCTGTAACAACCTTTAAAGAATCTGTTCCACTTTTAATCTCCTCATTATTACTGAAAAACACAGTGGAGGGCAAAAATTCTGTTCCTGCCCCTTCACAAATTGATTCTTTTGTTCATACTGTTTCTCATCATTGCGTGATGCATTAGACAATGCATTAGACAATGAAAAAGAAGGTAATCACTCATAGGAGGCAGGCTCCCTGGTTTAAATCAGAGCTGCGTACGTTAAAGCACAATGTTAGAAAATCGGAGAGAAAATGTCGCCCTACTCACCTAGAGGATTCCTACTTAATCTGGAAAAATAGCCTATTGTTGTACAAAAAGACACTTTGCCAAGCCTTAACAGCTTATTTCTCATCATTAATAGAAGAGAACAAGAACAATCCTAGGTTTCTCTTTAGTACAGTTGCTAAACTTACACAGAGTCATAGCTCTGTTGAGCCATCCATTCCCTTAGCTCTAAGCAGTCATGACTTTATGGGATTCTTCTTAAATAAAATTGATTCTATTAAAAATAAAATCGTTGACATACTCCCGAAGATGATTACTTCATCCTCAGCAAGTGAAACAACATTGGAAATAACTGTAGAACCTGATTTGTGTTTGGACTGTTTTGACCCTGTGGAGCTTCCTGAGTTATCAGAAATATTAGCTTCATCTAAACCATCAACTTGTATGTTAGACCCAATCCCAACCAAATTATTTAAGGAAGTGTTCCCTCTGATTACCAGCCCCATTTTAGATATGATTAATCTATCTTTAGTAAATGGATATGTACCACGGGCTTTTAAGGTAGCTGTAATTAAACCTTTACTTAAGAAACCTTCGCTTGATCGAGATGACTTGAAAAATTACAGACCTATATCCATCTTCCATTCTTATCTAAAAGTCTTGAGAAAATAATTGCTAATCAAATGTGTGAGCATTTACACAGCAATGACCTGCTCATCATAGCACTGAAACAGCTCTGCTGAAAGTCACTAATGATATTCTTATGGCCTCAGATAATGGACTTGTGTGGATACTTGTCCTCTTAGATCTCAGTGCTGCATTTGATACAGTCGACTATAATAGTCTCTTAAAAAGGCTGGAATATGCTGTAGGGATCAGGGGAACAGCGCTAGGCTGGTTTAAATCTTATTTGTCTGACAGATTCCAGTTTGTTCATGTAAATGATAAATCATCTTTAAACTCCAGGGTTAATTGTGGAGTACCACAGGGTTCAGTACTTGGGCCAATTCTCTTTACTATATATATGCTTCCAATAGGTCAAATTATCAGGCAGCATAGGATACATTTTCACTGTTATGCTGATGACACTCAGCTTTACTTATCCATAAATCCTGATGAACCCAACCAGTCAGATAGACTACAAGCATGTCTGGAAGATATAAAAACTTGGATGACTTTAAATTTTTTGCTTCTAAATTCAGACAAGACAGAAGTTGTTGTCTTTGGACTGGAGTCTTTAAAAAAGAAACTGCTTATTCAATCACTTAACCTGGATGGCATTAAATTGACCTCCTGTAATAAAGTAAAAAACCTTGGTGTCACTTTTGACCAGGACATGTCATTTAAATCGCATATTAAACAGGTTTCTAGGATTTCCTTCTTTAACCTCCGGAACATTGCCAAAATTAGAAATATCCTGTCCAGGACTGATGCTGAAAAACTAGTCCATGCATTTGTTACTTCAAGGCTGGACTATTGTAATTCTTTACTATCTGGATGTCCACAAAATGCAGTTAAAAGCCTTCAGCTCATGCAAAATGCTGCAGCAAGAGTTCTTATGAAAATTAAAAAGAGAGATCATATTTCTCCTATTTTAGCTTCCCTTCATTGGCTCCCTGTTAAATCCAGAATAGAATTTAAAATTCTCCTCCTCACATCTAAACCCCTTAATGATCTAGCCCCATCATACATCAGAGATCTGATTGTTCCATATGTTCCTAACAGGGCACTTCGTTCTCAGACTGCAGGTTTACTGGTGGTTCCTAGAGTCTCTAGAAGTAGAATGGAAGGCAGATCCTTTAGTTATCAGGCTCCTCTCCTGTGAAACCAGCTCCCGGTTTTGGTCCGTGAGGCGGACACCCTGTCTACTTTTAAGGCTAGGCTTAAAACTTTCCTTTTTGATAAAGCTTATAGTTAAGAGTGGCTTAGTTTATGAGGGAGGGAGCCTTTCTCCCCCCCTGTTGGATGGAGTAAGGGGGAGTCAGGTTTAGCCTAAACCGGATCAGTTAAGGTTAAGGTGCAAACACACCCTCCATTTCTGCTACCTGTATGACCCCTTCTCTTTTCCAATGGTTATAATCAGTCTGACAGAGAGAGGTAACCCAATCATTGTGGTTTTTAGTATAACAATGACCATCAGTGGGACCCTTTGTGGGGTGCCTTGAGACGACATTGTTGTAAATAAGCGCCGTCTAACTAAATAATCTGAACTGAAACTATCCGTGTAGTTATGCTGCTATAGGCTTAGGCTGCTGGAGGACATAATGACCACTTTCACCCTCTTCGCTACATTCTCACACTACTCTCCAATTTTGCATTATTTGCTGTTATTTCAGCTTTTAACTTTGTTCTCTTTTTTCTCTTCCTAAAAGCTACACCTGGCCTGGCTCTGTGCCTACCTTTGACACCTTTCTGGAGAGGGGAATCGTCCGAGCTTCTGCTGGCAACAACTTAATGCTCACCCTCTACCGATGATCCAAATGGCCCTGTCTTTTAGTGTTTAACCCTTTCTCTCTCCTAGACATGACTACTGGCTGAGCTTTTATTGTGACTAACTCTATGTGCTCTCTTTCAGACTCTAACCTTGAAAACTTTCTTTCTAGATGAAACGACTAAAGGAGCTACATCCATTAACATTTACTTTTCCTTCCCATAGAAAGTACTCCTAGATCAGTGCTTCTTTGTTCTCTTTGTGTCTCTGCTCTGTTCTCTCTAACCCCCAGTTGGCCGTGGCAGATGGCCACTCACACTGAGCCTGGTTCTGCTAGAGGTTTCTTCCTGTTAAAAGGAAGTTTTTCCTCTCCACTGTCGCTTCATGCCTGCTCAGTATGAGGGATTGCTGCAAAGTCAACACCAGTGACTGTCCACTGTCTCTACATGCTCATCTGGGAGGAGGGAATGCTGGAAGTCACTGACTGGATGCAATCTGCTGTGTTTCCTTTCCTTAGACAGAAAAACTTTTTATCCAATTTGAATAAATAACTGAATCTGACTGCACTGTTCAATGATTAGGATTAATTGTAATGTATGTACCTGACTTTTGTGAAGTGCCTTGAGACAACATGTGTTGTGAATTGGCGCTGTATAAATAAAACTGAATTTAATTTAATTTAATTTAATTGAATAGTGAATAAAAATTGTTTGTATATTCTTTAATAATCAACGTTTAACTATGTCAACACAACATGGAAATTCAATGACTTCATAATTATTTTCTTACTTCAAAATAAAATTCATAAACTGAATGAGGGTGTTAGGCTTCAAGCACATGCCTTTGCATCTGGGTCCCATAATAATAGCTTACCAGATTAAGTCACATGCTTAAAGTGCCTGTGACACGCTTTTCCCACAAATGCAGAAATTGAAAGAAAACATCTTTATATTGAAGGAATTGGGAAGTAATTGAGATGATATGAGGATTAAAGACATGAAAAAAGTCAACTGGGACACAAAATAAGCATATTTCAATGTTAAATTTTGCAAGTCCAAAGTCACCCGGATATGACGTCTAGGGGGAAGTCTGGTCATTCACTGTGTGGGCGTCAATGACAAACTGTTCAGGTAGAAGCCAAGTTGCGTTTCAAACAGCGTTAATTTGGTGAAACGGTGCATTGCTGGTGGTCATTAGCCTGCACTATTTTCCTGAAGCGAAGAGGATCAGAGCTGCCTGGATCAGACCAGGAAAACTGACAAGGCACAGATGTGCCGGTCCCACCAGGCACAGCCAGTTGTGATCGGAGGACTTCTCAGCAAACTGCTTCAAATATGAAACCCCTGAATTCGCCAGAGAAATGATGTTTGAGGTCAGGATATCTGACAGACGAAGGAGAATGTTGAAGTAGAGTCTATAGCCACGCTGTTCAGAGCATCTGATGGGAAAAGATTGCCAAAGAAAATGTTGTTGCTGCTGTTACTAAACGGATCAGGGCTCAGCAGGTAAGAATACTTTCTTGTTGCAAAAGTACGTTTAGATATCGGCAGTTATTGTTAATAATTAAAAATCTAAAATTACTATTTTTCTTATTAATATTCAGAAATTATTATTATTATTATTATTATTAATTAAAATATGTTAAATTACAGGCGCATACGATATATTTAAATAAATGTTTCTCTAAAAATTCTAACATTAAGTCAAAAAAAATGACTTCAACCCTGGATTTACACTGTATCTGTTCCAGTCCGGTCCAGTCCGCTGCATAGCCCTGAGGAGCTCTAAGATCCACACGCAGATCGCGCAATAAAAGCCGGTGATAAATGCGGCAGCAAATCCAAAACAACTCATTCTGTGGAAGTTAAACTGCTTAATTTTTCGTTTTATGCATCCAGATATTTTCACGCGTTTTGTTTCCTGAGTTCATTTATTGTAACCCTAACCCTTAATTTGGTGTGTTTAATGTTTAATTGCTCGGTTTATAATACCTTAGTCAACCCAATAACTGATCTAATGTTAACAACTGCTAATACATACACGTGTATGTATAAATATATGGGTGTATTTATTAATATAGCAAGATCTAGCCGGTCTTTAGTGAATTATTTTAAAAATCTGGATGTTGTGCTGGTTCTGTTTCCTGGTGGTGCAGTATGATTCATGCATATGTTCTGGCATCCGGCAAAAATAGACTCTGGTCGACGTCCGCAGCACTTGTGCTCTGCCATCTGATGAAAGCGGACTTTGTTCTTCTGACTCTGCTGCGTCTCTCTCTGATAGTGACTGAAATATATCTAAAGAAATATCAGATTCTTCGCTGCTTTCTGTGTTGCTGGCCATTGTAGCAGCAGTCAGTTTACCTGCAGGGGTTCCCCTCTGACATCATAAAAGAGCGCAACAAAATCACAAAGGAGTAGTCTGGAAATGCCTTTTTAGAGAAATTAATGACCATATATCTCAATAACCGTTCATTTCAGTGGCATGAATTTACCTTTGAAAATATTGCATCAGTGTTTCCTTTCCATAAATGTAATTGGATTTATAATGAAAATTTGATTAAAGCGAATGTATAAAGCTTTGCAAGAAACATTCCAGCTAGTTGCCTTTTATTATGATGAGAAAAAATTATAACCATCTTATCTTACTTAAAACCACTGGTGATATCAAACAATCTTTAACACCAAAAACAAAGAATGCAATAGTTTGTTTTTACCCATTGCTAGAACAATAATAATGAAGGTATTGGCACACTTCTGTTAATCATTTTTTTAAGACACTATCCTGCAGACTACTAAAACATGAAAGAATAACATGTAACTCTGCTACACTGAGCAGTACAAAAAAAGGCTGGGTGGTCTAGACTTTATAACAAATAACAAATTTGGTATTTTTAATGTGAACTGCAACATTGTGATCCAGCCTTATCAAGAACGTTGAAGAGTGAACTGCTGGCTGCCATTCAGACTATCTGGTATCCACAGATTAGTGTTCCTGTCAGTTTTGTAGTCTTCATGTTTTTCTTTTTCAAACTTACAATATTTTTTGGATGCAAGAGTGAACACAGCCACAAAACTGTGTCTCCTACATTTACATCACTACCTATGGGAGCAGGAGCAGACAAATACCCATAACTACTGCAGAGACATTTGCCAACTGCATACTTTCTACTGAAGACAAAAGCCAGATGTTCATGAATATTGGTGGAAAGTGGGAAAAAAAGCACAACAGTGGAAAAGAAACATGGAAGTCTTCAACCCTCAGAATCATGTCCTGAGGTAAGCAAAACATAAAAAGCATTGGTGCATTTGGCGTTGAAATTATATATGTAAACATGCCCACGTTAAATGCTGCACTTTTTTTCTGTACAATAATTCCAACAATTTCAATACTTGTGTGTTTAAAAATTAAAGCAAAAACTATTCTCGACCACTAATTTGTAAACATAATGAAGCCACACATGTACTGTTAGATGGCTGATATGTTTTTGAATGTTGACTATGAAATATTAGAATTACACCAAGGAACAGTTAAGGTTAGTATGAAAACCAAAATCCAATCTTAACTCCAAAATCGCAACACAACTGAAGGCCATGTGAGTAAAATAGAAAAAAAAAGAACTTGAACTGCACAATTAGACCTGGGCACAATTAGGCATGAAAGTAAGTAAACCTAAAGTAAAAGTATCACAGTTTCTTAGGATCATAGTATTTACACAAAAATAAAACATAAATGTGAAATGTGATATTAAAGCAACAATTATTCCTTCTGCTTCAAAGATATTGACAATGATCGATTTGATCATTTCCAAGTGCTTTTATTATCTATTTTTGCCATTCTGGTCTATAGTGACACAAGTATAACAAGGTGATATTAGCTGGTTAATTAGTGAGGTTATTTGCCCAGTCAGCCAGCCTGCAGACTATTTAACTGGCATTCAGCTTATAACTTTAATAACTAATTTTTGTTTTTTTTTAAGTGTTACTTCCTTAGCATCCACACCATGACTGTGTTTCTTTGTGACAGGAAATATTTCTAAATGTCCAAATTAGTCTTTCAGAATCAGAATCAGAATCAACTGTATTGCCAAGTTTGTACAGACAAACAAGGAATTTGACTCCGGTACAAATTGCTCTCAATAATAAAGAATATCTTGTTTAAATGTACATATATACACAATTGACTTTACAATGGAATATAACGTGAGATCAGTCCAAGTATCCATGGTGGTGTTCTGGAACCTCTGACTGTCAAGTGTTCATCAGAGAAACAGCCTGAGGGAAGAAACTGTCTCTGTGGCGGCTAGTTTTAGCAGACTGTGCTCTGTAGCGCCGACCTGACATGTAAGCATGGGGAAAGTACAACCTTCTTTCAGCTAGCTGAACAGCAGTGCATAGTACAGTGTTGAGGAGAGGACTGCCATGCTATTCTACAGTTAAAGAAAACAAGAGTCACTATGGCACTTTTTGTGGGATTTCCCTTAAAAGTATTTTAAATTCTAAGGAATGGTATGAACTAAGATGTTTGCACTTTTGAAGCTGTGTCTGCTTAAATCCTTGATAAACTTAAGACCGTAACCAATCCCATGCCTTTATATAATAAATCCAAGTATCTAAAGATAACATGCAAAAAATAATCTGTGACAAATCTGCTTTACCTTCATACATTTATGCATTTCTGACTTTTTCAGATAAAATGGAGGCAAGGGAAACTGGGAAGAATTTAAATTGAGTCAAGTTTGTTAAAGGCCAGTTTTGTATTAGAAAACTGTTTACATGCTCAAGTTGTCCTGGGTTGACCCTAGTAAAAAATTCATGGTGGAAGTTTCTCTATCTTTCAATCATAACTGGAAATAAAATCCCACTAGAGGCAATACGTGGCTGCTTTCTCAGAGCACTAACTCAGCCCCCCTTTTAACCTGTCTTTTCAGAGTATCCTCATCATCTCTATGTCAGTTTCTGACTTCCAGTGGAAAACTGACGCTCAAGGTCAAAGTGTCACCAAATTTCAAGCCAAATTTTCCCCTGATAATCAGAGAGAAGTAAGAAAAAATATATGCAATCTAAATGTTGGTCTGTCTGAAAGCAGCAGAGGAAAATGTTAACAAAATACAAATTGTTACCAATACCATTTTGCGCATTACTTTACAAGACTTTTCAGCACAAAACTTTGTGTGCTTAAACATTGCTAGCATGCTGATAAAACGCCTTGCAAAAATTTTAAAATCTATCATCTATTACATTAAGCACTGTCTTTAGAAGTTAATGGGTATCTGTGTGGCGTACAAGAGCATTGTGTGGAGTGAGTTGTGTGAGTAGGCAGCCATCAGGGTACCGAGCCATGGCCATGTGCTCTGCAGAGTACATCAGGATCAACAGCGACATCAAGGAGTGGCGACAAAGCCTTATGACGAGCATGAAGCGTGCTCCTGTGTAGGTGCTGGGGTCAGTCTCCAGTTACAGGGTTAATGACTAGCAGTATGGGAGAGGCCATCTAATTCTCCTGTAGGCCATTCACAGCACGGCATTTCCCTGTCAGCACAGCTGTGTCTGAGATGGGGGTGTTCAGTGCCACAAATAATAGGTTTGAACACAGGATAAAGATTTATCATGCATATTAAATCATAAGACTGGCCTTAGAGTATATTGTATAAAAGGATGCACAGAACGTGGCATGAAAACAAAGAAGGGGAAAGGAAACCATAAAGAGAGGAGAGCTGGGGCCTGAGCCAGCTCTCTCCCAGCTGGGATATAAAGATGACTGATATCTGCTCCTCTTCCAATCCAATCTCTTTATGCTAAAATGAGCCAAAGATAGGAGCGAAGAAAAGGCAGAGGGAGGAAACAGAAACTACTTCTCCCCTTCCTAAACTTTGTCTCAGTTGAGTTGCAGACTTCAAATTCTCTTCCTCACTTTTCCCTGCCTCATATTCTTGTTACCCACTATTTCCCCAACTAACACACTTAATGTTTGTGGTGGCAGACAGGCAGACAAACACCAACATCAGGTCCCTGGGCAGATGTGCTTCCCAGTGTTCTGCACAGAAAACGGATTGTTCAAATGCTGAATAATTACCATGATAATCATCTTTATCCCACAAGGGTCTGAAAATGCATACCTGACATCTGACATTTGGTACCCATGGCTCCTTTCTCCCTTTCTTAATCTGCATAATCATATTCATACCTAATTTCCATGCATAAGTTTGAAAAAAAAAAACAATGTGAATGTTCTGCATTAAGACATGGGGCTTCATAAGAACGAAATACCAGAAATGTACATAAACAATAGGGCTGACATTATTAGAGGATCACTCAATATTATATAACTTATACATAAATATTCTAATCATTTTCTCATTTTATTTATTAGATTTGGAGATCTATCTACTTTTCCTTTTTAGTACTGTCACAGAACAGCTTTTGTCTGAAAAGCAGACATTTAAAAAGGCCAACAAAAGCTCAATATGTAGTTCAATATGTAATTTTAGATATACCATTTTGTATTTAATAGTCCAAAACAATGATTTTGTTTTCTTTCAATCACAATTTTTTTTGTAGATGTGCACAAAAACCTTGAGGCATATTGCAATACTTTATGTTTCATTTTCAAAAACTCTTGTGTTAACCATAGAGTTGAATAAACTTCTTTTACAAATAGTCCCACCATATAGCCACACAGATAATGGCCGAATGCAGTTTAAAGAGGGGATCCTCTTTAAGCTGCGTTCGGCCATTAATAAATTAACAATCTAGCTGGCCAAATCCAACACAGTTGTGAGCTATCATAAATTCAGTCAGCAAAGGTCAGCATAGTAGAATCCCAGGAAGAATAAAGTTGAACTCTGCAGGGTCTTTAAAGAGTGCTACACATAACATTTGTGTCAAATATCTCCTATCGATAGGCATAAAACAATTCAACAGTGTAATGTCTTTAAAAAATAAGCCTCTATTATTTCTAATAATAACCAAGACCATAGGGCAACTGGCCTCTGATCACTGCTCCAGGATGTGTCACCCCTCACCCCAGTTCTCAAGGTTCACCATACAGAGAACCAAATTATAAAGACACTCCTGTCTGATTTAGGCTTAAATCCTGTGACTAGCTGGTGGCATAAACCATCTATTATTGCTATATCACATGCTAAAGAAAACAAGGCGACCAAATTTTTCATAAGTTGCCCATTACTTTGCTCTCATCAACTCTCTTAGTGCCTCAAAGGAATAACAGGGACGAGTAAACTTAAACCCTCCTCCTCCTCCTCAGTCCTTTCAGACATTATGCAAAGAAAGTCAGCCAGTGTTTATGTCCCAGGTTGCAGTGTTTGCTGGAAAGGGCATCAGAGACTGATCAGAGTAATTGCTTTTCAACACTGGGTCTGAAGGAGGAAAAACAAATACGTGTAAAATAATTTCAGACATAAACACTAGGTATGAAAAAGATCACTGAGAACAAACCTTTACAATTGTGTGGATCTGAGCTTTCACTTACTTTAACTGCTCTGCCAAGGTTCTTAAATACATTCTAAAACCAACATGTTTTCCCACACTCATGGAATCTTAAAAATGCACGAGTGTTATTCTGTGCTCTGCTCAAAAGATGTGTTGTTTTAATACCTGTGAATACATGCCAAAGTATCTCAATACTGATTGAGACGGACATTATTTAAGTAAATAAACAGATTTACAAAACATGTAAATGTGTTATGCCATTAATATACAATGTTACACAATATTGAACAATAAACATGTACCAAGCAGGAAGAATGACAGCCAATATAGCCCTTTGTCCAGAAAGACCAAAGATCAAACGTCTTGAGAAGATAAACCTTAATATAAAGCTCTGAAGCACAATGATGGTTGGTGCAACCTGAACAGGATGCAGTCAGTGGTTGAATCAGTGGTTTCTGCATCTATCAAAGAAGAAATTAATATAATGTTTATATCCAAATGAAATGTCTGAATGGGAATATGTGATAATAAGAAATAAAGAAGAGTACAATATAGCTCTGTTTGGAATAAAATTAGTTCTATTCCCCTTGGATTGTGCTAATTTCTGTTAGATTCGAAGCCCCATGTTTGTAATGACATTTCTTTTTAACAGCTATACAATTTATGCTTTTTTCATATATATAGGGTTTTTAAGTTAAGAGCTGTTAGTATTGAATATTCAAGTATGCATAGAAATATACTGTATTAATCCTAGAATACACAACTACTCATAAGATGGTTTTATCAGTGTTTATCTCTGAGTCACTCAGTTTTAACATTTTTGCAGCTTGGCTGGTATGTGTTGCACTGAGAATTCTTGGTGTATCAAATACAATAGAAGTCAGTATGCCTCCTAAATGCTTACTGAGCTTTTTCTTTCAACACATTTGAGACATTTATACGACATCAGGAGATAACAAGTTGGAAATGGTGAGAAGTGATTAGGCAGAGCACTTGACAGATATGGGAAACACTGTTAGTCCTTGTTTAGCACTTGTACAGAAGGCATCAGTCTGAAGGTAGAGCACGATGGGTCCCCCCCGACCCCCCACCCCCAACCCCCCATCCTCCCTCGCCTTTCCTGGGTAAAACACATGGCCCACTGACAAACCAACAGCTCTTTGGAGCAGCTTGGCTTCAGCGTGAGCTCCAGTCCCTCTCACTCTGAATCATGCATGCTGAGATGAGACAGCAGTCCAGCAACTCTTATTTCTTCAAAAGCACAGTCACTGATACAAAGCTTGACTGGCAGCCAATATCCATCTCTGTAGCTTTTTGTTGCCTCCACCTGAGAGAAAAGCCCTTAAACTGTTATGGCCACTCATTCCCTCTGAAACCCTATTATGGCTTTTATTTCAGAATGGCTCAAGCATAGGGTCACCCCTCAGTGGATCATCGAATCTGGTGTAGCGTGGTAGGGTGTGTGTTTCACTTGTTAAACAAAGCAGACTCAACAATGTCAGGCCTCTCCATGTATCATTTCTTTGTTTTTCATTATTGAGCTAAATACAATAAGGAAATTTTCAACTGGGATTTCTCCTTTTTCCATTTTTCTTGGCAGTTACCCTTTTAAACAACCTGAGGGGGATTTTAACATGCTATTACCCTTTGGCACAGTGCTGATATCAGAAGTAGGAGAGTTGTGAGGTATTTACCTGGGACTTCAGACAGTAAAATGGAAAGCAGGAAAAGACCTGTGTTCTCCTGCAAGAAAAGATGGAGAGGGCGCCTGGGGGCAGCAGGGTTGGGAGGCCCTGGCCCAGGCCCTGTCCACCGTAACCTGCCAGGCACCGTCTGAATCCCATTTATTCCTTGTGACCTTAAATAAAATGGTGGCTACCCCTGTGGGCCCCATGTGAGGCTCAAACCAAATGGGCTGTGTTCGCCACACTTTCTACCCCACTGCTAGAGAAAATTAGCTTTATCTGTGGGAGAACTCTGGGCCATGTGACTAAAATGCCCCTTTCCCTGCATGAACTTTTGCAGTTAATCTGCAAAGCTGTAGTCATTTAATTACTGGCATTTGGTATTAGATGTGGCAAGTATTTTTAATTTATTTTTGCAAAGTCTCCACTCTAGCTGCACAGTGCAAGGACAGTCTGTCTGTTGGCAATTAGAGATATGTTTAAATTTCTTATCATGAAAATGTACAAACATTCTCATTTCACACACGTTCTCCAAGGTGACATGGTGGCTGTCTGACAAAGGTGCAACTTAATTACTACAAAGAAGCTGATAAAAGAAATATGTAATCCTGGTTGATTAAGTTACGTTGTTGAACCAGTGGGCGGTGACAAGTTGTTGAAAGGTGAGAAACTGTTAGATTAAACTCAGTGTGAGTCTCTCTGTGCTGTCAAGGACTCGCGGCACACAATTCAATGCACCACAGATTCGAATTAAGCTCTTATATCTGAAATCAGTTAAAACTGGATCATAACTGCAAACTTAAAGGAACACGAGACATGGTTTTCAACATTTTTACAAATTAAAATCTGAAAACCTTGAATTGCATTGTTATTAAACTCAATTTACTCTTGTACCCCTAAATATGGTCCAGTGCAACCACTTTTATTCAGAAGTAATGAGCAAGTAGTCTATGAGTATATACTCTGAGCCTAAATACTGCTGTTCTATCAAGGCCATAGAGATTTATTAAAGTCGAATAATGAAGAAACAGCTTCACGAGGACCAAGGGAAGATCAAGGATATAGTTGTTGAGATGTTTAAAAGAAAAGTTTAGTTAAATAGCACAATTTGAAGATCTCAGATTACTATTCAATCTATTATCTGAAAATATAAAGAAAAGAAATTATGGCAAGACTGATATTCTACTAAAACTTGGTCATCGACCTAAACTGCTAGGGAGGGGTTAAGCAAGGATATGATTAATCAAAGTGCTAAGATGCCCACACTAATTAGAAGCTGCAGAGATCCACACCTCAGGTGGGAGAAGCTGTTGACACCTATGAGCCATCCACTCCAAAAATCAAAACTTTATGAGTGTAAAAAGAAAGCTATTGTTGAATGTGTGACAAAAGAAGTCCAATCTTTGTTTGCTCCAAACCCTCTAGGGATCAAAGCAAATTGTGTGGAAGAAGGTGCTCTGGTCAGTTGAGACCAAAACCGGACTTTCTGGCCTTCATGCAAAACATTATGTGGTGGAAAACTAACATTGCTCATCTTATTGAACACACTATCACCATGGTGAAACATGACGGTGGCAGCATCATGTTGCAATGCTTGTTTAGTCAGGGACAGAGAAGCTATAGTAGTTGGCAAGATAGAGGAAACAAAATACTGGGAAATCCTGTGGGAAAAAAGGCTTGTTTAACTTTGCAGGACTTAAGATGGGGTGGGGGTTCACATTCCAGTAAAACAAACTTGCAGCCAGAGCTAAATTTAATGGTTTAGATCATAGCATATTAATGTGTGAGAATGACTTAGTAATAGACTCTCTGGCATAATTTAAAAATGTTCACAGACACTCTTTATCCAACGTGGCAGGCAAACTTCAGTCTCTAGACGTGCTGAGCTGATAGAAACATACCTGAAAAGATTTACAGCTGTTATTGAAGCATAAAGTGGTTCTACAATGTATTGACTATTGGGGGCTGAATAGAAATGTGTGCTACACTTGAAAACTATGCATAATTTTATGCGGTCATAATGACGTCTCCTGTGAGATTTACTGGTTCCAGGAGGAATGCAGTACGTTCTGAATTATGAGGAGATCTGGAGACGGATTGACTACAGTTCACTTGCCCAGATTGAGTTCATTTTTGGACACCCAGGCAAGAGACGTTTTGAAGTAGTTTTTGCCAGCAAGGCTTTGTTTGAGACTTGTAATAACATTTTTGCAAGAACAAAAAAACTTACGCCTTACCTGAACAACACTGCAATGTCACCACTATCGAAAAGAGAGCCTCAAGCGGTCACGGTTATTATGTATTCTGAAGATCTTAAAAATTTAAGATATACAAACTTGGCTCTCCTTTACATGCATGGTGAAATGCGGAATGGACCTTTGTGAGAAACAACCTATGTGACGAATTTGTACAACTAAGAAGGGATGAACACTCCGGAGAGATTATCCACATGCCACCAATAATGAAATTAGGCGCAATCAGAGGGAACGTCTTCTACCATGGACAGCCAAAGTGGCTCACAAGAACATCTGGCTGCAGAATGTGAAACTATGCTCTGCAAGAACTGTTTGAGTTCCACTTCATATCATGCACTGCTGTTTGTTGGTGTATCATAAAAACTCCCAACAAATTACACTGACATTTATGGTTGCAAAATTCATTAATAAAATGAATTCTTCTGCAGTGCATCATGCATGCCACGTTTCACGTTTTCCTTAAATTTCCAAACATGTTTTTTAGATTTCCAGTCCAAGCACAGAAAGTTCTCCACCCTCTACATTTAACCATGCAAAGTGCTGGCGGTTTTCAAGTGCCCATTACACGTCCATGTGGAGCCAAAAGTCTGCATGAGTGACTCTAATTAAAGTGGAGTTAATCACAAATAGCTGGATAGGTCCACAATTGAGGCATATGTTAAGAATGAATTACTAATTAGAGCGGCAATCGGTGAGTGAAGTCCCAGGCTGCTTGAGAAGTCTCTGCACGTTACTAATATATGAAAAGGTATAAACAAACAGCAATCTGGTTGTTTAGCTCCTCCATCCCACTTACAAGGATCCAATTATGGCAGATCCCTGGAGCCGCCAATACAATCAGGCAAGAGTGAGTTGGCGAGATGATTAACTGGGAAAGCCACACACTCTCTATGGCTGTTTTACCAGCCAGCAAGCCAGCCACCCAGCCAGGCAGCAAGCCTTATATGGCAAGGGTGGTTATGGTGCTGGGTGAGCCCCAGGGCTTCACTCCCAGAACATACCACTGAATGGCCCAACACAACAGATGACAGAAAAAAAACACAGTGCAAGCCTCAGATACTGCATTCAGGTTGTGCTGTAATAGGTACATGCTAATTCACTGGATATATGGCTTTTATAGCACCCCATAGGGTGGTATACTACCAACAATTAACACTTAGAATTTCTTGAACAATGCTTATGCCACTGATCTGTTAGCAGAACACAGCTGCAGCATAGATCCCTTACAGTTAATAATTGAGTGTTTTTGTTTCACAGCACATGGACAGAATGCAGCTGAAGCTTCCCATTAGGTCAAAATCCCACTTGCGAGCTGATGGAAAGTGATCAACATTTTGATCACAGCTGGTTGGTTTTAAGACACAAACATTGAAAGCAAAGGTAGCCTCTGTCAACACTGTGACTGTAAAAAACCCTCTCCAGAGTACACCGCTTCCAATACATCCAACTGTGCTTTTCACAACACGTTCAGTGGGGATATCAGTGTGCAGCCGAGAGGTAAGCTGGGCGATGGATGAAATGTGCTTTTTGCCATTTATCATTCAGCGCTGGATCACAGGGAACTGTAAAACATTTTTCCCCACACCAAACTGCAAGAAGCAGCTTAACGACAGAGAGAGAGCAAGAGAGGGAGGGAGGGAGGAAGGAAGGAAGGTAGGAAGGAACAAAGAAAGGAAGGTAGGTGTTTTTGATAACCAAAAGAGTCAAAGTAACGATGCAGCTAGCTGAACAGTAAGAGAATAAGATATCTGAGGTAAGTTACCCTTATTTTCTTCTGAAACAGCCCAAATAGATTTAATTTCAACAGGATTGTTATGAAGCTACAGCTAACATGAAAAGAAAGTTATGAGCCATTAACAACCCATGGTGTGCAAATGTCACTGACATTAAATTAAGTGTATCTTTCTTTTACAAGGAAAAATGTGCATGCAACACAACACCTATCAAACCTGCAGTCTGTAATTTACATACTTGCTTGCTTTCAACCCTGATTACATGGGGTAAAAAGATTATTAATGAGTTTCAAATCCACCTCCACGAGTCTAACTTAAGTCTCAGGTCTTAACAGTGGATGTAAAACTCAAGCCAGGGTTTCCTCTAAGCTTTTTTAATTCATGGCGGTGGGCTGCCGAGCGGGGGCGGGGGGTATGTCCTGCTGTTCAAAACGCATTAAGGTAAAAGTTATATTAATTAGCTGCATCACTGTCACTCAAATGCAACATATTTCCGCTCCAAGTTCCTTGGAGCCCAAAGAAAGCATGCGCGAGAGGTACATTGGTTGACCCGGGTGGAGCAAGGCGTACCGGAATGGAACAGGATTGTTCCATAATTTGACAGAGAACGACGGAGAGTGGGTCCATCGACGGTGATGTTCGGAGTAGTCACGGAGAATGTGGAACCGTTCTAATTAATTGACGTAAAGATGGAGTTGCTCCGTCGGTCGGAACGGAACAGAGCAGGAACGGAGGATGTGGAATTTTTTTGCCTCCCTCTACGAACAACTGTAGCAGCTTCACAGGCAGGAAGGAGCAGGCGGTGTTGGTTTTTCAAAATAAAGTAAATTTGAAGGTTTCATGATATTTACATTTCAAACTCTGATTATGGTTAGTGTAAGTGCGTAAATAAAAATTAACATAACGCATGTATTTAAAAAAAAAAAAAAACTTTTTTCTGAAGGTGTGGCGGCTTTTATTTTGGCGTGGGGGTGCGCCTTGATCAATTACCTTTAGCGGAAACCCTGCAAGAATATACTATGTTTTTAGGACTAAGGTGCAACTTAATTCCAAGTCTGACTAGAGCCAACATCTTTCTCATGTGTTAAATTAAGCCTAATGATAAAATATTATCTGTTTGGAATTCATAACCTACACCAGTGAGTGTTGAAAGGGGAATAAATGGTATGGATCCAATGACTCAATGTTACTTTTAGTCATTAGAGACTTGGATCTGGGGAAAATGACTTGTGAACATTTCTGCCCCATAGGCAGTATAAGCCGCAATTCTGGAAGTTCAAACATACATGGGGAAACAGTCAGATCTTCACACTAAAAAGACACCTGCAGACACACCACTGGAGGTGAACAGCTTGATACAGCCAGTTTACACAAACATTTGTAGATCCATTCACAAACACAAACTCACAGCAAGATCCCAACTGAGCTTTAACCCGTGCATCACAGTCTACATTTCAGAAACAGCTTGATTGCCTTTTTTCTCAGCTCTGCTGTTAATAAAGGCCGTACGCCCCCCTTCAATTAGAGAAACTGATTGGTAGCAGTCCTTGTTCCAGCAGGAGGCTACTCAACCTTCAGCTCAGTCCAGCTTTTTACTATTTAGTCCAATCTGGAATCACCTCCTGCTCTGATTCTTCTTTGGTCTCACTTAAAAATCTGGCTAATATGGGTGCATCATTGTGTGCACCTTTGTGCTTGTTATAAAGAACAGTACACTAAGTTATTACAGCCACACTTGGCAGCCAAGTATTTGTTTCCCCTTCTCTAGTGATTAATATATTAGCTTGTGGTGAAACTGCAAGGAGAAAAAGGGAAGTTGGAATGAGGATTTCTTTGTCATGTAATTAGTGTATTCCTGGCAAATTCTCCAGTCATAATTATGGTTAGTGTTCTGTCTGACCTTTCCAAGTTGTTTCTTGCATGATTTGATCATGTTTTATTCAGGCTTTTGTTTTGTACATACTGTTTAACTACAGACCCAGTAGGGGCACAAAAACAAAAGCAAAACGACCAAACAATGTCTGCATCTTTTATCATTTTTCTTTAATTTATTTTTACAATTGGAATCACAAGTTTCCGATGTGAAGTGGTTGGGGTCAATGTGACAAAGTCTAAAAAGACAAACAGATAATTATATAGGTTAAATCTTTTAATATGAGTCTTGAATTTATCCACTATGATTTATCAAAACAAATGGCTAAAAAAAAAAAAAATAAGCAGTACCCCGAAAACATTTTTTGTCACACCAGCCATCATAACACAGGTATAAACATACCCTATAGATATTATGACAACTCAGGGTATAGGTGTCTGTAATATGCATGCATATATGCATGCACGGGTATACACAAAACCAACAGTAAAATCAACAAGCAGTTCCTATGCTGGGGGAAATGTTTGCTGCCTGAACCCCTGTAGAGTAGCAACGGCTTCCTGTTTTCAAGCTTTTCTTTAGTAAAAATGCTTAAAACGAGCCAAACGAGTGCAGTGCTTATCCAGCAAAATTGCTGCTAGATGGAGCAGAAAGTGCACAAATTTTCTATGACACCCCAGTAATGAGGTTTTATATTGACCCAGGCATTGAGTGGAAGAGCTCTGTGCTCCTCTTATCCTGATCTCAGTCAGCTCTCCTCACCCTCTGTTTAGCTGAAAAACAAGTGTGGGCTCAGACAGCTGGAAAAGAAAAAACATGGTGTGAATTCAAGTTTGGATAGTGTACTGTACTTATAATGTTTGTTCTTCTCTTAAACTGCGCTAAAATTTATTATTTTCTGTTATGCAAAAAGTGTATTTTTTCCACTACTTGTTAATATGAGCACATGATTAAAACAGCCTGCTTTTTCATCCCCTTTTATAGTTAATAGGCACTGACAGCTATTTTAATGTCTCAAGTTGGTAGTAGAATGTAAAACACCTTTATTAAGTATGCTCTGGACAAGAACTCCCAATACTGAGGCAAGTCACTTAAGATTAGGTATTAGCTGATACTGAGTCCCTGTCTGATACTACAATAAATTATTAAATTTTTTGTGGAGTCTATGTGGATGCTTAAAAACCTGGACAGTGATAGATAGTGATAGATCCCAAAATAAGTTTCTGCAAGAGAGCCTCAATATACTGTTTCAGTGGTGGCCTTGGAATAAAACACTCCTACAAAGTCTCGTTATTTGTTTCTGACTCAATACATACAACAGGAGTCTTTAATAAGTGCTGCTGATGTTTTCATGTGGAATCCTTTGTTAAAATGCTGGGCTAACACTAATGTTTTTACTTTCTGCTTTGATGTAATTCGCTGATAATTCGGTTTGTAAAATATTTCAGTGTAGCTCCAAACTGCAGACAAAGTATTCTTATGCTTTATAAATGTAGTTCTTTGCTTGGACCGTCATGTTTTATTAGCACTCTTCACAGCTGTCCAAGGACAGCTGGAGAAATCTGAGCTCAGCGCAGAGCAGGTCACATGATAAAGACAGAGCAGGAGCTGCAGCTGCCAACGCATTCTCTTTCACTGTGAATGTTATTGTAAAAAAACACTGCCACCTGAAGTACCTGATGATATAATTTTGTTGTGAATGCAAATTACACTGCACAATGGCAGTTATGCATTCGTAATAATGTGCACCAATTTTTCAATAAGAATATTAAACTAATGAAAATGGTTGGTGTAGTAATATGATAAAATGTCAAATTGACACACAGACTATTGTTTGGTAATGTTTTGTTGGTAAATATGACATATGATATGAATTGTTTTATGGCAGAGTATAGGCAAATTTGTTCATGTTATTGAAATTTAAATTCATCAGGTTCTTAAACTTAAGTCAAACAAAAAGTAATAAAGAATATATATATATGCACACAAATCCTGAAGCCCTGACTTCATTTATTAAATCCGCCCCATTTTCAGTGTTCTTATGTGCACAGTGTTTGTACTCATTGTTATCAGCCACATTCACATTAACTATTGTGCCACTTCTGTAATTTTTATGTAAATTGCTCCATGATGTTAATTTATGTTTGGAATCAGTTACATTTTGCATATTGCTTTGGAACGTGTGTACCTCCAGAGAAATCGTTTTTTTCCCCCTCTGAGAAGCAAGCCTCCCCCACCCATTAAACTGTCTACTGATTTTAATGACGGTGAGAGAAGTTGATGTGACTGGCCAATACTTAAGCCTGCACCCACTGCACCTGATGAAAATATTCGTCTGGAACCTGCTAATATGTTTCCTATTAACATGTGTTTTAAGCCTTATCCTCTTTTTATGGTTTCTACATTGGGCATTTGCCTCCGATTATTAAACCAAAAAGAAAAACCAGAAAGAGTCAGTTTTGTATACACACTTAAGCAATTACAAAAATATTTTCAACATAGCTTTAAATGTTACAAACTGAATTCACTGCAAACCATCCAGTAAATTCAGTTCAGTTCAGAATTTATATATTTTAGTTGTTGGTCACAGACGAAATATATTTTAGGCTAATAGTGCGTGAATGAAAGAGGTATAATCACTGGCTTGTACAAAAACTGTAGAAACCAAAGTGCAGCAGCTCTGATAACTGTGCATGCTTTCTGTTTGATCAGTATCTCCCCAAAGGAAACTTATTTATATTTGTGAAAATAATGAGAGGATTCTTTCAGATAATTTTACATATATACGCTATACATATATTTTGTGTCTGGTTGCCCTTTAAACTGTATGACTTGGGTAAAAACTGATCAGAATTGTTTGGCGGTACTATAGCTCATTTCTCATGACCAAGCTGGTGTAACTGAGACAGGTTTGTCATCCACATGGCTCCCACTTACCTTTTCAGCTATGCCCATCAATTTTCTATGGAACCAAGTTTAGGTCTTTTTGATGGCCACTCCAAAAAATTCACTTTGTTATCCTTAAGTCATTTTGTAATTAATTTGGTGTTAGGCTGAAGGCCATTATTTGTTTGGAAGACCCCTTTAGGGGCAAAGTGTGATTGCCAGGCTGATGGGATATAATGATTTGTAGGTTTTTGAGTTTTGTTTTGAGCGTTGCTCGTGATTGTTTATATTTTCCAGGTGGTGCTTTATTAGGTTTTTCCTTAGGTTTAGTTTCTCACTTATTCTTGTATCTTATTTGTTTTGTATATTCTTATTTTGTTCATGGTGTTTGTGTTCTGTTACATCTGTAAGATTTCCCTTGGTTAGATATTTTCCTTGCATCTCCGTTCAGTTCATTCATGTTTTATTTACCACTCCCTGCCACAGTCAGCTCATCATTGGCTTGTTTTCACCTGTTTCTCCTCACGCCTGCCTTGCAAGTTTTTGTTTTATTTTTTTTTAACAAAGAAACTCAGTGCATTGCCTCTGCCTGCCTGTGTGCACTTTGGTCCACTCCGAAAACCACACTACATGACAGAAAAATAAGAGTTTCTTTTCTTCCTGTCTCCCTGTTTTTCTCGCACATTAAATCAGATAAAATTTCTCCTCCATTCATATTTGCTTAATTCCAGAAAAATGAAAAGGATATTTACTTAAACTTTTTTTCAAATTCAGCAGTTTTCCAAACATTTGTTAGCATTACATCTTTACAGTGTATGACTTGGGACAAACATTTTGGGTCATGAGATGATGATTCACTACTCGTACTCGTACTCATACTCGTACCCGTCGTCTTCCACTTATCCGGAACCGGGTCGCGGGGGCAGCAGACTCAGCAGAGACACCCAGACGTCCCTCTCCCCAGACACCTCCTCCAGCTCCTCCGGGGGGAGCCCAAGGCGTTCCCAGGCCAGCCGAGAGACATAGTCCCTGCAGCGTGTCCTGGGCCGTCCCCTGGGCCTCCTCCCAGTGGGACGTGCCTGGAACACCTCCCGAGGAAGGCGTCCAGGAGGCATCCAGTATAGATGCCCGAGCCACTTCAACTGGCTCCTCTCGATGTGGAGGAGCAGCAGCTCTACTCCGAGCCCCTCCCGAATGGCCGAGCTCCTCACCCTATCTCTAAGGTAGTGCCCGGCCACCCTACGGAGGAAGCTCATTTCAGCCGCTTGTATCCGGGATCTCGTTCTTTCGGTCATGGCCATAGGTGAGGGTAGGAACGTAGAACGAGCGGTAAATCGAGAGCTTCGCTTTTCGGCTCAGCTCTCTCTTCACCACAACGGACCAGCACAGCGCCCCCATTACTGCGGCAGCCGCACCGATCCGTCTGTCGATCTCCCGCTCCATTCTTCCCTCACTCATGAACAAGACCCCGAGATACTTGAAGTCTTCCAATTGAGGCTGGACCTCCCCTCCAACCTGAAGAGGACAAGTCACCCTTTTCCGGTTAAGTACCATGATCTCTGATTTGGAGGAGCTGATCTTCATCCCAGCCGCTTCACACTCGGCTGCGAACCACCCCAGCGCATGCTGTAGGTCTTGGCTAGAGGGGGCCAGCAGGACCACGTCATCTGCAAAAAGAAGAGACGAAATCCACTGGTCCCCAAACCAGACCCCCTCCGGCCCTTGGCTGCGTCTAGAAATCCTGTCCATAAAAGTTATGAACAGGACCAGTGACAAAGGGCAGCCCTGCCGGAGTCCAACATGCACCGGGAACAGGTCCGACTTAGTGCCGGCAATGCAGACCAAACTCCTGCTCCGCTCGTACAGGGACCGGATGCCCCTAATAAAGGGCCCCCGATTCCATACTCCTGGAGCACCCCCCACAAGGCATCACGAGGGACACAGTCGAATGCCTTCTCCAGGTCCACAAAACACATGTGAACCGGTTGGGCAAACTCCCATGAGCCCTCGAGTACCCTGTAGAGGGTATAGAGCTGGTCCAGTGTTCCACGGCCGGGACGAAAACCACACTGCTCCTCCTGAAGCTGAGGTTCGACTATCGGCCGGACTCTCTTCTCCAATACCCTGGCGTAGGCCTTACCAGGGAGGCTGAGGAGTGTGATCCCCCTGTAGTTGGAACACACCCACCGGTAGTCCTTCTCCATGGCTTCACCGAACTCCTCCCAGGCCCGATGATTCACTATTCCCACATAATGTTCTTTCTCATGATTCTATCTATAGTCTAAAGTGCACTAGTCCCTCTTACACACCCTCAACATGATGCTGCCACCACCAAACCTAACAGTTGGCATAGTGTTCTTAGGTCTGCCAGCGTCCTTCTTTTTCCTCCAAATGTTAAAGTGGTTTAATTAAGAAACACTTCAATTTTCGTTTCATCAGACCACAAAGCGTGTCTCCAAAATTTGGGTTTTCGTGCCTGAGTGCATTTGCTAAATGTAATCCAGCTTTTTGTGTTGCTTTTGGAAAAATGGTTTTGAATTCTCAAAATGACTTTCTAAGAAAAAAAAAAAAAAATTAAGGCTCCAGGTTGTGAGCAGAAAACTGGTCATGGTGTTGTCCTCTGATTACCACATCAGGATAACATGCACCGAGCTAATTTAAGAAACTGTCACAAATGAATACTGAAAAGTCAGCAGTCCTCGGATAAATAAAAACTTAATGCTTGGGTGAAAATAATTTTGGTACACATAATTTAAAATGTCAATTTACCATTTTAAGAGATGTTTTTTTTTTTTGAAATGATCTTAGGACAAAAAAAAGTTGATTAAACGTGCTATCTGCTTTGGGAACTGAGAGCCGCTGCATCTCAGGCAATTTGGTGCCTGTTTTCTATAAAATCCTTCTGAGGTGCCAGGATTCAGCATGCGCTTTCTGACAAACATAAGCTTTAAAGGCCACTCACAATGCATTAAGAATGTTTTCTTTTTGACAACACATCAAAATGTGACCTTTAAATGATTCTTGTTATCAGGGATGCTGAACAAAAAAATCGATGAGATGCAGCTAGAGAGGAGGGATTAAAGCAGGGCAAATTGATCATTCCATTTCATTTTCATCTCGATTTGATGTGCCAGCAATACACACCTAATCTGACCACAAACTGCTTTTAACACTTCAGGGGAGCATCATTTGAGGCCAAAAAATACAACAATCTCGACAAGCTTCTCAGTTATAAAAACAGGGGAGGAGCTCAATCCTTTACTGACGCTAACCTTAATAATAAGCCTGTTTTTTTTATTTTCCTTTTTCCTTTCATTGCCTTTTTTCTATGCTTTTATAGTGCGCCTCAGTACGGTTGCCTGTCTTCACCATAGGGAATACACAGCGGCAGAGCTCATTGTTTATTTCACACATTTTGTAGGTCCATCAAACTGCAAAAACAAATACATTAATCATGAGAACACACTGATAGATCATTAATTATTGTACCTCACTGTTGATGTCACACATTGTTGAATCCTATCATGGCTAATCACAGCACTTTGGAGGAACTTCATTAAACATCCAGCTAATTTACAAAGCCAAGTCTGAACATGCGAGCACAGAGTCAAAGACACAAGAGGCAGTACATTTTTTTCTTCTTTTGCAAGACGCTTTCTGCAAGCATTAAAGGGAATATCTCCCAAAGAGCAATTGCACTATTTTCCATCTTCCTGCATGCAGTTGAGATTGGGAGCATATTACCGCTGAAATGGCAGAGCTCAACAGATAACAGCGATAACAAAGATAGCAAATCTGGGAAATGAAAAATGGCACTTCTCCTCTACAAGGAGATACATCAGTGTTTATTAAATCAATCCCAGACAAAGAAATCTGAAGGTAAAATAATGAACCACTTATAAATGATCCTTGCTTCCCTGGGCCTACCCTGATCAGGCTGTTCAAGGAGCACCAATGCGATGCATATTAGGAGAGGTCTATTAATCCTTGTGCCTCCTCATAGCTGACTATAAAACGGCTGAGTCCTCTGTGACTTACTATGCACATCCTTTATAGTTTTTCATTGTAAAAAAGAAAAAAAAAAAAGTCGGACACACAACTTTTATTGATTGGGAGTAAAAGTTTGGGTTGTATGTGTGCTTCGTTTGAGCGAGTGTGGGTATTTCATCATGGCGCTATGGGAAACATTACACAGCTCGGCTACCTTACACACAGCATCCATGGCAACTGGAGAGGCTCCTCTCCCGGCAGAAATGTGCTTTTAATTGAGTGACATCTAATCAGGCAGTGAAATACAACAGTGGAGTTAACAAAACAGGTCAACGGGGGACAAGGACTACCAGCTGCAAACGGCATCACGGCACAGCGTTTAGCTGGGGTGTTGACCAACCCATATTAGTCAGGTTTTAATGAACAAAATTATACAGTTGCATGTATTCTTCACAAGATCCTTGGGTGAAAGTGTGATTGGCGATGATGAGCCCTTCTAAAGATTACACCAGCTTTGGGAGGAGGCATGTCTTTGATGTGCTGAAATTAATGGAGCCAAGACGTCTCACAAGCTACGCCTTAACACATATTTAAAAGGCTTAAAAAGATGAATTTTTTAACATCTCTTTTTTTTATTCCCTTTTCTTTAAGATGTTATATGCAGTTCCAGGCATATATTGTCTTTTAGTGTCTTCCTCAAACATTACAACTACTTGTAACTAAATCAGCATTCACTTCATTATCATATGTTGAAACACTGCACTGTGGGACCCCTTCAGCTCCCCGCAACTTGGAATTATCAGCGAGGACAGCAGTCTGTAGTGGCACACACAGACAGAGGGGGTAAAGGCACAAGCCCAGTAAACTGTCTCTCTGCGCTTTGGGGAATCATTGGAATTCATGATCTTTTCTCAGTATGCTAACAATAATCTTCAGCTAACTCTGTCTCGCACATCACTAGGCATGGCAAACACTTGTCTTTGCCGAGTCCCTGGCAGCTCCCCCTTGCCATGCAAATTCCAGGGCTGTGTCTCTCTTTGTATTACAACAATGTCCTCAACCTTTTCCAATCACCAGCTTCCATGCAGCAAGATGACAAAACTGCTGCTCCTGAGTGGCTTGATACAGATGCTCTCACTCACAGCGGATTTAACTTTGATAAACCTTTAAGCTGTAAACAGCAGCTAAATGGGCTTTTTTTTGTTTGTAGATCGCAATAAGACACATTTTAACAGGCTCTAAATGTCTCCACTAAACAAATGCACCATCCCAGAAGTAACTACAACTTTGCTACAAAAGGATTCTTTCTTCAATATGCTAAGCAGGATATTATAAATGTTTCTGCAGTAAAGTCTGCTAGATAATTTAAAGGAAAGAAAAACTGGGCTGCGTTTGGATATTCCACTATGTGCAAAACTGCAAAAAGAACTCCTAAAGTAAACATCCTTAATGGATTACACAAAAGGTGGACCTACAGGCATTACAGTACCTTGCAAAAGCATTCATACAAACTGAGGTTTTTCCGATTTTGTCGTCCTGTAAACACAAACTACAATGTATTTTATCTGGATTTTATGGCTACATTTACACTGCAGGTCTTAATGCTGAAATCCGATTTTTTCAGAAATCTGATTTTTTTTTGTGTGGTCGTTCACATTACTTTGAAACTGTTGCAGCTCCAAACTGACCCGCATGCGCATAAGAACAATACAAGCGTCTTCAAGCGCAGCACAACAGTAAACACGGAGAAATAGGTGTTATGGTTTAAGTGCCCTCAGAAGCCATTTACCGTCAGCGGGTGCTGTGTGGGAAATACGTGAATAAAAGGAGAGTGAAACTCTTTATTGTTCCGTTTTAAGGAGATATGACAGCCATTTCAGCACAACAAACTGTTTGGATGCGGAGGCAGAGCCAGCAATGGTGAGGCAGGGATGTTAACAACTTTACAGAGACGAGATTATTCAGAACTTTATCATGTCGAGAGCAGCTTTTAATCATATATATCAGCACCTCTCCTATCAACTCCACCGGCAGAAGATTTGATGCAATCCAGTGTATTGGACTGCAGCAGGGGCAGATCATCACATGCTCGGTAACCTTGATAGCATTTTAAAGTCCTCTGTTTGAACGGTTGTATATGAATTTTACAGACGGTTTCTATGAGCCTTTCAATTAGGCTTGAATAAAGTGTTATCTCTGTTTATTAACGAGCTCTAACGTCTCTCTACTGTGCACTACTATTCTAGCCCCCACTCTGTTTTGCTAACTGCTACCGTTTCCTGCTGGGCAGCACAAAGTTGTGACGAATGTGATGGAAAGTGACGTCAAAGTCACATCTAATGCGCCTTTGTCATTCCCACTGGAGTCACATTCCTAAAGATTAGATACGAGTCGGATTTAGGACCACATATAAATGTGGTTAAAATGCGAACTGAAAAAGTCAGATATGGGCCAGATATGGGTGATCACACTTGTTCTAAAAAGTCTGACCCCACAAAAAATCTGATTTGGGCCACATTTGCCTGCAGTGTGAAAGGGGACTATGTGATGGACATAAAAGGCTGCATAAAAGTAAGGTGGAGGGAAAATTATTCACTGTTTTCAACATTATTCTTGTAAATTAAATTATAAAAAGTTAAAAAAATATGCCTTCCCGAGTCACCTAACTATTAAATAGAGTTCAACTTTTTGTAGTTTAATCTCTGTTTAGATACAGCTGCTCTGTGAATATTTTACAGTTGTTTTTGTATAGAATATTGGTAAACAAACAGAACCATGAAGACCAAGGAATACAGCAGACAGGCCAGGGATAAAGTTCTGGGGAATGTTCCTAGCATTGAACATCTCACAGAGCAATGTTTAACATCTAAAAACTGAATGAATACGACACAGCTGCAAACCTACAAAGACATCGCCTTCCACTTAAACTATGACAAGGAGAGGAATAAAGAGAGAAGCAGTGAAGAAGCCCATGGTAACTCTGAAGGAACTACAAATATCACCTGTTCTGGTGGGAAACTGTTGACTTTTAGTCATCACTTTATCTGCCACTATGGTGTAGTGTGGCTGAAAGTTAACACTGCACATTACTATAAACACACCAAGAACAACACAAAACATATTGGTGGCAGCATTATGCTGTGGGAATACCTTACTTCAGGAAGGACAGGAATGGATGGAGCTAGAGGCTGCAAAAGATTTGAGAGTGGGGTAAAGGTTTAACTTACAGCAGGACAATGACAATGACACACAGCTAGACCAACATTGGAATGGTTTAGTTCAAAATATATCCATGTGTGTGGATTTCCCAATCAAAATTCAGATCTTAATCCAATTGAGAATCATTGGCAAGGTTTGAAAACTATTGTTGACAGATGCCCTCTATCCAGTCTGACTGAGCTTAACGAATTTCGGAATGGGCAAAAAAATCGGTCTCTGATAGTTAAAGCTTTTAGAGACATACCCCAAAACATCTGTAGCTATTAATGATGCACAAGGTGGTTTTACAAAGACTTGAAAGACTGAATACAAATGCATGCCACACTTCAGATTTTTATTAGTAAAAATGTTTAGAACCATGCATCCTTTTCTTTCCACTTCATAACTATGTACTACTTTGAGTTGTTCTGTCAGCTCATATTTGGCATTTTGCAAGGCACTTCAAATCATCTTCCAGTTTAAAAACGTGTATTAAAACGTTTTTCGCAATTTTTTTTAGTTTGACAGTCCATGTGATATGAATCTTTAATAAAGAAATCATAGAGTTATTAGCATCTGCTTCATTTATTGATGGAATTTGGTTTTTTTTTTATGTATCGCTCACAATTGAGTCTGTGTGCATTCTAAGATAAATTTCCCTTTAGGCACAGTAAAGCTGAAGCCAGAGAGCTGAGGTAAACAGTAAAGATTAGAACAACAGATGGTTCTGATATAGTCAATTTGCAGCATACCACTAAATGAGGTGCTGAATATGTTATGAGTACCACTGAAGAAAAATAAAGATATAGCCATAAGCTCAACTCAATAAATTGTTTGCTGATGTTTTAACGGCTTTTTCTCATTTTGCTGCCTCTCGAGTTTTAAAGATTTACAACATTAAGGTATAAATTTGTGTCAACTGTGAAAACATCTTTTTGTTAGAAAGCGAAAAATGTAAATCTATGGGTCTAGTCTGCAACTATGCTATTTTAACATTTCTTCATTAACGTTAAGGCGGTAATCTGGTGACAATTTTATGATTTCAATCACATCTTAAAATGCCTCTAAAGCTGCTTGTCTTATCTTACTCGCCGTATTATTACAGAACCATTTCATCGGCCTCACCTCCAGAGTGAAGCTTTGATGGTGTCAAGTGGGAGACGACAACCAATTAAAAGAAAATCAGTCAAACAACTCGGGGGTCAGATCTCAAGATGCTCCCAATCACTCATAATTTCCTGTTGTTATGCTGTTTTTCGACTGCTCCTGATTAGTCTGATAAGTTGGAGGTGTGCACAATGGTCAGTGCGCTGAAGCTCCAACTGTGCCTCATCAAAAACAAACTCCAGTGAAGATTCCTGCACCACTAAAACAGTACACTTATCTATCTTTCCTCTGATTAGGTTCAGCAGCCCTTTGAGCGTGGTTATGTTACCGTAAACAAACAGGAGCAGAGGTAAGAATACTTCCAAGCACCTTAAACAATACTGGCAGGGACTCTGCTTGGTTTTATGAATGCAAAAAAGCTAGAAGATTATAGGAAAGGCATGCGTGAGGTCTGGCAGGACAAGGCAGCAGTCCTTATAGTATTTCTATTCACGTTCTCCGCTGTTAGTCATTACTGTGTGCAGACGAGGGGTGATGTTTACTCTGCTGAGACAAGCAAGTCTACTGCTCTGGGTTGCAACCTTGTGACTTGTTTCTCCCTCCTGCTGCCAACTCCCCGAACGTCTAGCCCTGGCCCTGCCACACCATCGGCCTGCTGGCCTTTTGCTACTGCTTAATGCCAACCGATTACAGTTTCTTTTTGTTTTTGTTTTTTTAAGAAAAATTTCTGTAAAAAAGGCAATGATTTGTTTGCACACTGTCTGTGTGGTGGGTGTTTGGGTAATATTTCAGGAAATAATAGCATAATACACACAAGGGCTGTTATTCTGCAATGCCCTGCTGTACCACATTGCCTCCTTTTGTCTTTAGTTTCCTTGTGTTGTCACTTTCAAACATTACCTCCGCCCACACACACACAACAAAAAGGAGGAAGGAAGGGAGAGATGGTGACAGAGACTTACTGCATTACACAATGTGTGAAATGGGGAGTTGTGATCCTTGGTAATAGATTTAAAAAATCAATGGAAGTATGGTTAGATGTTTTATCATACAAAGATGATGAAAATAAATGACAGAATGAGAAAGAAGTGAAAGATGATTGCGAGGGCCGCTGACAGCTTATTTGTGGAACACTGATGGCTGAAGGAAAATAAAGCAGAGATAAGTACAAAATAAATAAAAAAATTAAACATAAATTAATAAAACACAAAAAATTGTATTAATTAAATCACATATGATGGGTAACCAAATGGCAAAAGGACAGAATAAAGCACAGCACCTTGCAGAAGTGTTAATACTCCTTGAACTATCTTAACATTTTGGCAGATAAAAACCAAAGATTTCAATGTGATTTATTTGGGATTTCTTCGTATAGACAATCACAAAGTAATGCATAACTGTGATGAGAAAGGGAAATATTTTACAAACAAAGACTTGAAAAGGGTGGTGTAGATATGTTTTCAGCCCCCTTATTTAATAGTTTGGAGAACCACATTTTGCAACAATCACAGCTGCACGTTTTTTGGTGTATTTCTCTCTCTAGCTTGGCACATCTAGACCCGGCTACAGCGATTAGAGTCTTTATAAAATGACTATGGTTTGATCTAAACCATTCCACTGTAACACTGGCTGTATGTTTAGGGTGATCATCCTGCTGAAAGGTGAACCTTGACCTCAGTCTTAAGTCTGTTCAAGGCTCTAGATGGTCATAATTTTTATGTATTTAGCGCCATTCATATTCCCATCACCTCTGAACCGCATCCATGTTCCTTCTAAAGAAAAAAACATTTCCACCACCATTTTTCACATTGGCCTTTGTGTGTTCAGGGTGTTTGTTCTCCATACTCCACACTTAGCATATTATATGAATGCCACAAAGCTTTTTTATAGTCCAGACAGCTCAGAGTACCTTCTTTTTCATGTTTGCTGCATCCCCTACATCCCCCTTCATAATGCTGTTTATTTTCCTGATGATTTTATTTAGGGGTTTCAGACAGAGCTTATGCACAAGAAACTTTTACAATTTCTTTCAAAGTCATGGAACTTCTACTTCACAATTATGCACTACTTTGTGTTCAACATAAATTAAAGTTTGTTGTTTTTTGTGTCAAAATGTTGAAAATTTCAAGTGGTATTTATTTTTTTTGCAAGGCACTGTAGAAATAAAAAATGGGTGAGAGATAATGTCAATGAGTGTGATTCATAATGACAAAAAGGTTAAAATCAATCATAAAGCACCAAATAAAAAATGAAATGATTACCAAGCTTATGCAGGAGATCAGGGGTCAGAGGTCAAGTTCAATATAAACACGGAAGCCATTATGGCGTCTGCATGGATGTCTCTGGAAGAAATAAACAAGGAGGTGAAGTAAGTACACTTCAGGGTAAGTGCTGTTTAAGTCCTACAGCTACTTGACAATATGTAGCACTCAAATATTAATGTGACACAATGCTGTAGTAAGCACAGATTCACAGCAGTACACAACTGGTGGTGCTCAGTTTCCTTAAGTGGTGCAGGGCTATTTCAGAGTTTAGTGATTCGCAGACACACTTATTCCAGCCCTTTAAAGCAATAGAGGGCATCTTTTTTATCATCCCATAACCATGTCTAGGCAATAAATTTATGTTTGCTCATTCCGAAACCTCTCAGCAAAATTAGGCGGACTAAGAAAGCCTCCAATGCAATGCTAACACATCACTGGTGCTCTTTGTGTCATGATTCCAAGTCCATATCTTCAGCTACATTTACACACATACTGAATGTTAAGAAGAGCACATACAGTGCTGACACTAGTAAAACAAAGTGTGTCTCCGGTGGTTTTTTTTTTGGTTCCACTAAAATAAACAAAGAAATAAGAGTCCTATAGTAGCAGCAGAAAACGTTCTGCAAAGCCATAGCACACTGAAGACAACAAAGGCATTACTATTTGCCAAATAAGGAAAACTACACAAATTGCCTTGCACTCCAAGCAGAAAGTGTTCATCTGTTTAAGTCGGCACAATTTGTTATGCATAAAATACTTTATTTCCTAATTTATTTTTGTTATTTTTTTATGTACAACAATATTTACAAGTTGCACACAGTTTGCAGGTTTAGTGAAACCTCATTCTTCCCAAATGCACTAAGAAATGCAGGTCCTGCTCTTGTTAACAGGGTACTTTGTGGATACACAAATAACTGTTAAAAACAAATTTACAATAAAAATATGCAAATATCACAGTGAAGCATAATGCATCCACTAGAACAGCGTATTCTAATTAAGACCCATCAAATTGTCTTTTTGAACTAAAACATAAAAATTTATGCAGAGGCATTTAACAGGACTAATGGTTTACTTGTCAGGGGGAAAAACAGACACAATACATGTGTCTTTTTTGTCTGGAGAAATATGCTGCAAGGTCCTCTGAACCGCCTGAAAATTGAAATCCAAACAAGATCAGATGTAAAACAGCAGCTCTGTACACATTAAGCCTGAGGCAACATATGAGCTCTGAAACAGGAAGGGAAATACCTCTCAAAACACCCTTTGCTTTTATAGGTGTCTAACGCTTCACGATCAACTCTCAAATAAGTGTATTTTGAAACTCCACTTTAGGGCAAACATCAATAAAAGGGGTGGATCAAGGGCTGGGGAGACACTTCAGATGATTTTGCATCAGTGTAAGATTAATTTTACTACCTATAATAAAACATGCACGGCAACTGTAGCCTCATCTTAATCTGTGTGTCATGAAGGTGGGGGGATCCTCTCACTAAGACAACCAAAATTGCTGCATATCAAAGATTAGTGCTGTAAAAATGCCTAAACGGTAGCCCTGCACATGTTCTCCACCCATCATTAATTGTCTGATCTTTGTGGAAAAGGAAATAGCACGAGTTTGAGCAAACTGTATTTCCCACAGGTATTAGTTGCTAATTGCCGTCAGCCGTTCGAGATGCCCTTTCTGGAGAAAACTATCTATTCTTCCTATTCTGCTTTGTAGAATTCACATTGGAATTTCCTGGGAGTGCAAGATAAATGTTTATACCATGATTACTACTAATTGCGCAAATAATTGCAAATTTCTTGTGCCACCTAACCCCACAGTAAAACAAAAGCAATCTATGTGCCTGTTGGCTGTGAAATTGAAACAGTCCAAATTCTCCAGTCTGCCTTCCAGGCATTCATTATCTCGCATTTGTATCTGTTCTGTGGTAAAAAGCCAGACTTTGCAAGGATGGGAAGAGAGATGGGGTGAAGCTGATGACAGGGATTCAAGGATGATCTGAATGTAGACATGGTGTTGCAAGCATCTCGCCTCTCCCAACAATACATCAGAAAAGCTTCAACACATCTCCTCATTGTACCCATGGCTCCTCCTTTTAAAACATGAAAAAAGCAAACAAATAAAACATAGTCTGTAAATCGAGATAGCCTTTTGCAGCAGTTATTTTGCACCTAATCTCTTTCATTCCAGGTCAGTACAATATTAGTACTTCCTTCCTGCTCTGATGGTCAAATCACATTTCAAAGATTCTGTGCACCTCTCAAGCAGGGGAAAGGGAAAAAAGACAGGGCAGCAGGGAGCTAAAGCACTCCCCCATCTATTAAGGATGAACCAATCATCAAAGACAAATTACAGTACACTTGACTGGGATATGCAAACTCCAAATTAGATGCAAGTCATCAGAAGATCAGCATAGCAATATTTTTGGATCTACAAATTAAAAATGTCTGCTTTCAGATCAGCTTTTATTATTATTATAGGATGAAAATAAAAACGCAAGTGTAATGTAAGGATATATAATTAATTTACATTACAACTGAGCTCAACGAAAAGAAGATTTATATGTTTTTGTATAGGAACTGCGCTTAATTACTACAATTGGCTCTCTGACAGCATATTTTAATTTGTTAATTTCTTTTTATTTTGATTTGTGATTTCAGAATTACTAAGTTCTCAAGTCATTGATTTTATCACTGACAAAATCTGCAAACTACCCTTACATTGGGGAATGTGCATTCTACAGCTGCAAAATTTACAATCGTCCATAATTAAAAAGCCTTGAATTATGATTCAGTGTCTTGGTTTGAAAAGGGTAACTTGTTAGTCTTTGTAAAATGTTGCTGAATGAATTCAACATCTTGGAAGATATTTGTGATAAGTATATTTCTATATTCCAGCTGTGTCCTTTTTTTGTCATTTTAAAATAAATAAAAACAGAAATTAGAATTTAGTTTCCCTGCTAACTCCCTGCTTTGGCTTTCAAAAACGTCGAACACAACTAACTCACTGCTCTCTGAATTCTTTATGCAAATCCTCATACATAACAACCGTGCATGTATTTATACTGTGCTTTTCCAATCTTGAAAAACCCTGATAGCAAAGTTGTTTTCCTTATAAATCTATACAGCATACACTATATGAAAGGCATTCACCAACCAAAAAATACAAACACTTTTGCTTTAAGTATTAGTAAACATTACATTAAATTGTAGGGATGTATGAATTGTAAAAACTCAATTGTCCTTATAAAGTCAACATAAGGTTCAATATTGTAAATAGTAGATATAGCTCGACAAGGGATCTATCAAACATGCTCGTAAAGGTATGAAGCAGCAGTGTGAGATATAGTGACTCCTATTCAAGATACCAGCTTTGTACTAAAACAAAAAATCACCAAAATGTGCCTAGTCCTCCTCAGCACCTGACACTAATGAATCATGCTTTTATCAACTAAAAACCATGAACTTCTACTCTCCACCTAGTGGAGTCCAATCCAGCAATCCTCAGTGTATTTCTCCCCTGGTACACCTTATTCTTTACCTTTTCTTTAAATGCATAAGGGCGATTTCTTTCTAGAGACTCTGCCATGCAAGCTTGCTGCCTGGAGCCATTACCGTACAGCTGATGCAGACACTGCAGATGGACATGTGTCATTCAGCTGAGCTGTCAGATGAGGAACAGTCAAGCGTCTGTCACACAGCCATACACATGAAGAAACTTATCCTTTGCAAGGAAAGATATCCTAGGCCTCCCACTGTGGGACAGAACAGAGTGTGCCCCACTGAGACAATGCAGAGTGAGGTTTTTGGAAATTTAAAACTGACTTTGTTTCTTGTGTTTTTTCATTCCTTAAAAACCACAAAATTTTGACAAGGCATTGAACTTACTAAATGGCAAATATAAAAAAAATTCTTATGGCCTTAACCCATAGTGGTGCAAACTTCACAGGATTTAAAACACTGACTGACGTGTGAAGAAAACTGAGACTTTCAGCTGTTTCCATTCCCTGTACCTATGTTGTACAAAGCACTTGCACAGCTTGGTTATAGAAAGTATTCTGTTCACACAGACAAATAAGTGCAGAAATTGTCAAATATTTAAAAATGTGGAACTGACTTTTTGAATCATGAACATTAACTATTATACAGTAATTAAATTCAGCTTAAATGTTACAGAATTTCATATCAACCCTTAATAGTATGTCCAATATGTCTTAAATAAACAACTATGTGCTTCAGTGAAACACTGCAGTCAATAGTCAACAGTAATTGCATCCTGAGGATATCAATTGTCAACATGTAATAAAATGTAAATGAGATACATAAAGTTTCCGACAAATGTAGATAGGAAGATAAATCAGAAAACCTGCTTTACTTACTTACATTTAATATATTTGTCCACAGAAGTTCTCAAAAAACTGTATAACCACGAAATTATTTGTGAAACTACTGTGTCTCGTCAGTGGGTACCGCAACCTTCCATCATTCCCATTTGGGGTTTCTGTTGTGTATTTGAAAAGGAAGACAGCCAAAATGCAGTTAGTTTAAACGATAGAAACACAGACAGACAATTACCCAGCCCATAGGGAGTCACAGACTAAAGAGCTGGTCAATGTTTCTGTGCAACATATGCATCAAAAGGGATGGGTCAGCACATTCTCCTGTCGCTCTCTAAGTGCATCTTCACCCAATCTATGTCCGAAGGTGAGAACAATTGCCACATCACTGCGGTGTGAATACGTTGATAAATTCACCCTTTACTTTTGACACCTGATATGTAAAAGCGCAACTTATGTTCAGAAGCAATGAGTGGTGCTTTGACACTGTCAATATTTCTCTCTAACATGCAGAGTAGGCATGCAGACTAATGACAGACCCAGTATATCACCAAATGAGTGCACAAAAGGGGCAGAGGACTGGAATTAATAGCTCCAGCAACAAATGACCTGACAGGACAAATGCAAACACACAGACAGACTAAACAGCATGAAAACAAACACACACAAGCAAGTCCTGTCACATACAAAACGACAGGGTATTTTTTTCCTAAGAAAAAATACAGCAGCCAGTATAAGGATATAGTAAATCCATAGAGGACTGCCAGCATGTCACTGTGTGTGAAAGAGAATAATATTTGCAAGTGCTACTGTGATTTCAAGGCTCCTCCATCAACAACATTGTGCTGTCATTCGTCTGTGATTCTCATCCATGACAGGCTTTTTTGTTTCAAGCAGTTGTGGTCAGGTAAACAGATTTTCATTTTTTTCCATGTCTTCAATAGAGCCTGCACCTCATTTAATGCCCCCCTGACACCTTCCCCTCTCACTGCTTATACTCCCACTCTACCCTCCCAGAGCAAAAGGCTTATCATGAAGGCACAACAACATATTGTCAGGAATTTTACTTTTAGCTAGCCCTGATTGAAAGATGCTGCATTTATTCTCTCAAGTACACCCTTCCTCTATCCCCACCGCCATAGTGCACCAGAGTACCATTATGGCTGCTGTGGACCTCATTCATTCATCATTCTTCTCACCTATGAAGCAAAACACACATATATCAACCATAGCTTCCCTCCCACTTCCCTAAATCATGCTTTGTTCTGCTGTGTGTAAAGAAAACTGCCTTGGCTTTAGATAGCAACACCTGCTGAGCCAAGTGAGAATAATAGAGACCTTCACTTTTTCTGCACTGCAAAAAATACAATCACAAGTGCAACATAAAGTGATTTTGGTACTGTGAGAGAAGAAGAATATCTCTCTATTAATGTGTGGTAAGAATGACAGAAAATGCTCAGTTTTTACAGATTTTCAAGAGTTTTTAAGTGCCTCATTGGGGAGGGAACAATTTACATCCACAGGTTTAAAGGCTGTGTTTGGAGCAGATATTATCATAAGTGAGTCTATCTTAACTGCTTGCAGCTGGCTGAAATTGTTTTTTCCTCGATATCTTTTTTCTGTGGTTTAGCCTTAAGTGTTTTATGATTTGAAAGTTTGTAGGTGATATCAGGTTTCATTACAATAAATATAGAATATTAGAGTGAAAGTCACAGGCCAAACATTACAAAAATATGAGAAAAATAAGTATCATTATGCTCTGAAATAAGTATCATTATGCTCTGAAAATTGCCCTAGATATTGTTGTGAAATACCGATACTTACCATCTAATGGAAATAATTTGTTAGCAATCATTACTCTGGTGAGACTGTCAAGCTACATCTCATGCTAAGGACTGATTGTTACACACATTCCAAAAATAGCACTTTCCTTTCAGACTGCAGGATTACTGGTGATTTCTAAAGTTCTGGGAATTCTGGTACCAGGTTCAGTTCCTGTGCAACCAGCTCTCAGTCTTTGTCCATTAAACAGACACCCTGTCTACGTTTAAGACTAGACTTAAAACTTTTTTAATTTATGAAGCTTATAGTGAGAGTAGCTTAGGTTCTCCTGATCTACACTTTATTGCCAAAAGAATTGGGTCACTTGAATTTACACAGATGTGAACTTTAATAGCATCCCATTCGTAATACAAAAACTTTAATATGGTATTGGTTCACCCTTTGCTGCTTCGACAACTTCGACTCTTCTGCAAAAGCTTTCTTTAAGCTTTATTAGGGTGTTTATGGGAATTTTAAACTAATCTTCCAGTAAAGCATTTGAGCGGTCAGGCACAAATATTAGAGGAGTAGGTCTGGCTTGCAGTCTCCACTCTAATTCCTCCCAAAGGTTCTGTCAGGTCAGGTGTCTATGTAGACCAGTCAAATTTGCCCACACCACACTCACTCATTCATGTGTTTAAGGACCGTGCTAAATGTACCAGTGCACGGTCATGTTGGACCTTTTTTGAGCTAAATCTAAAGGAAGTTTGTAGATCTGTAGCAATTTAGTCTGCAGAAAGCCTGTGACCTGTAGGGGTCTGTTACTGTAGACCTCGTTCTGTGATTTTCAGTGACTCACTGCTTTATGGCTAAGTTACTAACACGTTAAAATTTTAGTACAATATTTTTTACCTATGGGTTTAGGGGATAGGTAGCCCTCCTACACCCGGTACCTAAGGAATTCACTAAAAATGCTGGGGGACCCCCCTTTTTTAATAAATGTTTGTATCAGCAGTCAGGATGCATATTTTTGATGTTATACATCTGTTGCCATGAAATTGATTGGAACACTTGAGATCAATGGTTCGGATTGGTGACCCCTTACTTTTAGCAATATAGTGTACCTCTGTAGTTTGCCTGCTAAAAACGTATGCTGTTGGAGGATATACCAACCTGTTTCCCTTATCCTTACTCTCCATTATTGCATTATTTGTAACTATTGCTGCCCTTAACTTTGTGCGCTCTCTTTGTTTGACCCATATAAATTACACCTGGCTCATTTCTTTTTTTGTTTTTAAAATATGGTCTTTCCTTTACAGAGACATTAAATTTCCAGGGTTGGGGAAATTTGCCAAAAATAAATTGTGTAAATTCCTTCTTTTGTTTCCATAGAAAGTGTCTTTTCCCTCAATAGAACCATTGATTACCATAGCTTGCCCATATTGCTGCTTGCTAACTTTGTGTACTCTCTTTCCTTGTGCTTTCCATAGCAACTATACCTTGCCCAATGATTTTGTGTTTAGATGTGTCTTTCACCTGGACAGAGCCACTGACACGGCTATTGGTGCTATTACATCTGTGTTCTCTCTGTTCATCTTTTTCTCACAGAAAGTGCTCTGGGCTTATACATTTATTTTAATAAAACGGCCATTATCAGTTAATCCTGCTATTAGTTTGTGTTCTCTCAGTTTCTGCCCTCATATTTCCATAGAAAGTACTCCTGGCTCAGTGATTATTTGTTCAGCTGTGTCTCTTTCCTGGATGGAGTCACCGATGAAGCTATAACTGGGCTACTCGACTTGGCCTATTTTTACTAACTGGTATTAATTGATCACTCATACTTTGCTGTATGTTAATTAGGATTGAACTGGACTGAATGTAATTGGATTTTAATCTTCCCGAATACCTGGGCTCTTGTATTGTGAATTGGACTTTATACATTTGAATTTAAATTTGACCGGTTTGTCTTGAGAAAAACATTAAGATGGCATTTGTATTAAACTAACTAACTGAATTGCGCTTGACATAGTGCTTAGTCACGTTTTGTCACACAATTTTAGTTATTTTATTTTGAAGAAATGGTTTATAATTACATCCACATTTATACTGGGTTTACTTTCTTGGCCATAAACACTGCCATTAGAAGCACAGCTCACTGTTTAATTACAGTGTACTCACTTGGACTCATTACAAACTGGAAAAGTCACTGAAAACACCACCTAAGTATAATGCCGCTTTTCCACTGGCTCGATTTGGCCCTACTCGACTCCACTCGGCTCGCAGTCCGAGCGCTTCCATTACTGTTTTTTCCGCACCAGTACCTACTATTTTGGTCCCTGCTCCTGAGCAGGTCCGACTGGGGCTGAGTGGGGACCACATGTGACGTAAACAGACTGCTGTTCACTGATTGGCCGTGGGAGGAGGAGAAATGAGAAGGTTTTCGTTGAGACGGTGCAGGGAAAAGTTAATAAAACTCAAGAGCAACTACAATAATATTAAGGACCACAGTGGCTGGAGCAGGTCAAACATGTAATTTTACCATTTACAGATCATAAACCATGCCTGAAGGCTGACGGAAAAAGAAAAAGGACAAATTAGCTTTCTGAATTACACGCAGGCAGAGCAATGTATTTAATAACACCCTAAATCAGCTGAACACACATTAAATCAGCTGTTTAGAGGCAAAAACATTTCCCCCAAAACACACAGAACAATACCACCATAAAACGTGTTTGGGTTCAAACATTTATTACCAACCAGCGTCTGCAGGAGGAGGGAGCAGGCAGAGAGCAACTGCCCCGTAATCAGACTGCTTGCATCGGAACAAACAGGAGGACGAAACACAACAGTTACCGTACCGAGTAGAGCGAACCCGAGTGGTGCATAGGCGCACCGCCTAAAACGAGCCGGTTGAAAAGGGTCATAAGATAGCCCAAGTAGTCCGAAAATAGATATCAACTACTGTTGAAAAGCAGCTACCACAACAGACCGAGACTAATATTGCCAAAGAACGCACTGGCATGTGCAAAAGTAATCACACAAGCACCACATTTTGCTATGAATGTGCCGAAAACTCTTGGTATTAAGTATAAGATTTAGGGGTCCTAAAATGGGATGGATGCTATAGGATGATGTCACAAAGAAATCTTAGAAAGTTCAAATAGTCATAAAGCTCCAATAATACATAGTGGTAACACATTGTATTAAAATTATCAAAAAATAAAAACTCAGTTATCATGGATGCACAACCTTTCCTGCACTAAAATGTGTATCCCCCAACTCACGTTAGAAACAATGAATACCCGTAAATGCAGAGAGGTGGAACAGACTGAATAGGAAACTTTTGAGCAAGAGACTTATCTTAAATTCTTGCTGCATCACCTCTTTCCCCATGCATAATTTCAGGCTATTCTTCCTTTGATTTGTGGTCACAGTGTTTGGTTAAAATGTTGGCTTTTACACTGTGTTTGGTTGGGATTACAAAAACAACTACTTCTTAAATTTACCATTTAAAGTGAATGGATTTAAATGTTCTGTAAGCTACGGCAATTACATCAACCAAATTTTCCATTAGACAAAAGAAAAATGAATGCAGATAGGATATTTTTACTGATATTTTACATTGGCTACTAATTAACCATTTATTCTTGTTATACAACTTTCATTGACATCACAGACTTACCCTTTAAAATCTAGATAATGATGTCTCCTGCTGAGACAGCACAATAGATAAAAACCCTGTGTAGATTTTGAAACTTTGAGGATATTTAATAATCAGTACAAGGTTTCGTTGGATTTAACTCAGCTGGACATCTTTTACCAGTAGATGGAGCATGGCAACTTTGCATATTGTATGTATGAGAGAGTTAATTGTTGTGGGATTATTTGCCGTTTATTCATTACACAAGCTATTTCTGTTGCATTATTCATCTTCTAACAGGATCCGGGGCATGTTTTAATCATACTGAATGCAGATTGACAGTGCTGTGTCACCACTCTTTTCTAATGAAAAGCCAGCAGAAAGCTAGCCCAACTTTGTTCAGTGTTGCAAATTTTAAAGCTTGAAAAAATTTAAAAAGCTGTCTATGTGCAAATATCAATGAAAGTTTAATGAAAAGAGGATGTTTACATGTTTTTTTTTCTTTTTTTTTATAAAAGGGATTGAAAAATCCTATCAAAATGGACTGTTTTGCTTGTGATGCAAGTTTCATTGCTGTATGCATTGCTGTGATATATTCAAGCAACGCAGTAGGTGAGCTCTGTCCTTTTAATCTTTAATCCTTCCCCCTCTATGGAGGAGGAGAGTGTGAGGATCAGAGAGCAGAGAGAAGGTATCCTCTCCTGGACACAGACCAGCACAATGGCACTTCTCCTGTCCCATACTGAAGTTGTCACTGCTGGTGTCTGGATCCATGAGGCAGGCAATTTCAGCATTGTGGTGTGAATCGATACCCAATCCCATCACGTTCACAGGCAGCACATCAACCTGAAGAGGCCATCGCGCAATTTACAGCATATTGTTTTTGGCCCTGGGAGCAAACAGACACTAGGAGCAATAGAAGCATCATGGCAGAGCAAGACAAGGCCTTGTCATGACCATAACAGCCTTATCTCTGACCACAGAGGTACTCATACTTAACAACAGAGCCAAGGAAGGCTCAGGAACATGGTGTATAATGCATCCACTGTTTAAATTCAGCAGGAGTATTCAGAACTACGGCTTTGACACAAGCATATCATCTTAACTAGGACCATTTAAAGTATATCTATCACCAGCTGTATAATAAATGTACTTTAATTTCAATAGATCAATTTCAGGGACAAGAAACGTCTATTAATGGAGATAATGTGCTTTGTAAAATAAAACAAGCCAGACCCAAAAATCAGGTTATACATAACACTATCAACCAACACAATTGTACAAAAACTGTTTATACTCCTTGAACCATTTTCACATTTGATCATGTTAAAACAGCAAACATCAGCGTATTTCATTGGCATGCTATGTGATAGACCAACATAAAGTAGTCCATACTTGTGAAGTAGAAGAAAAAACATACTTAGGTTTAACAGATTTGTACAAATAAAAATGAAAAGTTTGAGAAGCATTCATAATCAGCCCCCCTGAGTACATATTGTGTAGAAACAGCCTTTTCTGCGATTACAGCCAAATTCATTTTGGGGTTTTTCCTTCCAGCTGACAGCTTTGCACATCTAGTAACTTGTGCCTGTTCTTTGTAAAATAGCTCAAGCTCAGTCAGGCTGGATAGAAGCTGGGTGTGAACAACAATTTTCAATCAATCAATTAGATTTAGGTCTGGACTTTAACGGGGCCATTCTAACACATGAATATGCAAGATCTAAACCATTCTATAATAGCTTTGGCTGTATGTATAGGGTCCTTGTCCAGCTGGAAGGTGAACCTTCACCCCAGTCTCAAGTATTTTGCAGCCTCAAACTTTAAAAAACTCGAATCCTTTTCCTTCCAGGTTCCAGTAATGCAGAACTTTAAATTGGCTGATCACATAACATGTGACTAAACAATAGTGATAAACCAATCAGACTAATATGCATTGAGGTTTGTGGTTTTAACATGTCATTTTTAGAGAATGTCAAATGACAATTTACAGAATGTTAAAATACCTTTTCAAGTAACTGCATTTAAATACAGCACAAAAGCAATGTCTGAACATATAACAGGAATACACCAGTGAGCTAAAAAACATTATAGGTGGTAATAAAAGAAGCACAATCGGGGGGTGTTACAGACTCATCATTCAGCATAAAGAACATGTTTGTTTGTATGCAACTTGCGTCTTGTCAAGCCAACAAGTGGTTTCTATGCACACCTGCAATCACTATACGATTCCACAGCAGGGTTTCTTCAATGAAGCCAGCAGCCATGCTGTGAGCTCCGTGTGTTGTATGGATTAGAGTAGAAACCGCAAGGTTTTCTCCAGAGAAACACAGAGTCAATGACTGTGGTGGCTCAAGCCATAAATGATAAAAATAGGTTTAAACTGAAGAATCGCAATGATATGAATAAGATTACTGAAAGGCTAGTGAAATAGTATATTCTATTGTGCAGGTCTGTTAAACACTGTACAAGAATGTGTTCTTTTGACTCAGGTAATCTACTGTTCTTTAATATTAAATCACCCACCTTATCAGAGAAGCACAACAGGAAACAACCCCATTAATGGTAAAAATGTGAGACATATCACTGCTGCTTGACTGATGCAGCTATTCCCTACAGAGATAAAGCCTCAACAACAGAGGACAACACAAAACACTGTACCTAAGATGGTTGTTATGACTACGTAATTCTTTTTAAATGGCGCTTTTATACAGTGCAAAACTGACTGTGGCAAGTCAAGGGCATAACGACTAAAGCATTTTCCCTTCACAGTTCAAAGCTAAGACCAGCTTTTTTTCTGTGTTGTCTGACTTCTTTGAAATGCAGTCGTGATGTGGGCGTGCTTGTGTTTGACTGGAGAATCTTTCTGTAAAACAAACTCTATAAAATAAATGCAGTTATGATAGATTTTTTGATATGAGCAAAGTCTAATCCCTGTTGTTATCATTGCTAGATATGCCAGTCAACTTTTATTAAAAAATGAAATTGCATTAAGACTATAAAAGACCCCAGGCTATGTTAAAACCATAATATAGAGAGCTAAGTATGAATTCAGGAGTTTAATTGCTGTAATGGTTGAATATCTGTTTTCAGAATTGATTAGTCAATGTATTACTATTTTTATATCAAAGTTAAAAAGTCTAATAGGACAGGATATTTTTTATTTTTAGTTCAACACTTAGTGGATAGTCACAGCTCCTTCCAATGCTGTCACTTTTACTGCTTCCACCTACTTATGGTCTTGGGGGAGATGTAGACTGCAACTCATCTCTGTCAATAGTCATGAAGCAATGCCAACCACACTCTTTCTATCCATTCCTGCACAGGCAGCCTACACCAATAACAAGAGCAGGAGTCTGTAATGCTGCATCAAATACACATGTGAATCTCCAAACATAGCTAATTTTGGGACAGTGATCCAAAATTCTGCTGTGGTAAGCTATTGCTTTATTCCTTCTTATATATCCTATTATTTCTAAGGCACTGTAAAATGCTTGTTATTCCACCAAAATTTTACATTTTTTCAGAAATAAATCCACCTGCATATTAAACTAAGGAAAATAATAAAAGGAAATCTGGGAAAAGAATTATGGGTAAGAACAATATCTAAAAAATGGATTTTATAGAGTCCTTTATTTCCCTATAGCTGTTTTTATGGCATTTTGTAACATAAAAACACATTTTTTACAAAATCCAATTTACCTCAACCCAAAAGAAAAACTACTAAATACAACATTTATATGATCTAGTCTAGATTTAAATTATCTAATTTATCGCTTTTGTTATAAACGTGGAAGTTCACAAGTGGGATTTTTACATTTCTGAGTCAATTTTTAAGTGTTTAAGGAGCAAGTCCAAGTCAGTTTTCAAAATTTTAATTCCAGAAATTAACATTCGCACATAAAGTATATGCCATTTAGTCTACATAAAACACAGAATTGCTGCAGATTATGAGGTAAAAATATTATCCTAAGCTGCAGTATGTAACTTTTCTTACATACATTTTAACGCAGCATACCAGCAATCTTGAGGTAGAACTACAGTATGCGCTGTACGAGGGAGGGTGTGAGCAGCGCATACACAAACGTGATCGACATTGCTAAGACATTTCTCCTGGCTTTGACTGGTTGGTTCTGACCAGGAGCAGTATATTTCTGCCAATGGCAGTAGGATCACTGGAAGAGCCAGAGCAGCTTGACTTTTTTCACAAATTATCTGTCCATATTCTACTGTCACGACATACTGACAATTTTAACAAATATGCAAAAAATACATTTTAACAAAAGTTATCCACTGCAGCTTTAAAGGGTTACATATCATGCTACATGTTTTTAGCACTTAAATACATTTTTGTTATGTACTAAGTTAAATTTGGTCTCTCCAGCTGCTGCATCTTCAATCCGTTCAGTGTTCTCTATTACGTTTTTGGAACTATTACGTCACAGTATTTGATGCGGTACCATGTTTCGGTACCTAAACGCATCATTGTGAAACTGATGGAGTGGAAGAGTGGCCGATTTTCCATGCCGACATGAACACAGCATTGCACGCACAAGAGCAAAATGACATCAGTAACCACTGGTACCGTCAACAAAGCATGGCTGATATGTAGAAAGCACTCGAAAGTATGGCTGCACTTTTCAAAATGCGGTGCAGATTACGCTTGCTGCAATATTTGTGACGTAAAGTGCAAGGCCAGTGGCAGGAATACTTCTAATCTGAGATTAGATTTTTTTCAAGGCTGTAGAGTGCAAAATTTTCGTCAGCCTCAGATCTGCGGCTACAACTCCTGCATTCGGCACCGTTAGCACGTCGTCTGCAGTCAGCAACATGGCTTGGTTTTAATTTTTGCATTAAGAAAAAAACACTGTGTTGAAACAACTGAGATGTTACAGTACAAACATTAATTAAAGTTCATATATTGAGAAATAAATATGTTAAATTGAAATTTTTCGAGATTTTATTATTAAACAAGTTAACATTTATTACCACATAAACATACACAAAAGTACCAAAAACCGGTACCGCTGAGTACCGGTATCGATTCCCAGGTACCGGGTATCGGTACCGTATCGGTTCAAATGTGAAAGGTGCCCATCCCTACCCCCAGCATCAGAACCTCTTCAAGTGCCTGGTTAAATTTTATTTTTCATGGAAATGTACCCACATCAGTAGGGAAATTCTTCTTTGTTTGCGCGAAGCACTTCAAGGTGAAGTGCTACAGGAACCTCCGCCAGTATCATGAAGGATTTTTCCGAAAGTCGTGCCTTCTGTCTATGTTAGTGCTGTGTGCTCGCTTTTACCTCCTTGAGGACCTAATCGTACTGCGTGTTTTGAATAGTAGTATTACACAAACAGTTTTGCATAGTTTTTGCCATTTTTGTGTTGTTTCTGCGTTGCTAGATAATTGTATTTCTGCTATCAAACTACAAAAATGGCCAAATGGGTTAAAGTGGGGCGCTCTTTGACCTGGAGGGGGGCGGGGTGTAAAGTGCCTTGATAGCATTTAAAGAGACCGCACCAAAACGAGTTGCTTTCAGACGCACCTCAGAACAGAGGTAAAATGGGTCCTGTAGAGCTACAATAACAAAGAATTCAGACCAAAGCATTGCTGTTCCAATTTATATAGACCATAACTGTATGATTTAAGTGTGAAAGGGAAGGATTTAAAAGCATATGTCTCCTTTAAGACTGATTTAACTTCTGGCTATTTAACACATTTACATTTAATTCAACAAGTAAAAAACTGTTGCTACAAATGTAGAAAAATAGGAAGCTATAATATTTACTCAATTAAAAACATAAATATGAATCTAGATTCAAACAAAACTACTAGAAATAGGTTAGCAGTAATTATTGTCATATTTCCATATGAATTGAACAGGAAAATAAATATAAAAATAATCGTTACTGCCTTTCTAGCTATGTTTTTGATGCTTTTGTTTAACTTTTGAGGATGTGCTTTTATTTTGAAACCTGAAAAACCTTTGTAAGTAAGCTATCTTAACATCAAGAGAAAAATGTGTTGAAGGTACGTTAATTTTATAACCGAATAAAGAGTTCAGTTTGGTAGACATCATTGTGATTATTTTTTAAACTACAGCAAACATGAACAGGTTTTTAACACTATTAACCCACAGTTGGCAAATCAAACACACCCTTTAACAGAATCTCTGTCAAATCTGCAGCCTGCAGCTTACTTAAATGGTTCCTCAATGGTAGCATTAAAAAACAGACAGACAAGATTGGAAGCTCCCTTTGCTAACGCTTACAGGTAGGGAACTTAACAAAGAAACCATACATATTGAACGTAACTTTGTCATTTGTATGCACTGTGGTATCTAAGAGACAATCATTTACTAAAATGATACACTTACCAGGTCACTTTTAATCCTGATTAAATGGGATGAAGATTGTTTGCTGACTCAAGTCCCAAACAGGAAATCTGTGTTGAGTTTCAAGTCTCTAGAGCACATATCTACGTTTTTATTGTTGCAACTTACCGCTGGGCCAACAATTATTTATACTCCTGGCAGATTCAGATTAGTACTAGTCTTTGATCTATTTTTTCTGACTGGAAGTAATGTTAGTGTTTTGGTTTGCCCCAGCCATAGTCCCAACTAGATTCCTATAGTGAATCTGTAGAGGGAAGTCAATATTAGGGTGATGGAATGGAGGCCTCCAGCTTCAAGGACTTGGAGCTTATCACAAAAGATGAATATTTCTAAATACCAGTGGAGACATGCAAAAACCCTGTCAGCAACTATGAAAAGCAATGGACTGCTGCAATGCCAATGAAGGCTTTTATATTCATTTTTAAGAAGGTATAAATGATTTTTGTGTATTTTCTTGTGAAAATGTAAATAAAAACAGAGAATTTATTTTCCCCAAAGTACACCCCTTGCACATTGTCTTATCATATTTTGGACCTGTGTCATTTCCAATTAGAAACAAACCTGTTGGTTGAATTAAAAAGGTGTTTAAATCATTTGGCGTTTTACTATAAGTTTGACAGAGGTCTGAGTCAAACTTGAGTTCCCATCTGTGGCTATAAAAAACTTGTTCTTTGATATTCATATCAATACGAGTATTCATTTTAGGTCGCTCCCACACCTTATTTAGTACTTTTAACTATAAATAAAAAGGATAATTTTCTGCTCTGAAGCACATTGTTTGCTTATGCCAGACTCAACCAACACATCTTCACTGAGATGACTTGAAGAATCTAAAAAGAAACGGATCAGTGGCTTTGTGCTGACATTTCCATTTACAGATAGCAACAGCTAATACCTTTGCTCTGATTAGAAGCTGTAATTTTTCTATTTGAATAGCAATCAATAAATTCTGTACACTTGTGCACAGTGTGCAAGATGGCCAAGAGCAAAGTGAATGTGTCTAGTATTTCTGGATATCCCCAGAAACCCCCCTACCCCACCGCCACCTTTTATTACCGCATTACACACCGTCCGTCTTTTACCACCATGGATGATCTCCACACAGAGATCAGTGTTCGCGTAGATATATATAAATGTGTATTTTCATCATATCCTCACGCCAAGCAGATTAATCAGCAGTGCATTCCCCTGCCAACCACACCTCATCCATATTCCTGCTGGTTTATTGCACGGGGAGCAGGCTGGTGATAAAGCGGGATCGATATGCAAAGCTGGTAAAAACACAGCGAAGTACAACAGCATGGCACAAAGGCAAAAGACTAGAGACAACAGGACAGAGAGGAAAGGAAGGTGTTAAAAAACCTCATCCACAGCATGTTAATAAGAGCAGAAAACACAGGGCTTCATATTTTGTGGTATAGGTAAAGACAGCATAAACATTCCTATATCACTCCTCAGGCTATAGTATTTTAGATCATTTAATATTCATTTACCAGCGTGTTGGCTAAACTTCTATACGTGCATATGAAATATCCTTATATGCTTCACTAGGCCTGATGAAAAACCCAGAATGGAAGGTTAACTCTTCAGGCACTGGGTAAATCTTTTATATCCACACAGAGTGAAAATAGTTCATAAGTGCAAAGATTATTTCGACTGCAAAAGTCTAGCTGCAATATAACTTGGGACACAGTACCTTTAAACCTTTCTGACAGGTAAACCTGGAAAGGCATCAAAGATTTTCTCTCCTTGTCATATCCCCAAAACTGCCACTGAGAATGGAGTGACAACGTTATTTCTCATCTGTTACATAAATCAAGGAAAATACTGTGAAAGTCAGCTCTTCAAACTAAGAAATTCCCAGTCCTTTCTAAGCTTCGAAGGCTTTCTTTAACAAAGTTTCACATAGGAGCGAGAGAGAAAAAAAGCAATTTCTTTGACAGGCAGACATTATGTGATAGAGGAGACTTTTCACTGCATTAAAGAATGGGGTTCCAAACAACAATGAGATAGCAGCTGTTTAAAAGGCCAATTTTCCAGTCCACATTGTCATTGTCACACTCTTAACTCCAAAGGCAGACATGCACTCTGGCATCAAAGGCCATTGATTTTCCAATCAAGAGCAAATGATGATTAAGGCATATCTGCCCCCTTATCTTTCCGTTTAAAATCCTCCTTTCTGGATTCAATTTGACTTTGGCTGTTTTGCAACTGAGGGGAATCAGGACAGTCAAAGACAAAGACACCTTGTAGAGACAACGGGCAGTGTCATGAATGATTAAGGCTAGTAGAACAGAAAATTATCATCCACCCTTCTCCCTACAGGTCATCGAGGACTCATATTGTAACCTTTTTCTCTGGCCTTTTTTTTTTGTAAATGGAAAATTTGAAATTAAACATCTGCAAACTAAAAATGTTGAATAGATGAAACTGATGGCTAAAAAGCAGTATTCATTTCATGAAGCACTAATATTTATTAGTGGTGTAATGGCAGATGTATTTATTCCCAAAATGTGTTCGGACCTTTCGGTTCGGCATGCAGTTAACCTTATAATGGCGAAGATTTGATACAAATATGTCAATTATTATGCACTAATTTATGAGACCTTTACCTTAAAATCAGTTTAATATAACAGTATTGCTATTTAGATAGAAGATTTTGTCAAAGTTCAGAATTTGCAAAATTTCTTTATCAGGCTTTAAGGGGTTAAACTTGCACACATGCTGAATTTTTGTGTGTGGATGTAAAATGTAAGCAAGTATTTAAATAGCACCTTTCACAGATAATGATCCCAGTGCTTCACAAAGAGAGCATAGAAGTTACAGCATGAATGAAAGACAAAAACAAATTACATGATGCAGATAATTAATAAGTTTTTAAAGTACCTTTTTTTTGTGATTCTAGAATTGCGGCACTCAAATTGGCAGCAGGTTGGAGTAGCTCTGTTACTTTTGATTCTAATTGATTCTTTTTTGGGAACTCTTTCTTTTGTCGTGGATACAGTTGATTTTTTTTGGACGATTGTCCTCTCCGGTGTCAGATGCTGTGCAGCTTGGAGGATTTTTCCTAATACTTTTTTACTTTTGGACATTTGTTATGATGCATTGCCATGGCAACAGGGCTGTTTCTTACAACCGGGAGCAGCTGATTAATATCTCCAAAGCTCAAATAATACTTAAAACTACAATAATACAACTACAACCCCAAATCCCTGATGAGTTGAAAAGGAGACGCTAAGAGAAAAGCGAGAAGGAGGAAGTTCAAACCATCTCTTCCGTCAATTATGATGGGCAATGTGGGATCGTTGGGAAACAAGTTGGATGAACTCCAAGCCCTACAAAGGACCCAGCCAGAGTACCGGGAATGCAATATTATGTGTTTTACTGAGACATGGCTGCAGGATCATATCCCAGACTCCAGTGTCTCTCTGCTGGGCTTTTTAACCATACGACCAGACAGAGATTTAAAGAGGAGCGGCAAATGTAAAGGAGGTGGACTGGCAGTACTTGTGAACATCAGATGGTGTAATCCAGGACATGTTACTGTGAAGTGTCGTCTCTAGTGAAATGGTGGCAGTAAGTTTTCGTCCATATTATTTACCCAAAGAGTTCACCAGTGTTATTTTGACAACAGTATACGTTCCACCTTCCGCTGTTGCCGACACTGCATGTGATGCCATCAGCTCAATTGTTGCTAAGCTACAGACACAAAATCCCAATGCGTTTGTGGCAATTTCTGGTGATTTTAACCATGCTTCACTCTCTGCTACACTTCCAACGTTTCAACAGTTAGTCAGCTGCTCTACCAAAGAAAACAAAATGTTGGATTTCTTTTATGCAATTGTCGAGGACTCATACATCTCTACAGCAAGACCTCCTCAAGGCAAACAATCTTGTTTTTCTTTGCTCGAAATATAAGCCCCTTGTTCAGAGACAACCTGTAATAAAGAGGACTGTGAGAAAATCGTCACAGAAGGCTGAAGAAGCCCTGCAAGGTTGCTTTGAGGCTACAGACTGGGACGCACTGTGCCAGCCACATGGAGAGGACATCAATGCCATGACTGAGTGTGTGACCGACTATATAAACTTCTGTGTGGATAACATCGTCCCCACCAGAACTGTGAGATGCTTCCCCAATAACCAATCCTGGATCACCGGTGACCTGAAGGACCTGCTTAACAAGAAAAAAAGAGCCTTCAGAGAGGGAGACAGAGAATTATTGAGGAGTATACAGAAGCAACTTAAAGTCAAGGTAAGAAACAGCAAGGAGGTGTACAAGAAGAAACTGGAGAGCAAGCTCCAGCAAAAACAATATCAGAGATGTGTGGTCAGGGATGAAGAAGATCACAGGCTTCAAGCAGAAGGATGATCAGACCAATGGAGGTCTGGATAGAGCCAATGAACTGAACACATTCTTCAATAGGTTCAGTTCAGAAACAAGCTCAGCACCCTCCTCTCCTGCTCACAGCCAAACAGACATCCCACCCTCCTTTGACCCACAGGACCCACAGCTGTCCAGTAAGACCTCAAATGTTTTATCTTCCACCTCAGCCGTAGACCCTTCTGCTTCTACATGTTTACCCTTCAACCATATCAGAAGATGCTGATGCTCCCTTTGCCTCCTCCTTCCACCTGTGTGTCTTAAGAAGTCAGGTGAAGCGACAACTGCAAAGACTGAACAAGAATAAGGCTGCTGGTCCAGGTCGTCTCAGCCCTAGAGTCCTGAAGGGCTGTACAGGCTGTGGGATTCTGCAGCACCTCTTCAATCTTAGCCTGGCCCAGAAGAAGGTTCCAGTGTTGTGGAAGACCTCCTGTCTTATTCCGGTACCAAAGAAAACTCACCCATCAGTCTTAAATGACTATAGACCTGTTGCCCTGACATCCCATATCATGAAGGTCCTAGAGAGACTCCTGTTGGCCCACCTGAGTAAGCAAACAATAAACTATCAGGATCCCCTTCAGTTTGCTTATCGCTGTGGAGTTGGAGTTGAAGATGCCATCATACACCTGCTTCAACAAACCCACTGTCATCTGGACAAAGCCAGCAGCACTGTGAGGATCGTGTTCTTTGATTTCTCCAGTGCATTTAACACAATTAAACCTGATTTGCTTTGTCAGAAACTCCAGAAGACTCAGATGGAGACCTCAACAATCTCCTGGATCAAAGACTACCTGACAAACAGACCACAGTTTGTGAGACTGAAGAGTTGTGAGTCTAACCAGATAGTCAGCAGCACAGGAGCACCACAGGGGACTGTACTCTCACCATTCCTTTTCACTCTGTACACCTCAGACTTCCAGTACAAGACAGACTCCTGTCATCTGCAAAAATACTCAGAATGATTCTACAGTTGTGGGGTGGATCAGAGATGGACAAGAAGATGAGTACAGGAAGGTGGTGGACCGCTTTGTGGCATGGTGTGGAAACAATCATATCATCTTCAATGTGAATAAAACAAAGGAGATGACTGTAGATTGTAAGAGAAACCAGAATAGGTCAAACACTATTTCCATCATGGGAGAAGAAGTGGAGGTGGTGGAGGAGTATAAATACCTCAGTGTTCACCTGGACAACAGACTGGAGTGGAGATGCAACTGCAACTCTGGAGATCATTGTGCAAAGAAGGATTCTTCATAAAATGAAGAACATTATGGAGAACCCTGAGTATCCTCTTCATGGGACTGTCCTACAACAACAGAGTGTCTTCAGTCAGAGGCTTCTTCAGATCTGCTGTAAGACAAAGCGCTACAGGAGATCGTTCCTGCCCACAGCCATCAGCATCTACAACGGCTCTTTGAAGAAACCTACATAATGAGCTACAACAACATTTAATTTCCCTTTGGGATTAATAAAGTATTTTTGAATTGAATTTGAATTAATATTGAGAGAAATTTTATGGAAAAACAAGTTACAATAAGAATGTCTTCATGTGCTTTTTTAAATGAGTCAAGACTATGTAAAACCAAAAAAAAAGTGGTTCCACATTCTGGTTGTGACTGTCCGGAACAAGCCATCTACTTCAGTTTCCCACAGATAACCAGTGCTAAAACATTAACATGGGTTGTGGAGCTTTATGTTCAGTTGCATATCTTTTGAAAGGTGGAACATGAAGCAACACCATAAGAAAACAGCATGGAGATAAACACAATCTATAGCCTTTGTACTCTCCCCATCACTGAAATCTGCTGTTTGGGAACATTTTAGCTTCCCAGTGAACTACAGTGATGATGGAGAAAGAAAGATGGATCGAAAGAAAGCTTTATGTTGATACTGATCAACAGGGATCCGGTAAGTAGCTTGGACTATGTAAGCGCTGCTTCATTTCATCCCCTTCACCATGTCACACTTTTGCAGTTTTGGTCTTTTGTACCTCACTTTTGCAAACATTACAGCTACATAGAAAAACAAATTGCAATTGCAAACCCAGGTGCCTGTAGCCAGTCGCGCTGTCAGGGGGGGGGGGACTAACATCTCACATCGGCCACCCCAGTGCCACCCCCCAAGACATGTTAAGTTGTTGGTTTAATGAGTAAAGCTGTAGGAGTACTTTTGCAATATATACTTTGAAATTCATTTTAACAGTGTGATTGAAATTTGTCATTGTTACCCCAGTGTTTAGTAAATAGCTTACATAAAGATTATTATTTTTAGTGTATACATTTTAAATTGTTTTGTAATTGTTTTTTTTTTAAAACGATGGAAATCCTGTTAATTAAAAAAAAATAAAACTATTCAAAATACTTGCAGGCTGTGAAACTTTAAACGCTCATTTCTAGTCAGTCTGAAATATAAATCTGAAAACAAAAAACAAAAGGTCTATGATGGTTTTTTTGTAGTTCCTATTATGTAACAATAGTACAACATCACAGCACTTATTAAGGTCAAACCTTGGTTTTAATTTTGGTATGCCACCCCGAGATGTTTAATGGCCACATGTCCCATATACAAACATTTCTGGGGGCATCAGTGCCTGTAGCCTTCACACAGCCCCTTACTTTCTATCCAAACAAATTCAAACTCACAACACACCAAATAAGAGTCTTTACAGAAGCAGAGATGCAAGAGCTGTGGGTCCCTTTGCCAATTCCTATAAATGCACAGTAGAGAAAAGGTGCTGTTTATGTTCTAAATGTGAAACTAAACTAATTTATTTACTGTTAAATATAGCAGGGTAAAAAAAAAAGAAATTTACTTTAGGTCGGTTATTTGTCTTCCTTGACCCTTGACTGTACAATATGTACTGAAATATGATTTTTGTGTACCACTGCACCCCGAAAATTCAACATTTGTGGGGAAAGCAGCTTTATAAAACTGTAGATATGGTGGAAACTTAGTAAATCCACTATGGCTGAATGTATTCCCACCTCAGTACTCCCCTAACTTCCCAAACTGGGTAGCAATAAACAATGTTAAAAAGGTTGGGAATAAAATCCCCGTTCCTTATACCTTGATAACATTAAGAAGTAATACCACAAAGCGGAGCTTGGTCACCCTAAGGGTGCAAATGCTCATTTCTTGGCAGACTTCAATTATCCAAACTCTCTTCCCTGGTCGGTCTTCCTATGTATATGTTTAGCCTTTGTGCTACACCTGCCTGAGGATGAGGGATTAACTTCCATCCAGCTCTCTAAGCTTGGTTTGGACTTTGGGTTTAGTCGTCCTTCAGGACCAGCCTGGAGCTCAGCTTAAGAAAGACACCCAAAGCCTTCATCGCCTCAGCGGTCTCTCTTCCGCTCACCCTCTTTTCACCGTTCAGGCTCAGACCATAAACACTGAAATGGAGGGAGAAAGAATCAAAGACAGATGGGCATCATCAGTCCCTGACCTTCAGGCAATGTGAGCTGAATATGCAAAGCAATATGTTGCATTTTTAAATGCATTGTTCCCATAGTGGAAGCAGGCAAACCGAGAGACAAACACTATAGACAGACAGAAAGAAACACCTTATAAAACATGCAAGGGCCAATATCTTTGATGAATAGGGGTCATTGTGTTACAGCTGTTCATACTCAATAGTCAATTTTAATGAGTTATTACACCAGGAAGAAATTCCTCACAGACAAATAATAAGAAGCAAGGACACTCATTCCCAGATCCATAATTTCCAGATAGCAACTTATAAGTGTTCATCACACCTAAATCAGAGCGTGAGTGGAGGGTCATTCATAGTGGGTTTTATTCTATGTTGCATTCATCTTGTTTCCTATTAGCTTTCTCACAAGCCTCTAACTCTGTGATGTCACTACACCTAAAGCGATTGTGAGGCAGAGCATCCATCATGATGGAGATGAGATAATTGTGGGATATCTTTGGCTGCACAGTGAGACCTAACTTGAGAGCAAGAGAAACTACAGAAGCAGGAGGCTATTTGTGTTCACAAAGTCCTCTCCAGACAGATGGTATAACAGAGGGAACTCGTTTTGTTCTCTCGCTATTTTCCTCTATTTTGATGCCTACATATGTTACCGATCAGAAAGTAAAGATAAAATTATCCCTCCAAGAATTTCTTGACCATATTAAGCCACACTGAAAGTATTGTTATCTTTCCTTTTCAAAGCCAATAGACTGGCTTATAAAGGTGTTCATTAGCATTGAACATGTTCAAATTTTGTCATGTTAGAACCAAAACTTATACTTTATCAGGATTTAATGTGGTGGACGAAGCACATACCTGTGAAATGGAGGAAAATGATACATTATTTTCAAGGTTTTTTGAATGCATTGAATCCCCAAAGTCATTACACTGTAGAACTGACTTTTGCTGAAGTTTCATCTGCATGTCTTTTGGGATATGTCTCTACCAGCTTTAACAACATCGTCGAAGCTCAATCAGATTGGATGGATAACGTCTGTCAGTTTTGATCTTATTCATTGCTTTGTGGATATGACTATATGTTTATGGCCACTGTCCTGCTAGAAGGCCAACCTCCACACCATTGTTGCAGCCTCTAACAAAAGTTTCTTCAAGGATTGCACTGAATTTAGCTTCATCCATTTTCCCCATCAACTCGGATCTGCTTCCAGTACCAGCTGAAGAAAACCATGCCCACAGCATGATGCTGCCAGCATCTGATTTTACTGTGGGGATGGTTTGCAAAAGGGTGATGTGCACCTATAGTTTCTGAACACTCAGTGTTTTGCATGTGGGCTAAAAAGTTGAGTTTTGGGCGCTTTCTTATCATGTTTGCTGTTAGCGGTTTTCCAATGAAGGAACTCTTGTTCTTCAATTCAATTCAATTCAGTTTATTTATATAGCGCCAATTCACAACACATGTCGTCTCAAGGCACTTCACAAAAGTCAGGTACATACATTACAATTAATCCGAATCATTGAACAGTGCAGTCAGATTCTGTTATTTATTCAAATTGGATAAAAAGTTTGTCTATCTAAGGCACCTGAACCGGTTTGGTTCAGGTGCCTTTGAACTTTGGTGTTTTGTTGAGAACCAACGTGTGTTTTCACCAGTTTTGGGAACCAAGCATGACTCATCATGAGTGTATGTTAAACAGTGTGTAGCTAGATGGTGGAGCTTGCTGAAATGCACCTAATCATAAATCACAGTTAATATGGAAAAGGAGACAGCGATTTTGTGCAAGAACAATGTTATGTACAATGTTTTCATTTGCAGAAAGTAGTTATACAATGCGTGTTTGGTGTGTTTTTTGCAAACATATAAACAATGTTTATACAGTATGTTCTTTGTCTTGGCCGCCATACTTGTTGCTTCTGTTGTCTGCAGCTTCGACCCACCCATGGGTGAAATTACAGTTCGTTTAGAAGAACCAATTTTTCTGTGGTCCCAAAGTTGAACCCTAGTTCGCATCCTGGAACCTCTTTTCATTGGTGGAAACACGCGTCACCAGTTCGAAATCACGTTCAAGAACCAGAAGGGGCTCCGAACCACGTTGGTGGAAAAGGGGTATGTGTCCCGTTCTTATCCACCTGAGCGGAGGATCTCTGGAGCTTCTTCAGAGTTACCATGGTTTTCTTGGCTGCTTCTATGATTAATGCACTCTTTGCTCGTCCTGTACGTTTAGGTGGACAGCCTTATCTAGCTGGGTTTGCAGTTGTGCAATACTCTTTACATTTTCAGATAGATTGAACAGTGCTCTAACAGGGGTTCACAACTAGGCATAACCTCTGGCGTGTACCTTGGTCTTTTAGTTCTCTAATGGTCTCTAACAAACCTCTGGGGCCATGACAGAACAGCTGTATTTATACTGAAATTAAATTACACACAGATGGACTATTTACTAATTAGGTGACTTCTGAATAGAATTGGTTGTGCAGCATTTTAGTTAATGGCACCATAGTAAAGGGGTTTAAGCACATATACATGCCACATGCACTAGTATGCACTACTTTATGTTGCTCAATTACATAAAGTCCCAAAGTTTCTCTAAGATGGTAAAATGTGAAAAAGTTAAAGGTGTTTAGTAATTAACTGTATTTTGTCAGTTATCAGTCCTCAGCTCAGGACTTTTACATTTTGTGAAACGATGTTAAATCTGACCTTTGCTGAATTAGATAATTTAAAACAACCTACAAAGGCAGAAATGTGTATCTCAATCTATTTATCATCAGACTGCTATACCATTACCAGTCCCTTATGATTTCCTCTACCTGTTCTTATCATGGAACACAATGTATCGATGTAACCTGCACATTCACTAGGGAAAGATTTGTGTTTTCTTATGGAGAGGTTTCTGTAGATTTTAACCTTAATCCTATCAGCTAATGTGAAGGCACTGATCCGCAGCTGTCTTGAAGGTTATCTGTGAATGTTTCACACCCGCAGCATTCATTATTTACATAGCTGCTCCCCTGAGGCACCAACCACCACAGGAGGTGTAGATGGGAAATCTACCTCCCAATCTGCCAGTGACACATTCATATCTATACTGCATGGCTCACTGACTCAGGAGAATGTCGTGTCAGGATTATCATCCATTCCCTGGAAACTTCATCATCATCGGCACCAGAAGCCCTGTCAGTGGATCGGGCTGGTGAGTTTGCCTTTTAAATCAGGGGTTCCCCAAATGTGGCGCCTCAAGGGATGCAGTAGCGAAGCAGGATTTGAACGCAATACACAAAGCAAAAACGCTTCAGTAATTAAGCCTAATATGACTTGGATGAAGAGAATGCTTGTCTCTTTGCCTCTCGTTATTTACTACCTTTGTAGTTTTGACCATTTTATACCTGTCTGCCATGGGATGTTCACATCGACTATTCAGCGATTCATAGCTCAAAGAGAATGTTTCATACCTGCTTTGAAAACCGACTTAAAGTAGTTTTCTATATTCCATTCATAGTAATCTATTAAGAAATGGGGTTTTTATGACTCAAATAAATTATCTTCCAGCAATAGGTCACTTAGTTCTACTTTGATCGGCAGTCATAATCTATCATATTTTATAAGAGTCCACTGGCCCAAATGAGTACTAGAATAAGAATAATTTGAAATAATGAGCAATGTAAAGTTTTCAGAAATTTTATTCAACCAAAATGAAAATTAGGTCAAATCTGTGCATTGTATCGCTATTTATCTGCAAAATTCCTAAAAGTACTTGACTACATAGAAAAATAAACTGATACAAAGAGATTTAAGTACCCAGATGCAAAGTGGTTTGTTTTCAGGTGTAAAATGGAAGTAAATAAGGAACACCAGCCTGCTTTCATTTCATGTTGCCTAATCAAAGAGGTCAAGGATATCCAACTGTCAACAAAACACAAATAGATTTTTTTTTGTTGTTCTAGAGAAAACAAAGCTATTTTAATGTTTAAATACGGCAAACATTTAGAAGAATGAGGTCAGATCAAAAAGACAATGCAGTTGCATTTGTAATTTGAAATCTCATATAAAAACCCATACTGTACACATACTGTAAATATAAGGAGCATGACTTTAACCATTACCCAAATTAACCAAAGACATAAACCTCCTATGTAGGCTCTAGTTTTTAAATGTCTTAAAAAATCAGCAGACATCAGTGGGAGTATATGGCAACAAAATTAAAGTAATTATATTTTGTTAATGTATAAATTACCCATTCACCTAACACCCATTCACTTATCTGGAGTGGCATAAATGCATCTGCAGTTTAATGCAGCAGTTTCATTGCCTTATCCCATCCACCCATGGATAATTAATTCTAATGATACTTTTTATCTGTGACAGCCATTACGATAAACATCAATGCACAACCCACTCATGTGGATGTGTTATTGAGCGTAGAAGTGACCTTTCAGGACCCCTTTGGACCTCCAGAGACATGTGTGAAAAACACCCTGAGCACCTACGCCTACTATTTAGTGTTCAAAGGTTGATTTGATATTAGTGTGAAAGGAGTATTTATAGAGTAGCACGGACCTTCGTTCCCACATCCTTTCACCACCTTGAGCTCATTGCAGCCCAGACACTATTGGCAGACCTGCTCACTCACTGGAAAAGCCATCATGTCAGCAAACAGGCAGTGAGATACCATGTTGTGCTAACAGGTTTGAGGGCTACATCAAGGAACCTAGTGCACTGTATTATATCAGTGACAATAAACTTTTGTTTTTTTTCTTTAATGTGTTATTGCACATCAGCAAGACAGTGTCTAAAAATGTCATTATATTTTTAGGTTGTTTTTTTTTTACACCAGATAAAAAACAAACCTTTACTTTCATCAGTACACAACTGCAGCACTAGCTCACACAAAATGATGCAATGAAAAACTCTTCGCAGTCTGTGCATTTGCAGCTCACTCTCAATTTACATGAAATGAAAACATTTTCAAATATGTCTGTGAGAGTGTTAATAACTGAGTAATAGGCTTGTGCTCATCAAATCGTTATAAAGTGGGAGATCAATAACTTTTACATGTAAAGCAGATTCATCTATATGACAGCAGTCATGCAAGATTTGTATTGTTGCCCTCATAGCAAGAAGGTCCTGGCTTTAAATCCCAGCCTTTCTGTGTGGAGTTTGCATGTTCTTACCGTGCATGCAGGGGTTACCTTTTTGCCAATTCGTACCTCCATTTTGTACAAATACACTGCACTACTTGCTACTTCCTTTTAATGCCCATAAAAACATTTCATACCCATGTACCTAAACCCTTGCATTTTGGCTTATTTTAAATAGTCGTAAAAACTTTACTTTTATACTATACTTTAAATAAAACTAAAGGTTAAAATAACTTATGAAAACGTGCACTGAGGATTCTGGAGAAAACATATACAAACAGATTAATACATTCAAGACAATTAGCTTTTACATGCATAGATTTGCTAAAAAAAACATAACAGGACATGCCAAACAGCCAGAAAGAGTGATAGAAATTAGATAAATAAGTCAAAGAGCCTCAAGCAAAGGTTTATATAAACATCATGCACAAATACATTATATATATCACCTACTGCCCTCACTGCTCCAACAGAATTCTCCATTAGCTTTCCAGGTGTTCCTTTGTAGAGGAGCTTTGATCAGCCTATCACAACAATTCCCTCTTTCATCTTGGAGAATGTAATTTGGTTAAAGGGAGATTTAGGATCAAGGTTCAGCATGCCCCCCTTCTCTTGTTTAGTATTCATGCTGAGTATGGTAATCTGGTGTTGTTTTAATGAAAGTTATCAGTAACATACAATTCTCATTAATACAGAGTAGAAATATCCAGCAGGAGAGGAAAGGAAATAAAAAACAGAAATGAGAGAAGTTTGAAAAACAAGAAAAACAGAAAAGATATCCGGAGAAAGTATCACTTTAAACTTACCGTTTCCTTTAATTTAAAAGTCAGCCTTCAGAATTTTAATGGTGTATTGTCTGAGAAATTGAAGTTCTTTTTGCCCTCCTTAAAGGCATGTCTACTGCTTTTTCAGCAGTTTATCTTACGAGGTCTGACTAATGAATGACTGCAAGCCTAGCTTTTACTATTATTCATATCATCAAAACAAGTTCAATACTCTTAAAAACTGTCAGACACAAGTAGAGGATGTAAGGCTGTTTTTATGCCATTCAAATTATTTGAGAACTGAGGCAAGATCTCAGATTCTTTCCTGCCTTAATCTAAGTAAAAATCTATAGTCTGGTTCTGTATATTATAGCAGTTTTCTTCTGCCAATAACAGTGGTTTGTGCTGTTGTGTCGGTTCAGAAAGCTGTGTCCTGAGGCACTGATAGAACAGTTAACAACTGTGCATGACATAAATTATTGTACAGTTTAGAAAATCAGTGAAGTATAAGACACTCCACTAAATATGATTGTGTCCTTGCCTTCAAGCAAAGTTGTTTGTGTGTTTTCTGAAACCCGGAAGATTGATTCTGTTTTCCAACCTACAAATGTGCAGGTGTTTTATTAGCTGTACACTCTGTGAGGCAGAGTCAAACCACAAAGAAATGCTGTTCCTGACCTCCCAGTTTGACCTTTTCAGTATTTTGAGTGTAGCAAGGAGAAATGAAAAGTTCCACTCCACCTTCTCGGTTTAATACAGTGAGTAAAGGTCTATTTCTGCATTTTTGTTTCTCTGTGTGGAACACATCAATCTAACTTGGTGCACCGGACTTCCTTGGATGCCACTGACTGAGTACTGTTGCAGATTAAAAGCTAAATTATTAAGCCACCAAGTCCAGTTGATAAATGTTGTGTTGTAGCTCAATACATTACAGGTATGTGTGGACCAGCCCTTCCATAGGATTTATTATGCATAGGCAGAGATAAAGGCAATTGATTGTCTCCAACAAGGTCACAATAAGGTCTCTTTTTCAAATGGAAAGGTCTATCTCCTGTGGCAACAAAACGTTAGACTCATTTGGTGAATCTGTGCAAAAAGTTTAATCAAATATGTAGGACGAAACTATGAAATGTCTCAAATCTACCAGGGATTCAGAACGATAATGGGCTGTATTTGTATAAAAGGATATCTCACTTTTACATTATTCATGGAGCTGTGGAAAATGCAATGGCAGTGCTAATATAATATTGACCTAACCCCAACACTACATGAATGGCAATAGAGGCACACCTTAACACACACACACACATCAGCAGAAAGTCTTACTGGAACACCTCTCTACCAGTTATAATCAATTCTCAAAATATGCATGACAACTGGAACCTCAACAGACCGGAAACTTATGTTAAAGGTAAACCTTTACTTTGGCGTCACAGTGGCGTCCATTTTATATTTGAGTACAAATTTGTGACAAAGATTCTTCTTCTTATAAACTGTACTGCACTGGGTATTAAACTGCAAATTTACACAGTGAATTTGCAAAGGCATCTACACTCTTGAACTTTATTACTTTTTAATATGTTATACAAGACACTTCAATAGATTTTACTTGGACGTTATGTGGTACAGCAAAGCAAAGTAGCAGATAAAAATGAACTGAAAGGAAAATGATAGATCTGAAATATCTGAAAACCTTGTGTGTAACTGTATTTAGCTTTCCCTCTGACCTGTCTGTTGTGTTTCTTGGTCATCATGATAGTGTTTTTCATACAGGGGGGACTCTGTTAATCAAGTAGGTGATTGCTGAAGGCTCTTTTCTTGCACTGGATTTTATTTGGGGGAAATCAGAGTAAAGGTGGTTGAATACAAATGCACACCAAGCCTTTCAGTTTTAATTCAGAAAAATTTTGAAATAAATTTGAAATAAATTAAATTAAATTAATTATTTTTGTTCCACTTCATAGTTGTGCACTGCTGTGTTTTGCCTTATCATATTAAATCCCAAATACATAAGATACATGTGGCTGTAATGAAACTAAATGTGAGTTTTTGCAAAGTGTTTTGCAAGGCAGGATAAAACACGGTTGACATATCCACATCACTTCTAAAAAAAAATTACAATTTCTATACTTTCTTGCCGTGCGTCACACATCATTGCCCACATAGGGCACAATGTAAGAGATAGTGCATGAAATGCACACAGTTAAGAGCATGCCCTATTGAGAAAGTGCATAAGGGAAACAAGCATTCATGCCTCAAGTCCAGGGGAGATTTCTAAGCATTTTCATTGTTAGATACCATCAAAGCACTTTTATTCCTTTCTACTTATAGTATATAAACATGACTTTGAAAAATACCCTGCAGTGGGAGAACAGTCGAGCCACTAAGGGTCCATGTTGCCTCATCAACAGAGATTTCAAAAGGCGGTGCAGAATTTCAATGGTGCTTCAAGGTTCTGCTAAAGGACAGGCTAGGGGAGTATGGGAAAAAAGGGAGTGGAGGAGGACAGGTTATTAAAGACTCTAGCAATACTCAACACATCAATGTTTTAGGGTGAACCTGGACTGCAAATGCTAAGCTCAAACAACAGTATCATATCTGAATGAAGTTCCAACAATTCTAAGGAACAAAACATAACCAAAAACAAGGCCAGAGGTTCTATTACGCCAAGTCCTGCATAAGCAGCTAAAAGAGAAAAACTCAGACTTTTGTCACGGTTTGAAGAAAGTACCAACAGCCTCTGCTAAGTGTTAGAGAGTCAGAGTGCTGTGGTAGACGTTTTAGCTATCTGTAATGTACATTCATTCCAATACGTTTCAGGTTCAGTGCTTTACAAGCTCTAACATACAAGGGATTAAACAAGCTGGGTATCTAAAAATACGGCACAGGAAATGTTGAAAGTAAAAATCCTATCTGAGTACTTTGATTAATTAAAAACTTGTTCACATCATTCACAAGTTTAATGTAATCGTTGTAATGGTTTTTTTTTTAACCTGAGATATTTTTTAAGCAACAGAATCCATACGCTACAGTATAACAAACTTACTTCTGAGTATTGCTCACAAGCATCTCCCCTGCCGAGACTCCATCAACTTTGCCTAGCAGAGATAGTTTTGTTGTACAGAGCAGTTGTGGAAGACAGAAATATGCACATATACAAAACAAAAACAAAGTGGAGAGCAGAATGAAAAAAAAAAAACAACAAATACCTCATTTGATTTTTTTGACAGAATATGAGAGTGAGAGAGTGAGTGCAGCAAAGAACCTAAGCTGCTTTGTGGCATTCAGGTGCCTAAAGCACAACAGAGCAAAAGTACACAGTAGATTGAGTCACGCCCGTCCTATGCGTGACTTTTAAAGGAAAGGATAAATGGAAACAACACAGGTTAAATTTTTTTTTTAACATGAGCTTCAGAAGAGAAGCCCAGTGAGAGCCTCCTTGTTTTAACCTTTTCTGGACTAAAAAGAGTTGTTAAGAACTTGCTGAGTCCTGATTCCTAGAGCCTGTGGGACAGATCATTACGACCCTGTCGGCTTTATTTTTTCAAATTCAAAATATTTTCATTGATGTGTAAACATCTTAAAGAGGACGTGGACTTTACATGTTGTCCCCATGAACAAAGACCTCAAGGACTTCCAGCAAAAGGAACGTCTCTGAATCCTTCTGGACCAGGATCTTACAAGCTGCCTGAATGGGTGGCTTTGATAAGAAAAAACAATGAACTTACACAGGGATAACCTTTGATACTGAAAGACAAATATACCATCCAAAAGGTCAGTGTGACCTATGCAGGAGTTATGTTACAAAGTAAGATATATGTACCCTTGAAAATGAATAAAAAAGTGGTTTTGCCGGACTGCAGATGGACCCTTATATGCTTAAGGAAAACAGAATTAATAATTCAAGAATGTTGGTATTTTCTTTTAACCTATCAGTTAAGAAGTAAAGCTTATTTTCAAATATATCAAATTTGACTCAGATTCTTTGCAAAAGATTTGTGAGTGAATTCTAATGTTGTGGAAGGAACTTTTTAGACTGTCCCTATTGCTTTCACATGAAACAAACCGTTTGTAGAGGGGAGAATATAACAGCCCACTCAGCTGAGCACACACAGACATGAGAGTCTACCAAATACCCAGTTCCCTTGCCTGCAAGATTTAAAGATGTCTAACATATGTAGTTGGAGAGATAAAAATGTAACATGGATAGAGCATGTCTCCATTAAAAGCATGTTTTCTGCAAAACCTGTCAAAGTGCAAGCATCAGGTTAACAGCTTTGCTTAAGCAAAAGTATGTATACCTATATCTATATATAGAGAGATATTATTAGGCATTACTGTAAATGATTGATAAATGCAGGAACATGCTTGTATTTTATCGTTTATTCCTGCTGCTAAAAACAAGGTCAACGTTAGCCTGTGTTCTAGTTCCCTGACAGTGAGGTGGTTTATTTAGATAAACGCCTGATGTAGCTGGGATGTAGAAACACAGCCATGCCTGGAGCTGTCCATCAGATAGAAAAGGGCATGATGGGCTAGGATCCAAACGGGCCCACAGAGAATCCCAGCCTGCTGTTGTTGCTGGCTCCTCATTCTCAAGGATCTTTAAAGATCAAAGACCAACACACAACAGGAGAGACAGTAAGACAGAGATGGGGATACAGAATGATAGACCAAAGAGAGCGAGTAAGGAAAGCAGGAAGGATGCCATGAATCAGAAGAACTCATGTGGCCCTCCACTGATTAGGCCTCCTACTGAGTCCAAAGGCAAGTCAAAGGGATTTCCTGAAGAACGTCTGTGAAACATAAACTCTGAGTCAGGGCAGCTTCCCTCCATCCGGAGACAGATGAAGCATCTTCCGATTTCAGCTCCATCCGAACATGTTATAGTTTGTAGAGTGGAAACAATCTGCTTCTTTAATAGTCTAAAAATGATCCTCTTTCCTCTAAGGAATAGCCCAAGTAGCTTCTCCCTGCTTTTACTCTCTCACAACAAAAATAAAAAGAAACATGGTGTGCTTCTGTTGCTTAACCTCAGCGAAATACAAAATGGGACAAGCAATAGAGCTGAACAAATACGGAGCTTCATGGAGCATTACGAAAAAAAACTAAGAGCATCTAAAAATGGACAAAAAAATACAGCTGAAAGGAAAAGTCTCCGAAATATGAACTCAGCCGAACAAAGGCACAAGTTTATTGGAGATCCCCACAAGGAATTAGTGTTGATGGATGTGCTCAATCAGAACAGTCTACAGAGTGTTGGGTCTAAAATGGATGTGGTCAGAAACTACAGGTGATGGATAAAACACCAGAAATATCACACAATCAGACTTTTTAAAACAAGTACTGTATCCCAAATCAGAGATTTATTTATATTTCTATTAAGTCATTTGAGCTTGAATAAACACTTACATAAGCTGTACTAGGGAAACATACTGAAGTTTAGTATTCTATCTCCGCTGTTGTTGAAAGATACATTTTTATTTGAGAGTGCTATATTTGAATTTCGATGGTTTAGCATGAAAATGACAATAATAATAATCAAACATTCTTTTCTAAACAAAACTCATTTAAAATTTGCCTCTTTAATATATGACTTTTAATCCAGTTCTACGAAGTGATCCATATGTTCATAGAGTCAATTTTACTGTTTATTACTCATAAGAATACATATTAAATGTTAGGTAGAAAAAATAACAAAGGAAGTTTAGAATATGATTATGAATCCAAAACAGCTCCAAAAGATATTATATTGGGATACAGAAAAACATTTCTTAAGTGAGCTGATAAACTCAACTGATTTATCACTTTAAACAAGACAAAATTCATAAAAGCAAATTATCAGATGCAATTTAACTAGAAATATTCACAGTATTGGCATATTGTATTTTTTGTAAAAGGTCCAAACCCTGTCAATCCTCACACAAAAATGTATGATTGCTTTATTGCTCTATAGAGATCAATATGATATTTTACAACTGTTAGGCTGGATTTTCTTGGTTTCTTGGCCATTGCTAACTGAAAAATAAGCTTTTTAACACTATTATAAATGGTCTAGTTCAGGGGTCTGCAACCTGAAACCTTTGGAAGCTGCCAGCAGCTCTTTGGACTTCTCACAGTTGCTCTTAATAACTTTGGCTAAAAATACTAAAGAAGAACTCATGTTCTAAACAAAGCTATAATAACAAATGCAGGTTTTAGCAGCTTTTCAATTTTGTCATTGAATTTCCACAACAGAATAAAACAGAATAAAAGTACAACAGAATAAAAGTACCACTAATATTTTCCCTAGATCTATTTTTCTTGTCATCAGGTTGGAAACTGATTTCTTTTACTTCATTATCCACAAATGTCAATAACTCATAAAACAACTGTATCCATCTCCTTTTTCAAAGGTTTTTAGTTTTACTCCTATCAGTTCAGTTTAATTCAACATGGTTGGGATCATTGTCATGTAGGAAAACAGCTTCAAACATCTTGCTGTTGATTTGAGGTGATGCAGCACAATTGATAGCGAAACAGACCCTCAGCATGACAGTACCACCACCATGCTTGGCAGTTGTTTCAGTATAGTTTGGACAGTGTAGGTTTTAAAATCGCACTCCTCCTAACATGGTTCTTGCCATTTTGGCAAATTACATTAATTCCTTTGTCCCCTCTCACCTGAAAAGTTTTATCAATAAGCCATTTGGCTTGACAATGTGGGCAGATGTGTATTTGTGTCATGTTTGAAGTGTGGATTTTGGAGCAAGGCTTCATTTCCTTGTTGGAACCCTTAGTCAATGGAAATGTAATTCAAACACAAATCAAAGCTGGTTTTGAAATGGTTAAAACAAGCTAACATTAAGGTTCCTGGAATGTCATGACCTCAACCCTATTGAAAATTTGTGGACTATGAGTTAAAGTAAAGATTGTGCCAGGAAACCTTCAAATCTAAATGTATTGTACCCATCATGCTAAAAAGAGCACGCCACTGCATCTTGACAAAACAACAGTTTAACTGAGTCATTAGAAAAGCCAAGATTAATAAATCTTTCCTGCCAATAATGAATGTATTCAAACACCTGACAGAAACTGTAAACCTATTCCTAAACCCATTTCTACTAGTTTGTTTTATCATGGCATGCAGCAGACCAAATGCAAGAATAAGAATCAGTACACTGACATGTACTGTGTCTAACATGAAATGTTTTTCAATTTTGAAACTTGTTCAAGCCTTATAGTTTAGCATTAGTGCAAAAAACGTTATCTTTCAAGTATCAACTGATACTCAGAAAACATTCTTTCTTGTGAAATCAGATTTTTCAGATGTTATTCACAAAACATTACGTACACTCTCTGAACAATAAAGCAGAATACTTTTGATCTGAAGCCATATGCATAATTCAGAACATAGTAATTTTATGCTTCAGTATTTTAGTAGAGGCCATCTTGTATGCAGCAATTTTCAGATGCATTTGTGACAGATTGTTAAAGCAATTCTTTGTATTCCACAGGGTAAATATGACTAAAGATGAAAGCTGCTTACAATTGTGTAAGCAGCTTTGGTAGTCCGTCTCTATGCATCTTATTTGAGTCTTCCTTTTTGTTTACGTATGCTTTCCCTTTTTTCTTGGATGTACCTTCTCTTTGAGCAGATCAGGTCTGGATTTGTTTTCTCTAGACTTTTGGCCAGTTTGATGTCATTCTCCTTCATGTAAATGATAAGAGTGCTGTGCTCATGAACATACTAACTTTGACTTTTCGCATACTTTAACTGCTTTTCTTCAGGTTACTTGAATAGCATTTTGCCTTGACTTTTAGGTCTAGGAAAAAATAACCTCTTCTGCCACGCAGGAAGGCTTCAAAAAGGAATGTCGTCGACAGTAGCAATGCTCAAAAAATGTTTTGGCTGAATGTCTGTCAATAAGTCAAAGTTTACTTATATGAATAATCCTATTTTTAATTTAGAGACTCAGAAAGTTTTTAAATAATCCATCAATTTGTTAAACCTTGATCGTGAACCTGCCTTTTATTCAATAGCCTGATTAAATATTAGAAACTTAAAACGTGAAATCAAACCCATTTTTTAACCACAACAATAGATTTTTTGGTGTCTTTCTAGACTCAAGAGAGCATTTAGAAAAAAATAATAGTCATTTTTTTTAAAATAGGTTTTCTGACGTGACATATTTCTTGCCATACCCCAAATCTGCTTCTGATTGGTTGATCTATCCACATTCAACGTTAGTCTGCATCACTTAGTAGTTATCTTTAAGTAAAACCCTTTTTGTCTGCAGCCCAGTTCTGAATCCAGAGAGGATCCACCAAGTCATCCAACAACCTAGACAAACCGACACACTTTCAGTCTGAATAACCTTTCAGCCATAACAACAGCGGTTTGTGCAGAGAGTCTAAGCATAAGCCAAGCCAAGAGATGGTCATGTGGTAGCTGCGCACCTAGAAAAGTCCAGTCGGTTCCGTGAGTGAAACAACAGCCCCATTTTAGACCACAGCAACATGCCCATTTCTTTCTTTAGCTGCTGCCCAAATATGTCAGATCTAGGTTGGTTTCTAACCTAGTCATCTCCCTTCTTGTCTCCGCTATTAGATTAATGTTACTTATCACAACCTAAAACTAGCCTGTAAAACCCTTTTGTCTAGACTTCCAAGAGACTGATAAACCTGATAAATTATTAAACTGATATCTAATCAGTTTAAAAATATTTTTATTGCACAATTCCTCTCCATTTAACCTGAAGTAGTTGTAGAGTTGAATTAGAGTGAAGATTTCTTTTCTGTAGATGTGTTTGTTTGTGTTTCTTTAGTTTAATTAAATAATTTGTGAGTAGATTGTAAAGTGATTATTATAATTAGTAAATAACTAATAAAATTAAACCTTGATTACATCAATCACCAGTTCTAGTACATTTTTCTAATCAATTATAAATTACTGTTGTGCCTAAATAGATCTTTATCCCTAGACATATACAGAACTCAGCTTGCTTATTTTCTTTGTAACAGAGATTGATCTAAGGACAGAAAAAGAAATCTATCCTTTTGACGGATTTTAAAGGTTAGTACATTGTGTCACTGATCAGTTCCCAACCTTAAAATAGTTTAAAATAGCTTGATCACGCTGTAAGTCATTTCCTGTTATTAATATAATTGAAGCTGCAGATATGAATCACTAATCCAGTTATTATCTTTGAAAGTGGAAGAAAAGGATGGATAACCTCTTTATCTGGTGAAGAGTTGAAACATTTTGAGGGCCTCCATAGTCGTCAGAAGAAAAAACATGTTGTGTTGTACATGAAAAGACTGAGTATATATCTAAAAAGAAAAACATTTCAGCATGTAGCTATGAACTGCAAAGTTCAGTGATTAAATAAACTCAGAAAAATATCACAGTAGAGGATATGATAATACTGCCATTCAACTTTTCTTGTGGCTGACATGCAGGTATTCATTCACGTGGACATCTACTTTATATGGAACAATATAACAGTTTATTGAAGCATAGATGCGCACATCAAATGCAGAACTCATTTTCCTTTATCTTGTAAATAAAGCTAAACTCCATTACAAAAATGGTTCTGCAAAGAAAAATCCTGACCAAGCAATTCAGAGAGAAAGGGACAGATCTTTCCATCTATACCTGAATAGCTTTGCAGCTCAGTGAACACATGAGGGAAAAGGGAAAGAGACGGAAGATAAGAGAAAGGAGGGAAACTGGAGGAAGTGAGAGATGGGGAAGAAATCGAAGACACAAGCTGGGTTCAATTTAGAGGCTTCCCACAGAAGGTGGAGTGACCTGTATACGCTACAATAGAGGTCATGCAATTTTGAGTGGATACCCCTGTCTTCAGAGGATACTGCGGACCCCTGCCTCGATGTGCACATCCAGGGAAAAAAAAAGGTCCTTGCAGCATGCAGAACCCCCCAAATGACCTGACCGGTGGGTTTCCATTACAGCTGCCTCACTACACCGTAGACTCGCAATTGACACTTCACAGTACGCTACAACACTAGCAATCAGTAAAGCTATCAAGCTCACAGGACGCAACTATAAAGTCAGCCATCCATAGAAACTCTACCAATTCCTTATTTTCCTGTCTTGTAGCCAAATGTGATGAAAAAAGAACCAGGAAACGTATCATTTAGTAAACTGTAACTGGCTGAAAACTTCAACAGTTTAAAGCCCAGTTTAGATCAAGCCAACACAGATAGAAATTAGACTGGATGTTTTTGAAAAGTTGACAAAATTCATAAACTGTATTTTTACATAAGGAATTCATATTGGAATTTCCCTGTCAATTCCCACCTGAGTGTTTTAAGAGGCTGAAAATATCAAAGATTAAAAAAAAAAAAAAACCTGAACTTGGCCTAGAAACCATTGTAGATTCTGACCTAGACCCACACTATTCAGATTTTCTGTACCTGTTCATGGACAAACATCTAAACTTGAAGATTAAAAAAAAAGAAACGACAGCTAACAATTAAATAGAAGGATGGACAAACATGACCTTTAATTTCCACTGATTGTCCCAGAGAAGTTAATGAACGCTTCTGTAAACATTTGCAAATTGTGGGAGTTATTTTAATTACTCCCTCAGAGAAAGTTGTGCTTGGAAAGAAGCTCAAATGAAGATAAGCATTTAATCAAGCATGACCTTGCGTTCGACTAGGTGAATGTCCATAAAAACAACAGTGTCAGTTTAGGTTCTGCGGTGAAATGACTGAAATGTAACACAATTGGCCATACAATGTCATACATAGATTATTTAGGGAGCTGGATGTTTCTAATACAAAGCCATTCTAATGCATTAAAGAACACGTTTCATCAATCCAGAGTTTTAATGAGGTCAGGAGATTCTAAAGGGGAAGCCCCAGCTTTGGCACTAAAACATTTTAACCAAATGCCTAAAATATGCTACAGAGAACATCTGGTTTGTTTCATTGTTAAATACTAAGTTACCTGCAGAAATGATCTATTTAAAAGTTTCACAGTGAAACAAAATTGAAACATGGCGGTGTTGTTTTTTACTATGTTTTTTTTTGTTTGTTTTTCTTTTGCTTTGGTCATTACCATTACTCACTGCCCACACAAACTTTAACAAATGCAAAGTACATATGTAGTTTTAAGATATAATGTTGCAAAAGTAAAAAAAAATAAAAATTAATTGGGTTGGTGCAGTATAATTTTTCAACAAACTAGAGATACTAATTAAGTAGAACCTCTCCACAGATAAGAACTCCCCCTTTACAAACTGGGAGCGAGATCCATAACGCATATGTGAGATAAAGAAGTTTTGTAGTGGTATCTTTTTCATTCAAAATTAAAATGTAAAAAAAAAATAAAAACATTAAAAGGAGACATTTCTTTATCCAAGGAACAGATGTATTTAAGAGAAAATGATAAGATATTCTCCTGACTGGTTGTATTCACAGAAATGATAGATGTGTAAAATGAAAACAGCAGGGCCCAAGATAGGAAAGTGGCGTGGAGGCGGTTAACACAAATTATGTTTCAGTCAGAGATAAGGAGTGAATGATTGCACTGCACTGCATCCAGTTGTATTTGTTATTATTGCACCTACCTTCTTACAGTGATACTGTGGATCTATCTGATATCCTCCTTAATTTCATTTGTTGTGGTTTTTGATTACTGCCACCCCCGCCTGTTCCACCCGCTGCCTGGTGAGTCCACAGAGTGTTTCTACTGGCTCTCCTGCTCTGTCCTGAGCGGTGGCATATTGCATGTAGGCACCATGCAGTGCTGCTGCTGGCAGCGACGTGAGGCAGAGAGGATTATTCCTGACGACAAGGGCATTAAATGCGTAGCAGGCCGGTGGAGGTCTGAGCTGATGCTCTCTTGTCTGTTTTGGTTCAGTACCAGTTCAGAAGCAGTTCCCTCTGAGCTGAGAGGAGGCTCACAGTACTCAGAGCGTTGTGGCGTTTATTAAAGGCTGAGGGTGTCACACCAGCTTAGACCCAGTGTCCTCCTTCGACCAAAGCTTCATGCTGTACTACTCTGCCTCTGCTTTCAAAACGGAGTGCCTTGGAATACAGTTGCTTCTCCACAACTGACAAGTTGTCTGTTTGTCATAGTTAAACCCCGTGTTAAAAGCCTGCACATTTACGCATACCCAGAATGTAACAGTGATTGATGCTATCATAGATGCTATGATTCAGACTTTGCATTGAAAAGAGCTGGATAGTGAAACTGGACAGTAAACTAATTTAAATTCCCAAGGAAGAGTATTCATACCCCTTGAACCGTTTCACATTTTGCCCATTTACAACCATAGATGTTCAGATGTTATGTTATAGGTCAACATAAGTAGCTCATAATTGTGAAGTGGAAAGAAGATGATACATGGTTTACAATTTTTTTTACAAATAAAAATATGAAAAATCTAATGCCCCTTGGATTCAGTTCTCTTGTGTCAAGACTCCATAGAACAAAGTGCAATTACAGCTACAATTATTTTGGGCTAATTTCTTCTCGTTCATTTTTGAAAAATAGCTCAAGCCCAGTCAGACTGGATGGGCAGTGTCTATAATCATCAGTTTCCAAGTCTATCAAGTCTAAATTCCCAGTTTGATGTTGGCATGAACTAAGCCTTTTTAACACATAGACATGATTTGATCTAAACTAAGTAGCTCTGGCTGTACATTTAGAGTTGCTGTCCTGCTGAAAGGTAAACCTCTGCCCCAGTCTCAAGTTTTACTGCAGTTTTTCTTTTAGACTTGACTTGTAAATAAAGTTCAATCTTTCTTTCAATGAACTCAGCCAGCTTCCTTGTTCACACTGAACAAAAACAGCCCCTCAGCATGATACTGCCACCGCCATGGGGACAGTGTGTTTGAGGTGATGTATGGTGTACACATTTAGTCTCATCTGACCAGCTCACCTTTTTTTCCCCTTTGCAGTGTCCCCTGCAGGACTTGAGAAAACATTAAATTGGATTTCTTAAGGCTGCCTTTAAACATCAAAGTTCATCTTGTGTCAGACCCATAAAAGCCAGATTTGTGGAGTAAAGGTTGTCATGTCATCAGATTCACCCATCTGATTACTGCAGATCCTCCAGAGTTAACAAGGGCCTATTGTCTGCTTCTATGATTCCTGTTCCATTCTCGTTGCACAGCATGTAGCTTTAGAGATAGAGCAATGTTTTGGTAGGTTTACAGTGGATGTTCAGGTGTGATTGGTTATTGTTTTATCACCCTGGTGTGCTCCATAGTCTTTATGATTGTGGTTGTTCGCTAATGTTCGCCAACAAGCTTATATGGCTTTCATAGAACAGCTGTCTATATACAGAGATGAAATTACAGAAAGATGGACTTCATTCGCTAACTAGAAGACCTCTGCAGGCATTTGGTCACTGGATTTTAAATAGGGGTAACAGAGTAAAGGTGGCTTAAAACAAATGCATGCCAAATTTTTCAGACTTTTATTTCCAAACATTTTTTACAGAATTTATTAGTTTGATTCTACTTCACAATAATGCACAGCTTTTCTTTGGTTTATCACATTCTTTCCCAATAAAATAACTGGAGTTTGTAAAATGACAACAGTTGGAGAGGGGATAAATGTAGCTGAAAATATCTAGTCCACAGTAAAAAAAAAAAAATTAGCACATTTAGATAAACAGTCTTTAAATGCTATAATTAGTTTGAACCGTGCTAATCCAAAGGGAACCGTATAGATAAAGCAGTCGATCTTAAACGCAGTTGTTGGTGAAATTGTAATTCTCAAGCACAACTCCCTTCCTGCATTCCATCCCAACCAAACATCGGGCCAACTCTGTTTGATCCAGAGAGGGATACAGGCCTAAAGCCTTTCCTGCGATAGATGTCCTCCTTTAAAAAGATTCTAATCTCAGACAAAATGTCTGGCAAAATAGAGGTCGTTGTGCTGGAGCACCAAGCAGACAGTTGGCTTCAGACCTGGGGGGAATGATGTGAAGATTCGCTTGTATGTGTCTCACCTGAGAGGCATGATGACATTGACGGCTGAATGAACAGCTACAACAAACAAGGTAAATACAGACTCCCTGAAAGAATTTCTGTTTGCTATGGCAACTTGCTTACTATAAGCTGTACTATGGTGTTGTCACATATTGACAGATGAGAAATCACAAAAATGTCCCTGATTGCAACAGGACTAAAAAAATATGTTTCAAACGTGACATTCTTTTTTGTTTCTTTCAGTAGCGAATTGTTTGTGTTATCAAGGACTGCCAGGTAAGTCTGTCCCTCTGATAATTCAAAGGATTCTAGCATGTCTGTACCTTGCACGCTTCCCATGACTCACTGATGAGGCTTCCATTCAACCTCTCTCCTGTATTTTGATGCCATTGCTTTGTTTAATTTTCTAGTAAATGCTAAAAACGCAATCCCTCCAATTAAACCACAGGGGAGTCATGAGGTGGCTAAAAATGAATAGCTCAGTTTCAGCTTTACTTCAGGTCACCAGCAATGCCACAACCCCGGACTCAGTCACCTTAAAAAAATTGCAGTGTAAGTGTTATAAAAAAGAGAACTACTCCAGATTTGAACATGAAGCGACTGCAGTGGAAAGTGGACAGTGAAACAATAAATGTTTTATGAATATTCCCTCATACAACTTTTAAGGAGTTTTTCTCTCATGTCAGGAATTCTTTATTGGAGGTTAAGCAGAGCTATAAATGAACTCAAATAACTTAAAATAATAACACCGAAAATTAAGGATGTTCCGATCAAATCCCAAAGTATTTTTAAATTATCAGTATCAGAGTTCATGACTAAACTGAGTTTCTGGTCCTTGTTGTTGGTGTACAGTCAAGGATTTTACCCTTGTAGCTAACCATAGTTAGTTATGCAAGCAAAAAACAAATTCAATCATAGCCTGTTTTGTGTGTTTCCAAAACAGTATTTTAGGCCACAAATGTTATTTTGTCAATCTAGCAAACCTGGGTTTTCCTTAGAAATCTAAACATTTCTCACCTAGTATACATTGTTTAAACATACTAGCATTAGCCAAACCCTTCAGCAAACTGCTCCATATGAAAACATTGTCAGCAGGTGTGACTTGTGTTAGTTAACTATGTACTGAAGCTACCTAGGTTGTCCAGCAGAAACTCCAATTAGACCAAAGTATCTCTCACTGTGAAGAAAAAATATTACTGGAGCATCCAGAATGTGATCGTTACTGAGTTAATCAAGACGATATCAAAATACTATTGTTGTTCATGTAATACTGATGAAATGTACAATATTATTCTACCCTACTTTAAAGGTATGGAGTTTTCAAGCCGATAAAGTGGCTCCCAAAATATCCACACCCGTTAAAATGGCAGATTTTTAAAACCTTTTCCGCATATAATGTCACAATTTACCAACTAAATAACAAATGCATCTTTTCAAAAGAAGTAAAATGTAACTATGCATTTACAAGATTGTATAAACCAATGGCTTCAGTTTAAACATTGAGTTTTCTTTGCTATTAGTCTATTACCATGGCACATCTCGACTTGGCAATATTTGCCCACTCTGCTTTTCAGAACTTTTCCATAACTGAGAACAATTATTGTCCACACTTTTCTTCAGGTGAGCCAACATATTTTCTTTCTTAGTTCTGGGCTCTGGCTAGGCCAATCGAACCATATTTTTCCTTAATTTTCGTTCAGGTGATCATTATTATGTGGATTTAGATGCTTGGACTCACTGTGATGCTAAAAAATGAAATCAATCTTCAGCTTTCTATCGGACACCTTTAGGTTTGGGTCGAGATTTACTGGTATTTAATCCCCTTTGAGAAAAAATCCAGCTCCATCTAAAGAAAACTACATGAAGAGCATGATGCTGTCACTGCCTGTTTCACTGTGGGCATAGTTTTGTGTTTGTGATGCTTAGCACTGTTTTGTGCCAGACAGACCTTTGGACATTTTTGCCCATAACTTTATATTTTAGTTTCATCAGACAGTGACAAATTCTCATGCATGATTTGTAAGATTTAATCCAGGCCATTTTGTTTTCCTTTGGAAAAAAGGCTTCTCATAAACTAACTTCCTGGCATAAGCATATAGAGAATACAGGGAATTGTTGCCACGTGTATAACACAACCAGTCATTTTGGAAATTGCTGTAGCTCTTTCAGCATTTCCGTCTGCCTCTTGGCAGCCTCCCAGACCAGTTTCTATCATGTAATTTAATATTTTTTTACATCACTGTTGTTCTTTATCTTTACCAGTTACTGATGACTCCCTAACTGTACCATTAGGTATAAATATTTGCCGGGGAACTTCTTTGTCTTCTTCCCCTGGCTCTTCTTCTCTGCAAACTAAGGCTTTAGCTAAAGGGTGGAAAAGTCAGGAAAATCCAGCTGTGATAGTTAAAGTTTATTTCAGGTTAATCAGGTTCAATATAATTGATGGTAGGAGTAAACTTAAGAAGAATTAAAAATTAATTCGAATGTGCTTTATTCAAGTATTAGTCAAAGGTGTGGACTAGTGTTTCACAGATATGCACAGATTTTCAGAGTCTTGGTCATGTCTCAGACGTGCTGGACTTAGGATTTTTTTTTCTCAAGACCAAAACCGCAGCTGCAACTTCCTTTTTTTACTCCAACTTAGTGTCCTGGCTGCATTCACATGCGACCAATAAAGTATTTTTACTTTTAAAATTTCCACGTTGCTACCTGTGCCTGTATGTGCTGAGAAGGAGAAGAAAGCAATGCGAACACAAGAGATAGAAGCACTTTCCAGTGCAAATATATTGCTTTTTTACAACACACAGGCAGAAATAATGCTAAATGAGTTAACTCAACTACGACTTGTCACCTTCTTTCACTCTGCCTGCAGGCAGATTTTGATGTTTGCAGCAACAACTACATTATTATAAATACAACAATGCTCTTGAAAATTGCCTCTTATTTGGTTTTATCTTGGTCTCACTTCCCCTAAAGTCTTGGTCTTGTCTCATTCTTGCTCTTGGACTTGACTTGATCTAGGGTTAGGTAGTCTTGACTGCAACACTAATGTGCACACTGATTCAACAAAGTTATTACAACTTTTATTTGTATACTTCTGTATTTTAGTTGTCTTGAGATGACATTGAAATGGACCAAAATAATAAATAAACTTAATTCAATTCAATTGAATCTTTGCAGGACTGTACGGTTGGTAGCACTGTTGCCTTGCAGCATGAAGGTCCTCGGTTCAACTCCTGGCAAGGGGTCTTTCTGCATCGAGTTTGCATGTCCTCCCCCGTGCATGCGTGGGTTCCCTCAGGGTACTCCGGCTTCCTCCCTCAGTCCAAAAACATGACTGTTAATTGTGACCTGTCCAGGGTGTACCCTGCCTCTCGCCCGTAGACTGCTGGAGATAAGCACCAGCTCCCCCGCGATCCAGTATAGAAAATGGATGGATGGATGGATGGATGGATGGATGGATGGATGGATGGATGGATGGATGGATGGATGGATGGGTGGGTGGATGGATGGATGGATGGATGGATGGATGGATGGATGCATGGATGGATGGATGGGTGGGTGGATGGATGAATCTTTGCAAACAAAGCCTAAAACCATGAATCAAGATGGAAAAAAGGCTTACGCAAATGAATTTCTCATCAAGTTAGTTTCTACTTAATCTCAATCAATGGATTAAATGATAAATCATGGCAGCTTCAAATATATAAACCTGTTATTAAACCTTACAACACATCTAATAAAGACTGTTCCAGTAAAAATGTTCTAAAACACAAAATATTAATACAGAAGAGCAATAATTATGATATATAACATCCAATAATGTACTAGACGACTCAGGTTTCTCAAATATCAAAAGGGGGAAATTAGTGCAATAAGCCTGCTGAGCTAGTGCCAGAAATATGCACAAAATTGATGAGGTGTCACTTTCAGTAAGAGTCACACAATTGCACAAGAGCCTCTTTGATCCCTCCTCTCCTGCCTGTCTGCCACGAGTGAGGCACAAACACTCAGATCTGCATGGTCTGCACAAAAAAAGAAATGTCCTTGGTTTTAGGAAAGGTTACCTCCCTCTCCTCGGCCATGGCAAACATTATTGGCATGCATAACATGACACCAAGAAAGCTGCCTATTTCCGTCATTTTTACTGCGTTCTCCAGTCAGCAGGCCAAACGTCACAAAACAATCTGCAGCCCAGTGACAAAACAGAAAGATGATTTCATTTGGTAGCAGGCGACAGCGCATGCTAACAACTGTGGCCGACAGCGTTCCCTAGCAAATGCTTAGACTTACATTTTGAGATCAATTTCAAAACCATGTTAATTAATTTAGACTGCTGGCAGCACAATGCAGGTCAAACAGGGCAAGCAAGTTACAACATCAGCCAATTAGAAACACACAAGCGTTTTACATTTTCTTCATAACTAGGGCAAGTCTAGTGTAAGCCCAGACATGACAGATAGAAACTTACAAAGGATGGAGACTGCGATTGATGTAAATTATAAGGAACTAGGCAAACACCCTTCTGTGGTAATAAGGACTGTGATTTGTTTTCTTAACAACAGAGAAATTCATTTTTTAAATTATTTTCTAAATATAAGGACAACGGAAAATCAATGTGAAAAAAAATATTTACTCCCTGTAACTGACAGTTCATCTTTAGGAATATGCTGTTTTAGAAAAACAACCCCTATCTGGTGACTTATCATCTGGTTGTTTTTCAGTCAATTAACTTTCATCACCGCAGATGACTGTATTTATATGGCTGCAATTTGTTAATCCCCAAAGCACGGATGGTTGATTTTTGCGCATTGGCCTTAAGATTTGTCATCGAGTGTATTTTAGGTCTAATTACTTCCAGTTTTTCTCTAGAAAGAAGAACAAGATTTTCATCCATCAATAGTGGAAATGAAAGCAATAAATTCATCAACCTATCCCCTGAGAAGGAGAGTAGGCTGACAAATGAGTTCGGAGGCAAATGAAGCAACACAAGTCCCTGTTTGGGAATTACAGTATAAGATGTTTAGGACTTATGACTACTTTATTCTAGGCTCTAACAGTGTGAGAGAATATGTTACTAAGTGAATTATTCATCTTAGAAACTGTTAGCAACTATTCCCTATATCTTAATATATTTAACTTTCTATGCCAAGGTATACACAACACTGTTACAATAGCAGTTTTGCGAAGTAAAAGAGTGAAGCCAGGAGCTAAATTCTTTCTAAACCTTTTTAACATATAATGCAACATTTATCTCATAACTAACTAACAAACAAACAAATCTGTCAAAAGGAAGAAACCCAGTTGCATTGGAGAACACACATTTTAACTAATACTCTTTTAAAGTACCTTTTGAAAATACCTTTTTCATTTCATCGTTCCGTCTTCTTTGTTTGGAGTAAATAGCAATGGCACATTTTGACTTATCCATTTTCACCTTGCAAATGTTCTTCGGGTGTCTCAGATTTGGAGGACATCTTTTGTCCCTAACCCTCTTCTGGTGATCCCACAGATTTTATGTCAAATTTAGTTCTGGACTCTGGCTTGATTGTTTCAAAACCAAGTCATTGCACCTGTTTAATTGTTTTACATTTGTCCCCCCAAAAATGTTTTCTTTTTTAAACCAAATTTTACCGGACAGATGTAACATTCCTGGTTTATCCTGGACATTTTAACAGGGGTATGTAGACTTTTGAGAGCCATTGTATGTCAGTTTTCTCTAGAGATTCCCAAATCTGACTTTTACTGGCAAATACCTATCTCCTTTAAGCTCGGACCTGCCGATTCAAATTTCTTTTCTACGGGTTATAAGATATAAAAGATGAACAAATGTGCTACACTCTCTTAGACAGAAGTAACAGCTCTGACTTTAACAGAATTTAACAGAACATAAAGGAATTACAAGATTATCCCCGTTTATGCACAAAAGCAAATTGTTCATAAACTTGGATCAAAGTGCATCAAAGCGCATGCTGTTGGTTGGTGAATTCATAGATTGTAAATCGTGGGAGTTCTTTGATGCATTTGACGGATAAGACTCCAATTTCTGACTGCTTGATTAGTGCAACTACTTTTTTCTTTTTTGTGTTTCTCTGCACTTAATTAAAAAAAATAATACAATGTATTTAAATAAAGTCACGAACTGTTTTCTAAATCTTAATGTTTAATGAATCATACAACATTTGTGGGCGTGTAATTTTCCGCCAGACACAAATTGCTCTGTGTAAAATGTAGTTTTTTATTATGTTATTCTCTGCATGTTACATAGCCACGAAATTAATTAGGGTAAATTAAGATAAACAATGAAATGATTGTCACCTCACAAAAGACAAGCATTTTTAATCAGTATGTTATACCAAATGGTGCTTCCTTAAAGACAAAACCCTGACGATTGTGTTAGAGTATAAAAACAAAATACATAGGTTTCACAATTATCTGGATTTAAGATAAGTATAGAAGGAATGTTCAGTGCATTTTTGCATTTTGCTACATTCTACCTCACATTTACAAGTGAGCAAGCACAGACCATCACAACAGGAGCAGTGGATTTTGTAAAAGTTCTGATTTAATATAAAACAAATCAGTTTTAAACATCATATCAACTGACATGTCTGTGAAAGTAATGCACCTGCTTCTAAAGATGCACTTTAATTATTAAAATTAAAATACTGGAAACAACAACTCAGATACAGAAACAAAATCAAAAGTTCACTGTTGTTATGTAACATGAAGCTGATGTGAGCAGGATGTCTTACTGTTTAAGGACACTTTGTTAGATTGGGGATCCTAAAAGACTGCTGTGACATTCTTCTCAAGAGAGTTTACATGACTTGAAAACTGGTTTAAAAATGGCCTCTGAGAGCAGCGTGTCCGCTAGAAGGATATCTCTGCGCAGAGATGGATTTAGTGGAAGCAGGACTGATAAGCAGCGGCGTCCTTACCTCATTAGTGTTCCACCGGTGCCTCTCCTTCGGCAGCGACGTGCATTTTGGTAGACATTCAAGCAGCTTCTTGGGCAGGTATATTTTCAAATGTCCATGTTCATCTGCATCAAGAGCGAAACAGAAAAGAATATTAAGCATGGGCTTCATATCTTATTGACTTACTCATCTTCCGTCTTTATCAGCCTACCATCTCTTAGCTGTAAAACGCTGAATGTAAAATATCAATCCCCAGCTGAATTAGGAAATTAATTTAAGAACAGCATAATGCATACATTTTAGTTTGTGGTCGGCTAAATTATTTTACTGTGTAATGCATTCTATCAGGGGAGTTCACCAGGAATGTTTCACTGTCAACTTGGAAAGGCTGTGTCTATTCATTATTTAGACACAATAAACACCCTTGAGTGATTTTATGGTGTATGTAGATTTAGCATGGGAATCTGTGTGCTGCCCTAAAGAATGTGGGGTATTACTGAGGGAAATGATTGCAGCTACCATGCCAAGTGCTTACATGATACCATATGTATTTCAAGCTACTATTTACAAGAATTATAAAACAGTAACACGATTCCTTCAAGTGCTCTCTTATTGTTAAACATACAGACTATCATATAGTGAACATACAGTAATATTCAGTAAATTATATTATTGAAAGGTTCATTTATTTCAGTAACTCAATTCACTAAGTGAAACACATTATGCAGATTAATGACACACCTAACACTGATGATTTCAAGCCTTTATTTTTGTTAATTCTGATGATTTTCTAATGAAAACACAACATTTAGGATAAGAATATTACATCAGACCAATAAAAAACATTTTAATAAAGAAATGTGGGCATATAGAAAATAATGTTTATTGCCTGGTTAAAGGTTGTTATTTTCAAAAGTTACTTTTATTACGACAAACGAGCCTCATACAACATATTCTAATTTATTGAATATGACTATATATAGGTTATGGGAAAACAACATAGTGTATTGAAAATGCCCTAAAATGTAAGGGTTTTATTTAAATAATATGGAGTACCTTGCAAAAGAATTCATACCCTTGAATCTTCGGTTACAGCCACAAATGTTATGTATTTGGGGCCTGCCAAAGCAATGCATAGGAGAGCAGTGCATTGCGAACCGTAGCGCGCACCCCCACAATCTATATATCAAAACGTCCGGCTCGGTCCCGGGATGTGGGCTATTACTTTTATTGGAGTTTCGAGTTACCATGGCGACGTAATTAACGAAAAACCACCCCCCCAAAATCCCATAGAAATGAATGGAGTCAGGGGAGGAAGGAATCCACAAAATTCACTGTTTTTGAGGCTCTGGTGTATCGCCTTACTTTCACCTAAAAACACAGTTTGACTTTCAGTTTGTAGATAAATCCGCCGGCTTTTCAGAAGTGAAAACGGTTTGTTGATAACTGCTACAGTTTCTGTAAAATTAGACTCCAAGCGCCACAAAGTTTGCGAGAAAATCCCTCTCCTACAGTGGAGATGGCAGTTACTAGAGTGTAGAAAGCGGGGATTTTTTCAGGAAAAATGATTTTTAACCGACCCTCACGGCCACATATTTCGCTCTAAAGTCACCATTTTCGGTCAGATTGTAGGGCCGCGCCTCTGCTTTCACAAGATATCTTTAAAACTGCTCTAGGTCTCACGGTTTTCTGTCAAACCCCCCTCGATCACCAAGAGTCTGAAGAATTCTGTAGGCCTTCTCCCATGTATTTTCAATGAGAGTTTGACCAGTAATCCATGAGAGACACCATTTCTTTCCATCCTCCTCTTTTATACTGTGAATGACATAGAGCTATGTAAATCTCCATGATCGGGGACGAGGGACGGTTTTCACCCACAATTAAAAAAAATTTCAAATACCATGTACGGTTTCAGAGATATTAGACTTTGTTCGGGAGCATGTTCAGGCATTTTTGTCTTTTTCTCCATTTTCCCTCTTTTTTCACCTAGTGTTGTGTCTTTATTATTATATTTTCAAAAAAAAGGGATTGATATTATCGTTCCCGTGTCCGTTCTGAGAAAACCGGTCCAAGAATGACGTCGATAGCCCCTACGGTTTCCAAGTTATGGGCAGCAGTTCGGGAGCATGCGCCTTCATGTTATAAACCCAGGCCTGGGGCAGACACAGAGTGAGGTGCTGCGTGAGTGAGAAACAGCAGGTGTCAAGTTACACTGACGCTCTTTGCTGATTGGCTGATTCATTCCTCACTGTTCTATTTATAGCTCTGTGTATCTCCTACTGTATATGTCTGTATGTGATTCTGTCTTTCTTTCTGCCTCTATTCTCTCTGTGTCTCACACTCGGACACACACACACACCACACACACACACACACACACATGGATTACTATCTTATTGAGGACTTTGCATTGACTTCCATTGATTTTCATTCATTTATATGGCTTAAACCTGACCCGACCCCTAACCCTTTGACCATCTTCATAGGAGGCAACTACATGGCGGCCATTTTGTGTGGGGTACTTAAACAGCATGTACTGCTGTTCCAACACCCAGACAACAGTGATTGACCCTAAAGGTCAATTTCTTTCATCAACCTTCCATGCTTACTAATGATTTCAGAAGAGCAAGCAGGTTCTATATAACTAATAGAAATAACCCAGACCTGAAAGTACAGCCATGCTGGACTTTCAAAATAAGACAAAAAATGTACTACAAAATAAAAGCCTTTACACTTTAAACAGTAGATCATTGCAGGACTGGGCTTTACACTAATATTGGAGCTCACCCAGTGTGGGAAATAGCACCATGTTGGCCTTTTAAAATAAAGCTTACTGAAACTTTCAAAATAAAAGCCTCAATCTTTAATAATTACTAGTGATTTTTTGAGCTGATAATGGCATACATAATGATTTTTAAATAGCAAGTAGGTTCTATATAACTAGTGGAACTAACCCAGACTTGAAGGGACAACAATGCTGGACTTTCAAAATAAGACAAAAAATGCTCTACAAAATAAAAGCCTTAGCATTTTAAACAATAGATCATTTCAGGACTGGGCTTCACACTAATGTTGGAGCTCACCCAGTGTTGAAAATAGAACCATGTCGGCCTTTTAAAATAAAGCTTACTGAAACTTTCAAAATAAAAGCCTCAGTCTTCCAGAGTTATTAGTAATTTTTAAAGCTGATAATAGCATAGACAATGATTTTCAAATAGCAAGCTCCGGTCCCAGAAGCACGCACCAAGAGGCAGGCCCCGTCTAAATTTCTTCAGAAATTTTGTTTTCTAGTTTAATGTATTATTTTCATATTATTGAGATTTTATGTGATAGACCAATCCACAGTAGTGCATAATTGTGAAGTGGAAAGATATAGGATGCATGGTTTTTAATACTTTTTACAAACAAAATCCACAAAGTGTTCATTTGTATGAGTCATAATTTATACAGCCAACATTTGCAACAATAGCTCTAGTTCACCCAGACTAAATGTAAAATATCTGTGACCAGCAATTCTCAAGACTTTCCATAAGTATGTAACTGGACTGGCATCTCGTTTCACCAGATAATGACTCTCTCTGATTAGCTTACGTTTATTCTGGGCTTGATGTGCACATTCCCCAAAACATGTTTATTTTTGGGGCAGACAAGCTGTGTCCTTTCTGCACAGTATGATGGCTGCACATTCCCATGGTGTTTATGCTTGCATATAATTGTTTTAACCAATAACGTGGTACCCTCAGGCAACTGGAAATTGTAACCAAGGATAAACCAGATTTGCCTGATATCTTTTATTTTTTTTATTATGCCACACAACAAAGCAGCACATGTGAGGTGTTGCCATAAAATACATCCACAGAGGTGGCTACATTTAACTTGACGGTTGTTGATTCATCTATGAGAAGTGCACAAAGACAGAACATCATCATCTGGGCTTTTCCAAGTTGCTTAAGAGCTCAGCAATCTTAGTGCCTATAAACTTCTGAATATGATTCAATTAAATTCAATTAAATTCAGTTTTATTTATATAGCGCCAATTCACAACACATGTCGTCTCAAGGCACTTCACAAAGGGTTTGGAATGGTATAGGGTTGTTGGGGAGGTTACAAATAAACTACTGAGTGTTAGAGTTTGGCCATTTTAGAATGGGCTATGTGTAGGGGTACTAAGTCAAATAATAGGCTGATAAAGTTTGTCCATCTAGAGCCCACTGGTGGCCATTGTTATACTAAAAACCACAAGGATTGGGGGTACCTCTCTCTGTCAGACTGATTATAACCATTGGAAAAGAGAAGTGGTCGCACAGGTAGCAGAAATGGAGGGTGTGTTTGCACCTCAACCATAACTAAGCCGGTTTAGGCTAAACCTGACTCCCCCTTACTCCATCCAACAGGGAGGGAGGAAGGCAGAGGTAAAAATAATTGGAGAGGGTTGTTTCCTGTTGCATTGTGTGAAAGGTGGGTAACTTTAAAATGGGCTAAGTCAATTCAATCGAATCATACAGATTTCAAGTCAGGTACATATATTACAATTAATCCTAACTATGGAACAGTGCAGCCAGATTCAGTTATTTATTCAAATTGATTAAAAAGTTTTTCTGTCTAAGGAAACCCAGCAGATTGCATCGAGTCAGTGACTTGCAGCATTCCCTCCCCCCGGATGAACATGTAGAGACAGTGGACAGTCACTGGCGTAGACTTTGCAGCAATCCCTCATACTGAGCATGCATGTACCGACAGTGGAGAGGAAAAACTCCCTTTTAACAGGAAGAAACCTCCAGCAGAACCAGGCTCAGTGTGAGTGGCAATCTGCCACGACCGACTGAGGGTTTGAGAATGATATGAATATGAAGAAAGTAATAAAAATCCTTAAAGGAATTCTCCATCTTATTATTCTGGCATTTAACAAATAGAAATAATTTTGGTAATCCTAACTGACTTAAAACAAGCAAGCTTAGTCTAATTTAGTCTTTTTACAAATGGTATGTAAATATCTGTTTTCAACTGTAAATGTTCTTTAAACTAAGCTACTTTAATGTATCTCTGCATATTTATGGTCATTTTCCTGCAGGCCACTAACTTTTTGTGTAGGATTCCCCCGTATTTAGCCCCATCCATTTTCCCATCAACTCCAACCATCTTCCTAGTTCCTACTGAAGAAAAGCATCCACACAGCCTGATGCTGCCCCCTCCATGTTTTATCCATGTGAAGGTATGATAAGGTTGGTTAGTTTTGCGTATTAGTTTTCCTCCACACACTGCATTTGCATGTAAGCCTAAAAGGTAAATTTTGTTGTCATATAACCAGAGCACCTTTTTCTACGTGTTTGCTGTGTTTCATGACATGGCTTGTGAAAAATGCAATGGGACCTCTTATGGCTTTCTGTCAAAATTACTTTCTTCTTGCAGCTTTTCCATAAGACCAGATTTGTGGAACACACAACTAATAATTACAGTTATTAGTTGTTGACAGATTGTCACACCTGAGCTGCGGACCTCTGCAGCTCTTGCAGTGTTACTATATATCTGTTGGCTTCTGTAATTAATGCTCTACTGTAAATCAATGGGTATGATTGCTTCTCCAGCAACACTTAGTTCACTTAGTTACTTAGTAACACTAACAGCTTAATATGCTCCAAATATGAACATTGTGAGCAAATTTAAGATTAAAGAACAATTAATTAATTGAAATGCAAATCAAATCTTGAAAAATAAAGCAATAAAGGATAGAACCGAGGCTCACATCAGGCTGTGTGACTGAAAAATTATTTAAGCATCAAAACAGAACAAAAGCAGGGTAACCTTAACATTTTATCTGCCAGATTAATTTGTATTATTTAAAATGATTAAAAGCAAAACAACAATACATTTTTTGTTTGGCACTGTAAAAACATTTGCTCAGTATAATGCAAATGACTCAGTTTATCTGTAATGAAATAAAGCTTAAAAATAAACAAGAAAACAAACACCTGAAATGGAAATGGTTTCTTTTACATTCATATAAGAGACGAATGGGAGCAAATGAGCAATAAAGTGAGGGACAAAAGAAAAAACAGACTGAATGTCAATGCTGAGCACGAATCTCTTGAGATGTCAATGGTTGACTCAAAGAAAAGAAAGAAAAGTTTTTAAAATGTAATCATAAAGATAGAGTCTCTGAGGTTTGCCTGCTGCCTATCACACAAATAGAGTGCAGTGTCACTGCCCCTGAACATCCATATGGAAAGATTCAACCAAGGTGATCCATAGAGATGGAGCTGGCATGAAACGTCTGGGCGTAATGTGTAACTTAGAACATCACCATACCCAAAGGAGTGTTGAAGTAGATTTGTAAAATCTGCTACATCCGTCTGTCCCTGTAACACTACATGTAGACTCCTTTTTTTATGAGCTGCACACGTAATCATTGGCTTAGCCCAATTAAGAATCACATCCAGCATCTGCTCTGAGGTACCGGCAGAGTGGTTTTATCGTCAAAACTGGAGAACACGCTGCTGCTGAATGGCACAAGATGAAGGAAAGGAAGAAAAGTAGACCTGCCTTTATGTACAGACTATAATACATACATCAAGAACCTAAAATTGAAACAAATAAGAAAAGTGGGCCTACACTTTAGAAATGTATACTAATGCTACTTCAAATTAGATAAGACATTTTTGACGAAACTAGACTTTCCTTATCTCGACTTATTGTAACCTCTTTCTGTAGAAAAGAGATGAGTTCCCAGTATCACCCAGTGGACACAAGGGCAAAACACACCAACAAATTCAGTATGTAAGTAAGCTGCAAAGCTGGAGGTGTCTGAACTTTAACTTGCATGAGTAAAATATTAATACCGCTTCAGCTTCCTTGCATTATGTCACATTTTATTGGAATTTTATGTGATAGACTCACATAAAGTAGTGCATACTTTTGAAGTGGATGAAAAACTATACATGGTTTTCATAATTTTGAACAAATAAAAATGCTGTAAAAATGTTGAACCCCCCCAGAGTCAAATCTTTATAGAAGTACCTTTAGCTGTCATTACAGCTGTAAGTGTTGGGTATGTCTCTACCAGCTTTGCACATAGAGATTCAAGGTTTTGCCCATTCGTCTTTGCAATTTAGCTCAAGCTCAGTCAGCTTGGATGCCAGCATCTGTGATAGCAAAAAATGTTGGAAAACTACGTATCCTTTTGTTCTCATCTTACAATCATTTGCATTAAGAGGAAAATATTCAGAGCTTAATGCTTCCCTTTGGCACACCCTCATCTGACACAGTCAGCACTAGAGTAAAATACATGAAGGATTCACACTATCTCTACTCTTCAAACAGGCTAAAACATTTAAAGTAGGAACAAAAAAAAATATTTTAAGAGTTACAAAAATTTTTATCAGAGGTTGTAATAATATCTTTACTTTTCATTGCACACCCTTTTGCTCATTTATGTGCAATCCACTGGCTATGAAAATCATTTTCCCTTCCAAATTGCTTTGCAGTTAAAAGCTCTTCACATAGGTTTGAACATTAAAACATAGCTGCATTTAACTTATAAAATTTCTGTCGGGCGAGCAGTTCAGCTCTTTAGTACCTAAACTCTATAACTGCAGCACCACGTTATCGCTAGTGCTGGTTTTTAAACATTGTTAAACACTGTACTGTTATAAAGCTGGGAGCTTTAAGCCCCAAACAAATCTAAGTCTCCTCTCTTTATTTTATGTTATACAGTTCTCAGAGGACTAAATTTATAACACAAAATTTAGATACTAAAACATTTCCTTTGACTGCCTATTAGCCCACATTCTTCACATCCTCCTCATCTTCACTTCTGATAAATCTAACCTCTCTAAGATCATATTTTTGTCAATTAAAAGCAGGTGATGTCTTTTTAAGACATACATTGTTTTTCAGTCATTTATTTTCCCTTTTATTCACAGATGAACTAAAAAAAATTCAGTTTAAACATCTTGCATTACGTTATATTTGTGAAATGATTTTGAAAATCTATTTTCTATAATTAGTGACTATTTTACTTTACAAGGCAAGGTAAGGTTAGGCTTCTTTTCAGCTTGTGGAAATAATAGATTATTGATGTGCATGCTGATTACCCAAGTGTCAAAACTCCCCATCTGTGTCATAAACGTATTCTCTGCACATTAAACTATATCCAGGTGCTATTTTTACAGCAACCAGTTATAATATAAAGCATAATGTAAATTCTTTTAGAAACCTCCTCTGTATTCTTGGCTAGATATACACAGTGCAGGCAGTAAACTCCATTTGGTATGAAAAACAAACTGTGGATTTAAAATGCTGACTTTCAGTATTTTGATACTCTGTGCAATGCTCCTGAATAGCGAAGTCAGTCAGCTGACCTCAATCCAACTGAGCATGTGTTTCACTTGGTATAGACCAGACTGAGGGCAAAAAGCCTTCAAAACAAGAAAGATACGAGCGTGGCTGCAGCATAAGCCTGGCAGAGCCTCACCAGGGACCATGCCAAGTATCTGTTGTAGTCTGAGGATCATAAATTAGATGATTTAAACAACAGCGCAGTCTGTCCCCAAATATTAAACTTGTATCTAATGAATTGTGATGTCTACATTGTAACAATGCATACTCTCGAATCACAGACAATGCAAGTGTGTTCAATGTATCTGTCTCTAATATAGGAGAGTGTATTCTAAGCTGATGCTGCAATGGTTCTCAAATGGTGTGATGTGCTTGTTGCTGTAAAATATACCACATGTTTAATATGGCACTTCAGGTTATAAGGTTGGCATTCTCTAATCGAGGAGTCCTTGTCTAATTTTAAAAAAGCGACTTGTTTTTTTACACCGGCACAGCTCTCAAATCTCATAAGTGGGAGCTCAACATAGAGAAGGGCTTTCTTTTCACAGCGATGCACTCTCAAAGCTTTTTTTGTTCTTTCACATCTATTTATTCACACTAATATTATCCGAACTGCTATATGTCTTCGATTTCTTCCACCGGGCATTTCCACTCCAGTGAAGAAGGAACATCCAACAAAAAAATGCTTATTAATTAAAGATCTGCCCACAGTGGAATGGAAACTACTGTGACTCGTGCATCAGCTGAAAACAACCCCAGGGAGAATACCTTAGAAGCCAAATTTGGAGTACACTTAATACAGAGTAGAGCTCCCAAATCAAATTGTATGATCTGATTAGTGCTTAAAGAACAAACACGTGCATCACTATAAGCTAATAATACACTAAAAGAACTCTGCTTCTCTGCATTTTGCATATGAATTTCCCTTTAAGGTTTAATATGAAGCTAAGATTAAACAGCAGACTTGATAACTACCTGCAGCTGGGGAAAAATACACTGAGAAATATAATTTGGTAGTAACAAAAGTGCAGGGCAGGCTCATACAAGTGTTTGTTACATGTGAGTATGTGGTGAGCTGAGCTGGCCCACTACAGCCAATTACATTCAGTACAAAGGTTTGCAGCTTTTATGTTACAATCACAGGCCATGTTTGTGCCAAACTGCATTTGCCTGTACATGCTGCTACATAATTTACATCACCCTAGCTATAAAGACATATTTTTCTCTGCTGATGTTTGGATTATCACTGATCTTGGCTGCTAAGCAAACTCTTGGGCTGAATTTAAGGGTATTTGTCATGCTCGCTTGCTCCAGCCCCACCCTAGAGATGAGAGCGAGGGTCATGAGACTGGAAAGGCTGACAAAAACAAATCTTTAATCGATATCTAAACCCTGAACGCAAAACCCTCTCTCTTCTGTCTCTGTCTGGGAGCGCTCTGGGAGTGACAGTTTTTCTTTTTAATCTGTGCCTGCATTGTGGAGAAATTGCAAGCTAATGTTTTGGCTATAGATCACTCAACAAATCGCCAGTGGTGGTGCATATCTAAAGCAACTGTTTGAATGCAAACACTTTCTACCACAGCTAACATGGCTTATAGACGTGACGAGCACTGTAACTGTGGTTTAACCTGAATCACATCAGAGAAAAATTAATACACTCGTATTGCTGTGAATGTGAAAATTTTGGGAGACAATTCTTTGTTATCACAACTGCAATTAATTGTTTTTTTGCATTTTTTACACTAGTGGCATTTAAGTGGATACAGTAATCTATACATTTGGTATTTCACATTCCAGCTAGAGAGCCTTACGAAAGTATTCATACCCGTTTTGTCACATTACAACCACAGACTTCAATGTATTTTTATTGGGAATGAATGTGGCAGACCGTCAGATAGTGGTCGAAGAAAAATGATAAATGGTTTTCAATTTTGGTTTTGCAGATGGAAATCTGAAAAGTGTGGCATGCATCTCTATTCAGGCCCATTTATTCTGACAGCCTTAAACAAAATCCAGTGCAACCAACAGCCCTCAGATGTCACCTAATTATTAAATAGGGCCCACCAGAGTGTAATGTAATCTCAGTATATATCCAGCTGTTCTCTAAAGTCCTCAGAGGTTTTTTAGAGAACATTAATTAACAAATGGTATCATGAAGACCATAGAACACCCCAGAAAGGTTAAAGATAGACTTGTGGCCCTAAAGACCCTAGAGATTGATAATCAAATGATCAATTTTTAGCAAGACTTGAGAACTAATTCCAGTCTCTGTATGTGCACAGCTGGATACTAATGCATCCCACACTTAACTGATATTTATTTGTAAATAACTTTGAATATCATGCAATCCTTTCCCTCCACTTCACATTTATGCTCTACTTTGTTTTGGTGTACCCCTTAAAATCCCAATTAAACACAGTGAAAATTTTTGTTGCAACATTACAAATGTGTTAAGTTAAGGGGACAAGTACTTTTGAGAGGTACTGTTTTCAAGGAAAGGTAAAACGAATATAAGGATGGTTGGGTTTTTTTTCACTGGAAACTCAAGGGGAAAGAGCATAAACAGAGGATAAACATCCATCAATCAGTCAAAAATGTCAGTTTCACCTGCCTGTGTTTAAAAGACTCAATTAAGAAGAATATGAGCACTCTGCCAGCATGCTCACGATTATCTCAGATAATTGTGTTTACACGGTTAATTGTGGCTTACTTGTTTATAAACATTCGATTCTCATCACTGACCAGTAAGAAGTGCTGAGAATTTCATTTACGCCTAACAGCGCTGAAGTTCAGAATCATTAAATTGGATGACTTTCACGGCACAAAACTGCCTTTTAGAGTTGAGATTAAAAAGCTTTCCACCCATAACAGTTTTAATGCCGTGAAGGATGACTACAAAACACAAATGTCTTTACAATCAAAGAAAACAACCTGACAGTTTGTTTACATGCAGTTGTAAGGTATAAAATATAATCCATGAAATGCATAGAAATGATGGTATTTATGACAAGAAAGTGGAACATTGCATGTATAAGTAACTGCTCTAAAACAGGCCAGATGTGAAACCGGCAGTGAAAGCTCAGACATGGGTAAAGAGGCATAAAGCAGTGACAAGTTGTTTGGCAGAGGAAGAGAAACATCTAAAATGTCAAAGCAGAGATGAACTCAGACAACCAAGCAGAAATGGTCAGCTGGTGACATGCTGCATTCTAAAAGTAATTAATCTGAAAGCGAGATGTCTCAGAATGAGGAGGAAGTGTAAACAGAAGGTCCAACTTGTAGAATAATTTGGCCTTTAGAGGATGAGTTCATCCATTTTGGTTGTTTCCTCTGAATCTGTGAATTCCACATACTCGTGTCACAAACTATAGCAGTATGCAGAAGGTGGATCCTAATTTCTTTTCCAACAAATAATTTCCAACACATACAACTGACCTGAGTTTCATTAGAAACCAAATATGAGACAGGATATCTTCACTCTTTATAACCATGTTATATGACTTCAAAATAACAAAACAAAAACAATTTCACCATGCGATGTCTGTAATTTACAGCACCATCTCTCTAAAAGTGCCACAGCATGTAAACACTTCTTTGCATCCTGAGAATTTCAGTTTTTGTCTTCACTGTTTATTGTTATTCTTGGTGGCACTGTGGTGCCATCTTGCTTGCATGGCTCTTTTCAGGTCTGCTCATTGATTTTCAATTATGTTTAGGTCAGGGTATTGTGAGGGCCAAGGCCAAACCTTCAGCTTCCGCTTCTTGAGGTGCTCCATTATGACCTTTGATATTTGTTTTAGGAGTTTGTCAGCTGCAGAAGCCCTCTTCCTCTCTTCTACCAACTTTTGACATAAATGTATTCTTTGTTTAGTTGTTAGCTTAATAAATTTGTCCTACATAAAAATAGTCTTTACAAATTGATATACTTGAACTGTTTGTCTAAAGTTGCAGAGAGGATCATTTAATTTATTATTTTGCACACACCTCCACACTACACAGAATGTTTCAGTTACTTTAAATGAATTGCTAAAACTAAGAGACTGAGAAAGTTTTTCTCTCCTTATGTGAGGCGATATTAAGTGTATCTAAAGTTCACTGCAATGTCAAGTTCTGCATATTTTTTTCAGAAGGCTTTTTGCAATTTAATGCGACTTTCTGTTTGCCTCTCTAGCAATCCATCAAGACATTTTCTCAAACCTGTTGTTTTCCTTAGACCTGAGGTTGGCCTTTATAATTCCTGATACCTTACTTTTTCTAATTAAATCACAAATTACTTTAAAAACATTTGTCTAATAACTTCTTATGATCTTCTTTTGTGTTAAAGCTTTAAACCTACACAGGAGAATTTAAGCAATGTCTGAATTCCTTTGCTGCACTGTCCAAGATCCTGATGGCTCTTGATGGGAACACGGAGAAGAGTGAGCCGACTTGGATTTAAAATAGCCATGCATTAGTGTAGGACTGGGAAACCAATTATATTTATCATTTGGCCTGTGGCCTGTTTGATAACACTCTTACAACAGTGAAATTGCTCACCACCTACGAGTGTAAAAGAAAAAAAAGTATCAGTGAAGTAAACCTTTATGCTGTGGCGTTACAAAGCAAACCAAAACAAGGAGAGCAGTTCATGGCCTCTGGAGATAGCATCTAGGATGAGTGTTTGACCTGCAATGTACACAACAGCTGTTGGAAAAGATGCGGAGGGAGTTTTTTTCCCCACTACTGGATGCAATATAGAAATTTTTAAAAATCTCATTGGACATCATTTCTTATTTGTTCTGCAGCTAGACAAGAAGCAACATTTGCAGTAGCATTTGCAGCTTTTCTAGGTTGTTTACAGCTGCATTTTTAATGCTTCACCAGTGGGAACACAGGATACACTGTAGATTTGTGTAACATAATAAGGAAAGACTGTCAAAACGTCAAACAGCTCAAAATAAATAAACATATAAAAAACATAAAAATGCCTCGGCCTATTACTGGAAGTTCAACAAACATGCACACATGGTTAACTGCCTGCAACAAACTGAAAATGACTCTTTATGTGTTCTCAGCCCTCAGTGAGCTCACCCATCCATAAAAATCCCATCTCAAGGAGAGCAGAGGTGAGGTCTCTCTTTTTTTCTACTTCTCTCTCTTCCTCTTGTTTTTTTTTTTCAGTTTTCTCCCTCTTCCTTACAAATGTGCGCACAAAAGAGTCCCTTCTTTCTGTATCATAACTACTCCCACAATTACTCAGACGATTACTCAGATCAATGGTTTGCCTGCCTGCATTCAGACTGTCCCCCCTCTTTGGTAGGCAGAAAAACCTCCAGGCTGAACACATTAAACAGAGTGTGTGACATGGGGGACAGGATAGTGTAATACCGCGCAATAACATGAGGGAAAATAGCAAGACTGGCAAAACATATTGTCAGTCAGAGCTGTCACACATGAAGGGGTAACACAAAAGTCTATCAGCAATGTATCTGTTACAGTCTACAACCCTGTTTCATAGATCTGCACAAGCGCTCCCCTGCCATTAAATCTCTCAGATATTCTCGGTTAAAGAGACCAAGACAATATGGTGCTGCAGAGCTCTTCCAGAGGCAGTTATCGCTGGTGAAGCACAGAGCCTAACAAGGGGTTAGGGTGATTTCATGCTCTCTATTTAGAAATGACAATACATGAGCACACTTAATTACGCAGTCTCTAGTCTAGATCAACACGGTCTTCCAGCAGTGAAGGGGATGGTGTATTCATTAAGAGCAAAAAGGACTCCTTTCTGCTGAGAAACAATCGGCTTCACAGAGGGGGAGAGTTTCTTACGTGGCACAAGATGGAAGCCTAAAAAGATCAGACATGTTTTCTAAAGAGGAATAAAAAGAAAGTCATCCAAAATAAAGTCAAGACTTTGGCCTATATTTGTGACTGATTTGTTTTGGTTGTGATGAAATAACGCGTCTGTGTGCAGAACTGTGAGTGCAGTGAAGCAGTTCCCTCAGAAGCTGGTTTTTACAGTCATAAAAATCCTCTGTGATGCTTTTTTTCCCTCATCTTTGTTCTTTGCCCCTGGTCTGCGGTTTTTTCCACAACACAAGTGTAATGAAAGGAAGACAGAGACAAATATTAATTCAACTGAAATATCACCGAATATTAACTTTTAAGAAATGCATGAATATTATAGTCCTCCGCTATTTAACCTGGCAACATTTTTTATTTATACGGTTATTTCCTCATTGTCAAAAGAAGCTTTGAGAAAAGCAGACAAAAGGCAAAGACAGAGTCATAATTGATGGCTCAGAGCTCAGGCTTTCTCTCTGAGGGTCTGCTCAGGTCCTGATCCTGTGGCCTCAACCTGAAACAATCACTCTTAGTTAACGACAACACTTCAGCTATTGACAGCATGATCCTGTAAAGCAGACACTTCAATCAACAGAGCAGCCGCAGGAGGTGTTGTGTTGGAGGAGAAGAAAACAAGGGAGGGGGCATGGAACAGATGAAATCAAGAAGTAAATAAATTAATTGATGAATGAATAATAGAGTGGCCAGCTAGTGGCGACTTGCAGCAGGAATGCAGTATTAATAACTGACTCTTACTGTTCGTCTCTGTGTCATCACTGATACTCTTAGGTGGACCATGGCCAGCATAACACACTGTTGATCTGTACATTCGATCCGGATTACGAACCTTCTTCAGTCCTTTAGGAGGCAAAGAGAAAAGTTGAGAAAAATCGAGGAAAAGAAGCATTCCCCCAGCCTGTGCCAACTAAACACAGCCCCCATGCAAGCAATACACAGAAACAACACAGAATATTTAAATACATACAGACAAAAAAATGGTTTGCATCTCTAATGATGTAGAAAAATGCTTAAAAGAAAGGCATATTTTAATGCAGCAGCATAATATTTCTCAAAAGATTTTAGAAATATTCAACCTTCAGTTTGAGGACACTTATTTAAGTTGAGAAAAATCCTATTTATCTTATGAAATAATTGTTTTTACCAAAATCACCAGTGCCACAATTACAATAAACATGCATGTTTTTCATTATGCATATTTTACCCTCTTTTAGGTTTATCAGTTTCTAAGAATTTAAAATTAGTAATTTATGAGAATAAATATGACTTTACACAGACGCTTGTATCTTTTAGCCATTACATGAAGGCTAGCCAAGGAGCCATATTAGCTTTTCATTATGCACCGCTAAAAGATGGTAGGGGAGGTAAAGAAAATCTCCAAAGCTCACTTTAACAACTGCAGGAACGAGTGACATGACACAGTCACCAAGTCTCAACCCTAAAACCCATTGTACATGGCAATCAGTTGTTTGACAAAAATGTGAGGAAAAAGCCTTTTCTGTCTTATTATCACAAATGCAAACATTTGAGATTGCAACACTCTTCTGGCTCTTTACCAGAAAACCATGTGCTTTGGATAGCTAAGAATAAAATTACCTTTTTCCACAACAGATATTTCAAGTGGGTCTGGTGTAAAACAAGATGAATATGTGTGAAAGCACCTGATGCTCATTGCTGAGTATAGTAGAAGATCTGTGATACTGTGGGCCTTTGTCATTTCTAGACACCCTGGAAACCTTGTTAAAGTCATGGCACAATGAACTTTACGAAATGCCAGGTCATTCTGAATAACATCTGATGGCCTGAAATGAGTCATCTTTGGGTCTTTTGAAACGGATTATTGACAAATCAACACAGAGACAGTTTAGCTTAGACAAAATCAACCATCCATACCCATCACAGCCTATAGACCTAACTCCTATGGAAAGTACTTGTGAAAATCTAGAGAGATGCAAACAAGAATGGCCAAAGATCCCTCTCACTGTATGTTCCCACCTTTTGAAAGGTTACATCAGATGATTATGTACTTTGCTATTTTCAGAAGAGGACTACCAATAATTGTAGCATGAGATTAGTTTTAAAAACAATAATTTCTCAGAATAGGATTCTTATCTCCAGTGCATAAATGTACTCATATTAAAGATTAGATTTTCCTATATTTTTCATTTCATCATTAGATTATATTAATGTAATAAAATTATAATTTATCATAAGACTGTTTACACTTTTTTATTAGTGAAGCTAACAATTTTCAGAGCACTGCATTAAACACATCTGTTGGGCAATACATAAAAAGAATGAAACAATGAAGATTAAACGTTTTTTATCACTTTTTTTGTCCTTATTACCAACAAATTTCATTTTATCCCTACAAGGTAATAAATGGATAGTAAGGGTCAGCGTACTGTAGCTGTGACCCTGTTTGATACAGGCAGTAACATTTCTTGTTTAAGTGGTAAACTGAATGATTCAATACAATCAATCCCCGGAGACCGAGCAAAGCAGTACGTAAAGGTCTGCTACGTGCAGGAATCAGGAGCGATACATCTCAGCAACCTCAGACACTGCCCACATAACATCCATCCATACCTTACTGATCTAATTAAAAGGCTGAGTAGAAAACCTAGCACCCGATTCTCTGATTCAACACAAAGCCAGGGGAGCAAGCAGTCCGTCCAACATCATGAGGGTCAAACATTTATGCCTCTTCTAACCAAACAGCGCAAGATATGTTTATATTATTATTGCACAAGCAGTTTTGGAAGTTGATGCTGACTGTGTGCTTGTTTAATGTTTTGCTGGCACTTCACGCTGAATTTTGATACCAACAAGAAACTTTTTAAACTGCACTGCGTAAAAATCTGAGAGGTTTGCCTGTGTTTTAAAGGGCCACCTTTGCAGACTGTTTTGATCCAAACTTCAATAAACTTTTCCTCGAAATCTGTAGTTGCATTTTTCTTGTTTTGAACTAATGTAAGCATACACATTTTGGCCTACAAAAATCAGACAGTATAAAGATTAAACTTCGGAGACTAAATAAAAACCTCAGGGCTGCCTCTACAAATCCCCTTGTTTCAACTCTTACATATGACGCTTGTACTGAAATATTTGTATAAGGCTGTGCCTTTTTTTAAAACTGCAGGCTGTAGTTTTCTCTATAGCAGTCATTGTGAGGCATATCAACCCTGTCCTTTCAGTGCCCTCGTAGCCTTGTACTTAAAGTAGCGCTCACACTGAGATTTTTAGAAGTGTCAAGGGGAGTGAAAAATACCCCTGAGGGCCCTGAGACTTGAGAGAAATACTCCAGGACGTAAACATTACACCACTGAGTAAGTCCAGGTCATGGCCCCTCACTCGTTATGGACCTTTCGTGAGACCTGCCAAACAAGTATGAGCCATCAGCAATGCACACATGCCGCAAGGACAAAAGGTTGAGGAAAAAAGGTCCTGCTCTCTCAGTAGCTACAAAGAAATGCACAGGTGCATGTCATACAGAAACTGCTGTAAAAACCCATGTTCTACATTAACAAAGAGCCAAAATGAAGGAAAAGCGGGAGCAAACACTTCTGACAGCTCTATTTGAAAGCTGTGAAGATCAAGTCTGCATGAGACGACATGGCATTTACATAAAGGTGTGAAGTAATCTCTCTCTTTTCCTCTGCTCTCCGCCCTCCTCCTTCTTTTTCCACTGACCGGCCTCTCAGGAGCACTGAAAATAACTTGACCGGCTCAGCAATGGGACTTTCAAGCCTGGGTTTTCACTGAAAAGCTCCTCGCGTTGGAGATGGTTTACTAGGTTCTCAGCTACGACCTGCATGTTAAGTTCGTTTATGCTTAGGAATAGATTTAGGACTCTACAACATAGTCAAGTCATTACTATCTCAAAACAGATGTCTTCATTTTTTTGTCCAAGCCACTGAGTCCAAGGTAATGAGAGCCTCCTTAGCTCAATAGCACCCCCTGGTGGGACTCCTTTTGGTGGTTGGCACACTGACATCCAAACCAACTAAAAACCTCAGTGTTCCATCACTACCCTTTATATGGACGGAAACCATTTAAAACACTGGTCATCATCATGAAAATAATTGGTCTTTGAAGTTATTTAAACTAAGTCTGACAGAGTTTTGTTTTAACTGTCAACAAACAACAAAGCATTCAAGACTGCTTTGAGATACCTGGACCTAACAAAATCATGTGGAGGAATACAAAAAATCTTTATTGGCGGCTAGTTTTAAAGTCTAGCATCGTCCTTTTGCTGTACCCTAAGGCTATTAACATAAATAAACATAAACACAGATGTTTATCATGACAAAAAGAAACAGGTGTTTCATCATTGAATTCATTAATAAAAAGGTTAATAATGGCAACAATTTGCATGCCAAAAAGGTATGAACAGTCATAAAAACTATTTAACACGCCAAGTAGGTTCAAGAATACATTTTAACTTAGGAATTAGGAGGAATTAGATAACTCAACCAAGTCAAAATACCATTAAGAACGAAAAGCTGCGTTTTAGTCTTTCTCTTAATTTTCATGCAGGCGTAATTTAATTACTCACCCAAAAAATCCATGGGCCTTTCTGTATGGGCACAGATCTCTCATGCATATGAGTTGTAATAAAATATTCCACTTAAAAAGAAATAATTAAGCCTGGTGCATCTAGTTCTCAGTGAGCGAAGCGTGTGAAATCAGCTGAGAACGGGGGGGGGAAGTCATCATTCTGTCCAATGTGTAAAGTAATGTAATGGGCAGGCTGCTGGAAATCCTACTCTCCATCCTCCCTCTTCATCTTCTGGTGTGATGGCATTTCAAGCCCGACCCGGCATCTCAAGGCAACACAATGTTTTCATACTCTTGTTTCAGACCGAATATAGGGCAAAAACAAAGTATTGGAATAACATTATTTAAAAATAGATCACTATTCGCTGAATGCCAAAGAAAATTCTTGCGCTTCAAGGGGGAACTGAACGACCCTCTCCAACTTACATATTTTAAAACAGGCGTGCCTTAATTATTATTTCAGGGCAGCCAAAACAAGCGGTTAGAAAAAGGTAAACTAACACAGCAGAGCTCTGAAATAAAAGAAGAAGTTGGTCGATGCCGATGACGTGTTGTCATTAACTTAGCCTTGTTGGGAACAACTTGCACTGCACGTCGTTTGACAAGAATCCGGAGCACAATAAACGGAACACGCGGTACTTTTAAGCATGCTGACAATTTCTCCCCGCGGCGTGTTTTTTTTTTATTTTATTTTTTTATGTGGGCTATGCTGGGAATACAGCGGCTGGCTTCAATAAGAGCTAATATTAGCTGGCTAGTGATGTCTCCACGTTTCAGCTGCCTCTGTGTGTTCAGAGGAAAACAGCGCGCCGTTCTCCGCCGAAATTTTTTCTCCCTACTCGTCCTCACGCTCGTGACATCCCCGCGCGGAGTTGCGGCCGCTCCGTAAAAAATACCCCCACAGCACACCGCCGTCACACTGGTAAATTTAATCCTATTATATTTCTTCTTACCTTCCGGCTTGTTTTCGGCAGCCATTTCCCCTTCACGCGCAACATCCTCCTCCTTCCTCACGACCGTGGGTACCACGCGCGTGCACGGCGAGGACAGCACGAGGAGGGACCGGAGCGGCACGCGGCGAGTCGGTCCGACCGAGGCGAACTTACTATTGGCTGCGAGGCGGTGAGTGACGGAGGGGCTCCGAGATGAAAAACAACACCTCTCCTCACCTTGGCACCTCCAGCTGGGAATTGTTTTATCCTTTCCTTTGCTGATGCATTTTAGGCACCTCAGAATCAAGATGCTTTTACTAAAACTATGGGTCAAACAGAATAAATAAAAGTGTATCCGACGTCTTTTTGTTATCTCGCTCAGGCAAAACTGATCGGAAATTTTGTATTTTGAGGTTGTAGGTCGTGTTTCAGTGACACCAAGATTGTTAATGTCATGACTGAACTAACATGGTAGAGATTTGCTTTAACACATGGAACCCCATCACCTGAAAACATTCACGTTGTTTAAACCTGAACAAACTACAGATACTGTAAAACAAAGAATGTATACAGTTGAAACATGCTCTATGCACAAATACAAATCCTTATTTTCTTTCACCTATCAAAAGCTTACAAAGCTTTTGATAGGTGTGTTCGAAATATATGAGTAAAATGTTGTCATAACTGTGGATGTCACTCGAAGAGAATTCTGGATATCCACAAGTCTGGTTCATCCTTGTTATACAGTTGCCAGATGACTGAAAGTGCCATATTCATCTGTTCAAACAGTTATAGCAAAATAATCAACATGGGAATTTCCAATCATCATACAGTTCAGAAAAATAACAGGTTATGTTCCAGAGCATGCTTGAGCATGTTTGGATGCAGAATGTGTGCATCAACCCCAGACCAAAAGCATAATAAAAATGTAAAGACCATGTGGATGTCCATCTATCGTACTGTTCTAAAAGGAGAATGTTTGTTGTGTTACAGAATTTAACGTGTTTGGATCCAAAATATGTGTCTCAACCTCATAGTGAGAGCATAGTAAAAGTATAAAAACTTGAGAATGTCCAGCTACTATGCTGCTCAAGAAAGAGACAGGTTTTGTGTCCCGGAGGTGAACATGTTTGGGTTTATAATGTGCATATCAACTCCTGAACAAAAGCAAAATACCTCTTTTAGATGGAGGCTGAAGCTGGTAAGAGAGCATAATAAACATGTCCTTTCCCAACATAAGTTGAAAGGTCATTCAGAGAGGTAAAGGTCATTACCCCAACAACAATATAAAAAGTCAGAATATTGTTTTCAACTGCAGTCAGGAAAAATGACCAACATTTTTGAAGCCATGTCCTGTGGTCTGTTGAAAATAAAATTCACTTTTCGGTTGATCCCACGCTGTGTATTCCTGGGCTGCTGTGTGCAGTTTGAGGAGGTGGTGCTGAAAGAACAGCTCCCCTGCTGCCTACAGTTCTTAAGTACCTCCAGACAGACGCTGTCATTTCAAAGACTTTAATGAGAAACCAGTAAATGAATACAAATATTTGTTTACATCCATTAGAAAGGGTTTTAGGACATTTACTAAATGTTTCAAATGTTACAAAAAATTTTAATTAATTCATAGAACATTGACTCTATTGAAAAAACAACATTAAAAACAACATTATTTTCTGCTTTATTTTTCTCTTTAGAAAACATACGGTACAACAGTGGATAATTTTCCACATCCCTTTACAGCCCTGTTGATACGAACGAATGACTGAAATTTGAAAAAGTTGTTTTACTAGCAAGTGGAATTTCTTTTTTATTTATTAATTTCTTTTCTCCCGCCTAACACGCGAGGGCGACAGAGGGCGCGAGAAAGCCTTTTCCGCGTGGGAAACCGCACGAAGTAGAAATGACCGGGCGTAAACATGGCGTCTGCCTTGGACGATGATGAGATCTGCAATGATGATTACTATTCCCTTCTAAATGTCCGCAGAGAGGTACGGGAGCACCTGTAACATAGATAATTATTTGTACGGATGCATGTGTTGGTTAGTCTTCAGTTGTTCAACAGCTGATAGTCAGCTGTTGCTCGTTGGGGGAGCTGCATCTGACAAGGTAGCTAGCTTGTGACCCACGACATTGATTAATGTGCAGTGACACTTGAGTTGCAAGCCGATCTAGACTCTCCGTGGGTTGTTGGGTTAAAGTTTGGTTAGCGCGAATAGTGTCTTGTGGAGGTAAGGCAGAAGAGTTTCGTGTTGCTATGGTAATCTAAGAGCTAATTGATAAGTTTGTTTCAGTCATCTTGGAATGTGCTAACTGGCTAGTGCTACAACTAAAACTGTGAGCTCCAACATGCAATTCATGAGCTTACACTATGGATGTGAACGTTTCCGAAAGCTTTCGTTCGTAGTTCTTTATTTGGTCAGCGATTTCCTTCAAAACTGAATTAGGATATGACATAAGGTGACCGTGTTGTTTATTGTTAAAAATGATCTTAAAAAAAACACACAGTTATTATGACCTTTATGTGCTTATTTTCAGACAGGACAGCATGAGCGGATTCATGTAGATTCGGTGCTAATCGGAATGATATTTTCAAGTAAAACATAAATAGTGTCCTGCCATCTGTGCTAATTTGTTTCATTTCTTTCAAAGCGTGATGATTACCCAAAACTTAAATGGTATGAATGTTGACTTGCGATTTAAACTACAGTGGCGTGAAACGTAGATTTTATGGTACAGTCTCTCTTAAGAAGAAATAATTTTGCAAAAACCAAAGCAAAACGTATAAGTATAATTAGGACAAAAGTCAGAAAAGACATGCCATGTCTTGGTGGTACAAATAATATGAAAGTTCACGTGTTACACATTGCTCACTTAAGAACAATTTTGACAATCTTTACAAGTGATTTTATACCAAAAGTCTTAATTTCAAAAGGGAACTGTCATTACAAAGGTTAATAAATACACAATATTAATATCACAAAATATAGTGGGGATTTCTTTCAAGGTTTTTACATACACTACCTGTCAAAAGTTGTAAATACATCTTTTTACTTACTAATGGGTCTCTTTATTTTTATTACTATGTATATTGTAGATTCACAACAAAGGCAACAAAACTGTGAATGAACACACTTCGAGTTGTATAGTAAACAAAAAGTGTGAAATAACTCAACATTTTTCTATTTTAGATTCCTCAAAATAGCCACAGTTTGCTTTGATTACTGCTTTGTTTTCTTGGCGTTCTCTCCATGAATTTCATGAGGTGGTCACCTGAAATGATTTTCTAAAGAGTCTTGAAAGAACTTCCCAGAGGTTCATTGAGAGACAGCCAAAGGTTCATATTTCAGTAATCACAATTTTTTGTTTGCTACATAATTCCATGTGTTCATTCACAGTTTTGATGCCTATAGTGAGAATCTATATATAATGTAAATAGTCATAAACATAAAGAAAACCATTTAATTAGAAAGTGTGTCTAAAACATTTGCCAAGGCATGCACAATATCTGGGAAAAGGAATTAAGAGTTGCACAAATTAGGATTTTCCTGGTTTACTGATTTTCACTTTTCTTTGACACCCGACCTGCCAAATCCAATAATTACCAATTTCACCCTAACCTCATCCTGTTTTTATTTAACTCAAAAAAGTCCATCAAAGTGCATGATGCTGGTTGATTTGTTTATAGACTGAAGCTGGGAGCGAGGTTTCATTTTGATGCATCTAATCTGATTTTTCACTCTCTTACCTGCCTGTCACCAGTAAGAGATTGAAACTGACCATTTTTCCCTTGGTCCCTTGGTCTTTTGGTACATCTCTAATAAGAATATAATGAAACTTTGACAGTTTTAGCTTGAGAGTTTAAATTTAAATCATACTTTCTTTTAATTGAATGATACATGTTAGAATAATAAGCTCATTGGATTAAGTTCACTTTAAATTCTGTGCAAACACCAAATATTTAACAGACTAGATCTCCTTGATTAGGAGAATGCTCAAAGGCCTTTATTTCATATCTTAACAAAACAAAATCCTGGGACTTCGCCTTAGTAAGTAGAGAAAAAAAAACATGCATTTTGTGGATTTTGCTCCTAATACACTTCATACGAGCGAGATGTGGAAAAGGTTTGGCTCAAAGCTTGAGATTGCAAAGTTACAACATATTTCTGTCACTAGGATGTTAATTAAACCAAGAGACATGACATTGTAATGGTCTTTGTTTTTTCTCATTATGTTCTTACATTCTGTGGTCTCCTTTAGGCCACCCAGGAGGAGCTAAAAGCGGCATATAGGCGCCTGTGCATGCTGTATCATCCAGACAAACACCGCGATGCTGAGCTAAAGCGACAGGCTGAGACACTTTTTAACCTTGTACATGAAGCTTATGAAGGTAGGTAAACCCTCACACTAGTTATTCAACATCAGGTTTTGCCTAAACAGAAAACTGATTCCAATTTGGCCATGTTTTGATCAACTTACTCAGAAATGTTCATGATTTGCTGATTTATGAGCTGCTGATTAAAATCGCTATTCATCTCTTTCTAGTGCTTAGTGACCCACAAGCACGAGCTATCTATGATATCTATGGCAAGCGAGGGCTTGATGTGGACGGATGGGAGGTAAGTATTACAAATATTGTAGTAGCAGCAACGCCTCCAAAAGGGTATGAAATTAATCTAAAATCAATGTTTGTTTTATTCAGAGTACAGGTAGTAGAAACCCCCTGAGAACACTATGACAGCTGGTTCAATTTCTTTATACATTTTTAAAAATACTGCATATTAAATGTACTTTTAAATGTCATATGTATATTGTTTGCCACGTATGAACTTGTCCAAATGCCATGCAGCAGAAATGCATTTATTTATAAAAGTGTGCACATTCCTACTTGGAGAGCTTGCATCTAAAATTCAATTAAAACCTTTACACGAGAACAACTAATCATCAGCAATACATATTTTAATAACATTGCCAAACTTATTTTCACTTTAATTAAAGTGCCTACTGAAGTAGGTTTGCAATGCAAACAAGGATAGCTACCTTGTAATTATTGACAGGGTTTTGGTATGTCCAGCTTTTTAAAGTCTTGACGTTTTTATATTTATTAACAAGACGTATGAAGTTGGTTTGATTAGAACAAAACCTTAAATGCATTATGTGGCCTTTGTCATTTTTACTTTATGTTAGTTAACACTTAAGTATTTGTTCTCCAGGTGGTGGAGAGAAAAAGAAGCCCTGCAGAGATTCGGGAGGAGTTTGAGCGCCTTCAGAGGGAGCGAGAGGAGAGAAGGCTTCAGCAACGGACCAATCCAAAGGTACGTTCGGTGTAAGATGATAAGCCTGACTTAACTGTTGCAGGTACCTTTGTGTGCAGTACTAATCTATAATCACGTCACAGGGAACGATAAGTGTGGGCATTGATGCCACAGACCTCTTTGACCGGTATGAAGAGGACTATGAGGATATGGTTGGAGGCATCCCACACATAGAAATCAACAGGATGCAAATATCACAATCTATAGAGGTACACAGTCAGCCTACATGTTGTCTGTCTTTGGCTGTTGGGAAAGTGTTTGATCTAGTTCTTGTTTTCTGCCTTCCTCTGCAGGCTCCTCTCACTACAAAAGACACGGCCATTTTGTCAGGCTCTTTGTCAACCCACAACGGGAATGGAGGTGGCACCATTAACTTGGCTTTGAGGAGAGTCACCTCAGCTAAGGGGTGGGGGGAGGTATGCTGCATTCTTTGTGTTTTTGTTAGTCACTAAACAGTTTCTTTGCCTGTGTTGTAGAAACCGTGTTGACATATCAAGATGTGGAGTGTCTTTTGTTGTCAATGTTTACACAGGTAGAGTTAGGAGCCGGAGACACTCATGGACCTCTCTTGGGAATGAAGATATTTCGGAACTTAACGCCTCGATGGTATGTTTAGTTACAGAGCAAATGAAATCCCTACTTTATGTTTAATCTTAGCAGCTAGGAAGATCTTTTGCTTTGTTTTGCCTCAGCTTTGTAACGACTCAGTGTGGGCTCCAGTTTTCGTCACGGGGTGTGCGTCCTGGGGTGACAACGGTGTTGGCTCGCCACCTCGACAAGAACACTATGGGCTATCTGCAGTGGCGCTGGGGAATCCATTCCTCTATGAACACCAGCATAGTGAGGGACACAAAGAGCAGCCATTTAACCCTAGCAGTCCAGGTTATTAACAAACTATTTTATTTACTTTCCCTTAGCGTTGATCTAAAAAGTCTACACACAGCACGGTGAAATGCATCATTTGTGATTTTAAGAAATAAATAATTTCAGAATCTTTTCCACCGTTAAAGTGACCTATGACATATGCAACTCAATTGAAAAACAAACTGAAAAACTAGAATAAGGTGGTTGCATAAGTATGCACACCCTTAAAATATTACTTTGTTGAAGCAGCTTTTGATTTTATTACAGCATTCAGATTTATGGTGAGTTGGAGTCTACCAGCATGGCACATCTTGACTTGCCCTCTCTTCTTCAAATCTATCATATTGTGAGGTATCTCCTGTGCCCAGCCCTCTTCAGATTCCCCTACAGCTCTTCAATAGGATTCAGGTCTGGGCTCTGGTTAGATCATTCCAAACTTTAAGGTTCTTCTGGTAAACCAATTTCTTTGCTTATGTGGACGATCCTCTTCATCTTCAGCTTTCTAGCACAAGCATGAAGGTTTTGTCTCAACATTTACTGGCATTTAAAGCTGTTCATTCCTTGAACCTTGATGGGCTTGACATATCTCTCTGCGCCCGTTTACAAGAAACACTTGGAGCTTCAGGACAAGCAAACGCTTCTGGTCACACTATATTTAGCTCAGCTTAACATCCACATTCCACTCTGATATATGCAATTTTCAGTACGGCCTCTCATGGGGGTGATAATGTGCTGGTTTATAGACTCTCTACTCATAAGAGGAGAATAAGAAGAAGAAAACAAACTGAAATAAAATAAACTGATTTCTTACCAGAATAACAAGCCAGGTAAATTATCCACACCAGGTAAACAGCAGTTTTGAATTAGGCTTGACTGATTCGCCAGTTTCCAGCTGAAGAAAAACAGTCTTCAAAGCATGATGCTGCCACCACCATGCTTTACGGTGGTGTTCATTTTGGTGATGTGCAGTGTTGTTCTTGCACCAAACATACCTTTAGGACTTACAACCAGCCAGGCCTGGATGTTTTTCTTTGTTAAAAAAGGTTTGCCTCTTGCCCCCTTACCCCTTAACCACAGTATTCAAATATTACCAAAGACTGTTGTCACATTTGCTCCACAGCAAGCACTTGCCAGAAATTCCTGCAGCTTCTCAAATTTTATCGTAGGTGTCTTGGCAGCCAGTTTTCTTTCGTCTTTTCATTACTTTTAGAGGGGCGTCCAGTAATGTTACCGGTTCGCCATATTTTCTCCCCTTCTGGATGACTTCTTTCACTGTGTGTCATGTTATATTCATCACTTTGGAAACCCGTCTTCTGACTGACGACAATGAGATCACTCTGATGCTTTGGAAGCTTTCTGTGAACCATAGCTTTTGCTGTAAAATGTGACTTAAGAAAATGTTAATTAAAACTTACTGTACCAGCTAAACTTTATTTGGCTTTAGTCAAAGACACTTTGAATAATGGTAGGTATGCACTGACTCTTATTTAACATTAATTTATTTTAATGCACTGGTTAATTCTGAAAACAGCTACAGCCCCTGTTGTAAGAGGGTGGTACACATATGCAACCACTTTATTTTAGATTTTTCCTCCTAGAAGATTTGTTTGTTTTTCAGTTGATTTGTTCAGGTTATTCTGTGATTGTTTTTTCCATCACAGCAGCCAGGTATCTTGACAGAGGGTGTAGACTTTTTATTTTCTCTATGTGTCCTGAATCAACAATTGTCTGTCAAAGTTGTGCCAAAATGAAAGTTTTCTCTTTTTTTGTCTCTGCAGCTTGGCATTCCTCACACTTTTATGATGATGAGCTACCAGTACAAGTTTCAGGATGAAGACCAGACAAAGATTAAAGGCTCAGTAAAGTATGTTGTCAGAACTCACTATAGGACAAGTGAGGCAGTTATAAATTCATGAAGGGTGAGAAAATCCCTTTGAGCCTCATGATCAGGTTCCAACAGTCATTTGTGGTTTTATAGAGGTTGTAGGTACCTCTCTTGTAGCCTCTCTGCAGCAGATGTTTGCGACTGCAGAAGCTGTGTACCTAAAATTAATATGCTGGATACATACAGGGGTTGGACAATGAAACTGAAACAATACAGCGTCAATTCGTCTTGGGAATGACATATACAAGTCCTGCACAGTGGTCAGAGGGATTTTAAGCCATTCTTCTTGCAGGATAGTGGCCAGGTCACTATGTGATACTGGTGGAGGAAAACGGTTTCTGACTCGCTCCTCCAAAACACCCCAAAGTGGCTCAATAATATTTAGATCTGGTGACTGTGCAGGCCATGGGAGATGTTCAACTTCACTTTCATGTTCATCAAACCAATCTTTCACCAGTCTTGCTGTGTGTATTGGTGCATTGTCATCCTGATACCCCGGCACCGCCTTCAGGATACAATGTTTGAACCATTGGTTTGCACATGGTCCTCAAGAATGGTTCGGTAGTCCTTGGCAGTGACGCGCCCATCTAGCACAAGTATTGGGCAAAGGGAATGCCATGATATGGCAGCCCAAACCATCACTGATCACCCCCATGCTTCACTCTGGGCATGCAACAGTCTTGGTGGTACGCTTCTTTGGGGGCTTCTCCACACCTTAACTCTCCCGGATGTGGGGAAAACAGTAAAGGTGGACTCATCAGAGAACAATACATGTTTCACATTGTCCACAGCCCAATTTTTGCGCTCCTTGCACCATTGAAACCGACTTTTTGGCATTGGCATGAGTGACCAAAGGTTTGGCTATAGCACCCCTGGCCATGTATTTTGACCCTGTGGCAGCTCCCGACGGACATTTTCTGGTGGAAACAGGAGAGTTGAGGTGCACATTTAATTGTGCCGTGATTTGGGGCACCCGTGGTTTTATGGTTTTTGGATACAATCTGGGTTAGCACCCGAACATCCCTTTCAGACAGCTTCCTCTTGCGTCCACAGTTAATCCTGTTGGATGTGGTTCGTCCTTCTTGGTGGTATGCTGACATTACCCTGGATACCGTGGCTCTTGATACATCACAAAGACTTGCTGTCTTGGTCACAGATGCGCCAGCAAGACGTGCACCAACAATTTGTCCTCTTTTGAACTCTGGTATGTCACCCATAATGTTGTGTGCATTTCAATATTTTGAGCAAAACTGTGCTCTTACCCTGCTAATTGAACCTTCACACTCTGCTCTTACTGGTGCAATGTGCACTCAATGAAGACTGGCAACCAGGCTGGTCCAATTTAGCCATGAAACCTCCCACACTACAATGACAGGTGTTTCAGTTTCATTGTCCAACCCCTGTATATTCCAGTTACATACTACTGCTTATATTAGGGTTTTGATTATACTGATGAGTCACTATTCAATACAACAGAAAAAAGAAACAAATTCTGCCATTTTTTTTTATTTATTATTTTTAACTGAGACTGTAACCCTCTCAGCTTATGCACCCAGAAATTAACTTTTTTATCTAAATTGAACTAGTCGGTCATGTCCAAAAAATTATTATTTTTTTATCTGAAAGATATCAATATATCAATAATATGTGAATAATAACAGTTATTTTAGCCTTAACTTCATGTCAGAAATAAGGTACTATACAACAAAATAACGTTTCCCCAAATAAATGAAATGTTTACATTCAGCACTTGCAAAGCAGGACACCACCAGGTGGTGCTTAATGACGCTCCTCCGTTTATGTAGCATCTAATGGGATTATTAAATTCCTTTTGATGTACATAATTGAACTGTGCTATGAGACTCTATATGGCAAGGCAAAGTGTGAGACTATATAGCGCATTGGCTTGCCGTTTATCTACCACTTGCTCCACACTGTTTTCAGCATATCACTAGAAGCCTGAAACTTTTGCACACTGCTTATTAAAAACAAGCAGCTTAAGGTTCTTAATGCCATCATTACAAACTGCTGTTATCTGGACAGATTTAAAAACCGTGTTCATAATTTCATTTCATGTTCTGGTTCTTAACAGTGAATTGACATGTGGGCAGGGGATAGACTCACAAAACACACACAATATCCCCCCAGTATTCATTAGTTTATTGCTTATTTGAACTTTGCGTTATACCTTTGGACAGTTAAATGTGAAAAAAACTGAATGATGATTGTGCCTCTTTTCACTCTAGCCAAACTTTACTATTGCTTCTTAGCAAAGATTTTTTCAAGTTAAACTGTCTGTAGCCTTATTATAAATGTAGCATACAGGTTCATCTCAATTAGAACATTGTGGAAAAGTAGGATTATTTAAGTACTTCAATTTAAAAAGGGAAACTCTTATATATTGTTTACGCAAAATTTTTTTTTCAAGTATCGTGACCTACAGCTAATTAAAATCTAAAATTCAATTTCTCCAAAGATCTGAATGTTATACAAGACCAATAAAAAATAGAAATTTAATACAGAAATCTCAGTCTATTTAAGTGTATGTCCATATACTATACAGCATTTGCACTCAGTGCTTGGCCAGGGCTCTGCATTGCTCTCCTCTCAAGGATGCGTTTATCACTGTTGCTTGTGCACCTTTTTCTACTACACGTTTTCCTTCCACTCAACTTACCATTAATCATTTTAACATCCGCCTTTGGGCAGTTGCCTTTAGCACTAACATGTTTTGGCTTATCGTCCATGTGCAGGGTGTCGAACACTGTCTGCTAGGTGTCAGGTAAGCAATCTTCATTAATAAGGTGATTAAGTAGGGCATGATGTTTGTGTGGTTAAAATAATTTTTTAGTGGTCTTATGCAATATATTTTTGGAGGAACTGAATTTTCGGTTTTCATTTGCAGTGAGCCATAACAATTCAAATAAACATAATTTCTTAAAATATATCTTTCTGAGTGTAGTTTTTGAATACTTACTGGCCTAAATTAACCTTTCAGTCATATTCTAATTTATTGAGATACACCTGTAAACCGGAACAAGAGCTTCTATGTTTTAGCTTCTAGGTAATTAGGTCGTTATATAATGTAGGTCAACGGTTGTACTTCTGTAGAACAAAAGTTTTCTACAAGGTACTCCGTGCCATGGGATTTTTAATGTGAACTATCAAGTATTGCATAGTTTTAAATGTTTTACTCAATAACGTGCGATCTAAATCTGAATATAAGCCACAAGTAGTGAGTCGGTAACTTTGTTGTAATCCAGATCAGGTTTCTTTGGGACTGTGGTGGAGTACGGCGCTGAGAGGAAGATCAGTCGACACAGTGTGGTGGGGGCTACCGTCAGCATCGGAGTGCCGCAGGGTGTCTCCCTCAAGATCAAGTGAGTGCAAAACCCTGTTCCAGTGTTTTTCTTCCACCTGCTGTGTTTCCAAATGTTTTTTTTTTCTTTGCACTGTGCTGTTTCCATGGCACCTGAAGGTAGTAAAGTCAAAATTCAGCATTTAGTGAAAGCATGTAGATTTTCTTTTTTTATAATTTCTGCCTGGACCGGGAGTTGTGGTCATAGATTTTGCAAGATTTTTACATTCTAAAGGAAATGCGTTTGAATTTCACTCTTGAGCATCATATAACTTATCATAAGAATGGTTCATATTTAACTGACCTCCTCCATGTTTATAACTTTGAGCAGATAGTCCTCAATGTAAAAGATAAAATAAATTCTCTGTCCACAGACTGAACAGAGCCAGCCAGACATATTTCTTCCCTATTCACCTCACTGACCAACTCCTGCCAAGTGCGGTGTTCTATGCCACAGTTGGACCTCTGGTTTTCTACCTCGCCATCCAGCAGCTTATCATTCGACCCTATGTGCGGGCCCAAAAGGAACAGTAAGAAACCTTCCTCTTTGCCTTGGCTGCTTCATGTAAACAATCTTATTGGGAAGGACTATCTCTTTTATTATTATGGCCAGATTTTATGACCTCATTTTATTTCTTCATTTGTTTTTTTTTTATTCAGAGAGTTGGAGAAGCAGAGGGAGAGCTCAGCCTCTAATATAGCCAAGAAGAAACAGGAAGCAGAGGCTGCTGTGAGTATTTGACAGATTTATGTGTAGTTGTGGTGCCAGCCCAACACCATGCCGGGGTTTGAGATTAGAGATGTCAATAAATGTGTCTGAGTGTTGAGAAATATTTTGCCTATCAACAAGGAATGTGAAAGGCTGAGATTGAATTAGATAACATGCAAAAATAAAATAAAATAGCGGAATTCATTGGCTGGATGCATATGATACAAAATATATTGGTGTCTGACTTGTGACTTATGTTTTTTTTTTTTCCATCTCTGAAGGTTTTGCTCATGCAGGAGTCTGTCCGCAGGATCATTGAAGCAGAAGAATCTAGAATGGGTAAGGACAGTCATATTTAAGCACTGATTTGAGCCTTGAATTTGATTTGAGATTGGTTGTAAATCCACTCTATTCATTTCTTTGTGTGAAATTTGTTTAACTGCAACTTTCTTGTATCAAAACATTTCAGACAGTTGGTGGTGCAGTATTTCAGACATATTTCTTCTTTCCTCACAACTTCAGCTACATACCTTCATCAGTAACAAGGACTGAAGTCACATTAACAATTTTCCTGCTATAAAAGAAGAACCTGAAATGAAAACTAATGCACTAATTACCCATGCCTAACAAATTTAGTACACTTATAAGTCTGAGCATAGTTCCTGTCCACCCCAGAAAACAAATCTTTTCATTTAATCTAAAGTAAATTCCTTCATTACTTCAATAAAGCTTCATGTGACAGAAAGTTACCAGAGGCTGCAACCTGAACTTAAACACTGTTCAGAGTTTTTCCCTACTGTTCTTTGCAAAATTATTCATACTGTACTTCTTTTTCCCATTTTGTCATGCAAGTCACAAACTGAAATGCATTTATGCAATAGACCAACAGAAAATAGTGCTTAACTATGATGTCAAAGGAGTCTTTTTACAAATAAAAATGTAAGAAATGTGATTTTTATTTGTACTCATCCCCCTTTACTCTGATACCCCTAAATAGAATTCAGTGGAACCAATTGCCCTCAAAAGTCACTTACAAAGTACCTCGAGTCCACCTGTGTTTTTTTTTAATCACAGTAAAAACCCAGCTGTTTTGTTTTGTTGGAGAACTTGAGTTAAACCGCATCATGAAGACCAGGGAAGCTTTAAACGTATCCCGGAACACTGTTCAATTCATCATCTAAAAGAATGCTAACAGATTTTAATATTCTTCTTCTTTAGTTAGTCTACATCTTTAAGTATTTTTTTTCCCCTAAGAGTGATTTAACATGGTGCAAAATTTACATTAAAATGTTTAAATCAGCTTATCGTGTCTCATCTTTCCCTTCAGTTTGGTAGTCTCAATGTTGTTTTGACTATGTGTCAAAACAACATGGATTGTTATTTTTATCACTGATGAAGCTGGATTATGTGTCATCCAGTCTTTTTTCTATTTGGTGACAATAGTCCTTAGATCTGCTGCTCCACTGAGATGGGGCCTAGACTAAAGAATCAGAACACAGCTTTGTGTTCGATTACAGAGCAAAGCAAAGACTAAACTCTCCAGCTGTTCATGATGTATCTGCCTTATGAAAGACTAGAGTAAAGTATAACTTTTACACTTCTAAAAACTGTTTATTGGGTGCTATACAAATTAAACATAATTGAAGACTGGAGTCATCTATATTATATATCATCTCAAGTTAATAAATTGATTTTGTTTGCTAACTGTTCTCTGGTAGCATCATACAGTAGCACATTATGCTATTGCTGTTTCTTTAATCAGGTCTCATAATTCTCAACGCTTGGTACGGCAAATTTGTGACAGACAATAGCAGGAAGCATGAAAGGGCAAAGGTCATTGATGTGACCGTGCCGCTTCAGTGTCTGGTGAAAGACTCCAAACTCATTCTCACTGAGGCCTCAAAGGTAAGTACTGTGGTCCAATGCAGGAACCAAAAGCATGTGTTGCAAAGTAGGTTCAGCAACTACAATGTTTTAGTAGTCACTGCCGGCCGTGCATTACTTTGATTTGTCTTTCCAGTCTGGACTCCCTGGCTTCTATGATGCCTGTGTTGGGGAGGAGAAGAGCCTGAAGGTGCTGTATCAGTTCCGTGGAGTCATGCATCAAGTCCTGTCAGGAGACACAGAACCACTCAGAATACCAAAGCAATGTAAGTTTCCTGGATAACACACCACCTTGCAAAAGTATTCATGCCCATTAACATTTTGTCATGTAATAACCACAAACTCTAATATATATTTTATCTAATAGACTGACACAAAGTGGTGCATAATTGTGAAATGGAACCTTTTTATACAGATAGTCTGAAATTTGTGCTACACATTTGAATGCAGCCCCCCTAAGTCAATACTTTGTGGAACCTTCTTTCACTGCAGTTATGTCTTTTTGAACGTGTCTCTACCTGCTTAGAACATCTTAAGACTGATTTTTGTTTTGAAGACTTACCACAGATTCTCAGTTGGACTTTGGTCTGGACTTTGAATGGGCCATTTTAAGACATGAACATGCTTTGATCAAAACCTTTCCATTGTAGGTCTGGTTGTATGATTTGGGTCATTTTGCTGAAAGGTCAACCTCCACCCAGTCTCAAGCCTTTTGCAGCCTCTAACAATTTTCTTTAAGGTTAACCCTGGATTTCGTTATATCCATTTTTCCATCAGTTCTAACCAGCTGACTAATTTGCTAAAGGCAATTGATTGCACTGTATTTTATGTTGGGATGCCAGAATAAATGAGCTAAATACAAATGCACACCTCACTTGTACAAATGTCTTTTATAAAACATTTTTTGGACCATGAATTTGTTACCCTCTACTTCACATATGCTCTAATTACTGTTGCTTTATCAAATAAAATCCCAATAAATCACATTGAAGTTTGTGGTTGGAATGTGACACTTGGAAAAGTTTAAAGGTTATGCATATTTTTTTGTTAAAGGAACATGGTCACAGGTTTACTACACCAAGTCTTTATTTTTGTGTTGAGCATGTTTTTACATGTACTGATCAACCTTGGCTGCAAATTGTAATTTTTCTCTTCCTCTTTGTATTACAGCTCACAGGATTGATACAGACACATAGAAGTGTTTCTTTTGACCAAAAAAGACTCATCTCTAGACTGTTGGACAGAAGATGAAGAGACCTGTTTTAGATACAACCTGGAAATCAGTCTTTGTTACCCAGAAATTATGACTTTGTCTATATGCTCGTTTAAATATTGAGAGTGGAGTAAGACAACAAACTGGATTTATCGGAACCAGTACTCATGGACAGGGTTTTGGCCTGCTAATGTGACAAAAAATCAGCTGCTGTCATCTTAAATCTAGGTTCTGCCCTCCTCAGTATCAGTTTGTTTTTGGGAATGTCTTGCAATTTTTTGACAGAGTTCTATGTACTGTATTGAACAAAAACTGCAGTGCCTATTGGATTGAAAACATGGAAGTATCTCTGTTTATTTGCCATATTATTAAAATCTTTCTCTCTTATTTTGCTTACACAAAAAAAATTATTTTTTTGTAATGGTTGTGGTATTGCATATTTAATTTGCAGAAAACCAAAGTATACATTCATTTTGTTCTTAAAAGCTAGAGTACTAGTCATAGATCCGGACACACAAACCCCTAGCCTTTGAAAAAGTAACTTTGTCTAGACATTTGACTAGTGATGTAATTGACTAACATTTGTTTTCTTTGGAAAAAGATTGCATTTCAAACGGGTGAGTTGAGTTGTATTGTGCATGTGGACAACATAAGGAGCCGCTTTTTGGCTAATTTAGTGGCTCTGAGTGAAATCTCTACTTGTTGAAGGGTTGTATGTGCATTTTGAAAAATTTACATAGAAACGTCTCCAAGCTTGACGGGAGAGGGAAGCCTGAAGTCCTATAAAATTTCCCGGTAGAAAACTGTGAACTTGGCATATGATCAAATATGGTGGAACAAAACCAGCAGATGGCATGGCTCCCCAAACTATTCACTGACTGTGGAAACTTCACACTGGACCATGGACGTAGAAACCGGGGTGGACGGGGCCGGCCGTTACCTCAACTGCTTTTATTCTGAAAGCGCAACCCAGCGTGATGACACTAGCCTCGCCTCCTCCCTTAGCTGCTCAGTTTCTTTTTTTTGCGAAGTTTGCGAAGCGGGGCAGATGCGGAAGACTGCCATCAACTACAGTCTGACCAGAGACATCTGAATAAGGTAAAAGTATCTGTAGGCAATGTTGTCATGCATATGTCTGGTTTACAGCGTCTTGTTGTTAGTTTACATTTATATTTAGAAACCACATCTTTTTTAAGTCAAGTCATCTTAATTCTGGGATGGGTACCCGTCCACCAGGGGAGCTCCAGTGTTTAGTAAGGTTTAAAATCACACGTTTATAGAATAGATCCAGAAAGGAGAACAGTTGAGGACTGGTTGATTTTTTTTTTTTTTTTTTAAAGATTATTTCTTAGTCATTATTTTCGCACTCCTATAAGGTTTTGGTTATGACATGAGGTTATCAGCTGCACTAGAACGCCCCACAAGTGTTCTGCACATTTATATGGTAAAATGTTACTCCAAAGTAGCGTAACCGAGAGGTTGATTTGACTTTATTTTATTTTTTTTTATGTGCAGCTTCTATGCTCAGGAGCGGTACCTTTAGACATGCATCTCTGAAGCTATTTTTTATGTTTAGGAGCAGCAATGCAGCAGCGCAAACACTGAAAAAGTTGAGGATGGAGGTCAGTGAACCGTTATTGTCAGGGTTAGCTTATGTTAACAGATTTGACAGTGTATGAGTCTAAACACATCTGCAAGTGAGTTGTTAAAAATCTTTATGTATGAGAAAAGCCTCAACAGATGCCGTTTTAAAAAAAATCTTTTGTAAGTCAAATCCTGTCAGAATCCTCTCAAGGCTATGGTCATCCATGTTGCTTGTGCACACTTGGTCCTTCCACTCAACTTTACATTAATATACTTTGATACATCATTTTGTGGACAGTTGCTTTAGCGATGACCTTTTTGTGGCTTAGCCTTCATAGATTCTCTCCTGGACAACTGTCAGGTTAAATTTCTGTAATAAACACTGAAATAAACATTTCGTTGATGATCTCATTCATACATTTGTACCAGTGTAATTCAAAAAATTAGCCCAGCGGAAACGCTGAGTTTTGAAAGGTCGTTTTGTTTTGATTATTAGCACATTAATCATTAGCTACATACTTGGAAAAAAGATTTCCAGATTATAAAAAAAGACTTTCGCTTATTTTTAAAACTTATTTTAAGTTAGTTTTTATCATCTTGTGAGTCTAATGTACGCATCAACGCAGGAGGGTGAGAGTGAAAGAAGAAAGGGATTTTGCTACTTACCGAAAATCAGTTTTCCCTCTTTCTCCCCAGATAAATCCAGGCAAAAGTTTAAAAAACTTCTGGAGCTTTTTGTGTGTGTCTCCGGCATAAAGAAGAAGAGCAATGGCTCAAATTAAGAGCTCAAACGAGGCCAAAAGAAAACGAACTGATCAGCCGCTCCTTTCTGCTGAGACAACAATTTCACTCCCGGCTCTCAACGTGGACGTAAGTGACAGGCTTCTTTATTTACATACCAGTATTTCTGAGAGCTAATTTCTAATTCACCAACCTGCCCAGTGCTTAGGCACAAACGGACCATTGTCTGAATCTTTACACATTTTAAACTGTTAGTAAGAGCTTTTTTAATAACACTGATATAGAACATGTAAGGTTTTGCTTATGATGTACAGAATGAGGTATAAGGAAGAATTCGAGCAGTACGGAATGTGCATTGTTTAAAAAAGGTTGTTAAGAATCAAGACTAGTATGATCCTGTGCAGGGACCTTGTTTTTGTTTTTTGTGTCTATGTTTGATTTTTGTTTAATTGAAAAGAGAATTGGATAATTTGGATTTGTTCATGTGAGAATTTAAAATGAGAAGATTGGTTTTGCTCGTTGTTCGTTCTCAGATTTATGTTTGCCGATTATATAGCAGATAAACACGGTTGGGCAGCCCTGTTAAAATCTCAGGCTTTAATGTAAAAAAATTAAACCAAGAAAAAATATTTCTGTTCTACATTTAATGTGGCCTATAAACTGTACAACTCCATCAGAAAAACAAACTGAAATATGTTTTGGAAAAATGTGGTTGGTTAAGTGTGCATACGCTTAAACTACATTATTTAAGCACCTTTAGATTTTAATACAGTACATTCAGTACAGGCTTTTTTTAAGCTACGAGTCTGTCAGCAATGTACATTTTGAAATATTAACTAAAGCCCCATTTTCATGTGAAGTAAAACAGCCTTAAACAATGATTTCTCCACCCCCATACTTTGCGATGGGTATGGGGTTGTTTTGGTAATGTGCAGTATTGGCTTTTGCACCAAACATACCTTTGGAATGACATTAAGGCCAGAAACTTCCACTTTGCTTTTATCAGACCATAACCAATATTTCCATGTTTTTAGCTGGGGTTAGAAGTTTTTCTTTGTTAGAAGTGGCTTTTGCCCACCCTATTTAACAGACCATAGACAGAAGGAATTTTATGTTGCTGTAGGCCTCCTGGCAGCCTCTCTGGCCAATTTTCTTCTTGTCTTTTCATTAATCCTAGAGAGACATCCAGGTCTTGAAAATAAAATCACTGTTGCACCATATTTTGTTCATTTGATGAAAACGGACTTCAGTGTGTTCAAAGGTAGGTCTAATGCCTTTGAAATTCTTTCGTACTCTTCTCCTGACTGATACCTTTTGGCAATGAAATCTTTTATTACTTTAATGATCCAGGAGCCATTGGAAAACCATAGATTACATTTATAGGTGACTGTAGTGTCTAAAAGCAGTCTGAAGTTAGCATCATGAAACTTTCATCCTGGCTTTGTAGGCTCTCAAATCACATTAAAGAAGGGCGAATACTCTACAATACAAGTGGCTGAAATGAGCTTTGGGCTCTTCCAATCATTTTGTTGTTGGAGTATTATTTAAAAATTGTAATTGGGACAACCATTAAGGCCCATTTCAAAGGTTCCTTGTATGTCAAAGGTTCTTGTAAAGTAGTAGCAGAGCAACTCTCCTGGAAAAAGTTTCTGGAAAAACACAATATCTTTGACAAGTTTCAGTCTAGCTTTTGTAAGCACCACTTTACAGAAACTGCTCTGCTCTGCTTCATCTTCTGCTCATTCTATTCAGTCTTAATTACTGTGGAAGCATTTTTAAGTGTTAGAATAAGAGGAATCTTGTCCATCTTTAGTCAATACAGAATGTTGCTTCAAAGCTTTTAACTAACACAAAAGAGAAAGCACTTTACTCCTGTTTTATCTCTTTACATTAGCTACTGGTGAAGATCACTTCAAAGTCTTAGTCCTCACATTTAGTGCCCTGGGTGGTCAAGCTCCGGCCTATGTCTCTGACTTTTAGAACCCCATTTTAGTTAAAGGTTGTTGATGTTTCCACAAACACATTTTAAGACAAGAGGAGATAAATCTTCTATGGCATTACCTTCCACTGTTGTGGAACCTATTGCCTTCATCTTTTCTATGTCTTTATTCTGGGTCTTTTAAGAAGCAGGTGAAAACTCACACTGAAGTTTAACTTGATTTGGGATGTAAGATTTTTTTATTTTTTGAGTATGCTGTTTATATTTACTTATATGCCCTTTTGTTTTATGTTATGACCCCAGGTCTAGGGGATCAGGGGGTGGTAACATAAAAATGAGTCCAGAGGTAAAAGGAGAACATTTAAGGGGATTTATTTCAAGGAGCAGGGTTCCAACATACAATATGGCTGACAGAAAATGACAAATCCAGCCCAATCTTCTTAAATACAACACTCTAAGTTGAACTAGAAAACAAACAAGCACTTAACCAAACTGGTAAGCAGAGCAAGGTGGATCAGCAGTAACAAAATAATGTGCAGCTGCCAAAACAGTCTCCAAACAAAGCAAAGCAGGGGTCAGCTGTACAAAACCTCTTCCAAAAGCTGCCCCACTGAACGAATGAATCCAGGAGCCTTTTGTAGGATGCAGGTGGGTCTCATCATCCACTGATTGGCTTGGTTTGATTCAGCAGGTCAAATCAGGTTCCTCAGCAGCCTCCAGGCAGCCAATCATCTGCGTGTGCTCCCAACTGAATCTGCATAGAAGAAAGACTGCAAGGCCAGAGGCCGTAACATTTATCTTTTGTTTTAATTTGTCTGTCTTTGGTTTGTGTTTTTTAACTTGTAAAGGGTGCTATGTAAGTAAGGTTTATGTACTTGCTCACTTATTAGCAGAAATAAATGCTTGTAATTTATTACTGGGTATAATTAATGGATATAAGTTTCACATTTTAAATTGAAATGAACTTTTCTATGATATTCTATTTTTTAAGTGGCACCTGGTTTGGATTAAGATTAAATGCATTTTCCGAATAAAGATATATTGCTTACATTCATTGTGTACCAACTAGACACTGTGCACATAGATTTACTGGTTAGTTTCTGCCATCAAGGGGAACTCTGAAAACTATTTTCTTTATGAAGTAGTTATGATCTATCTTAAAATCTGTCATTTTACAGAGGCAAAATCATTTTTACCAGAAGTTAATTTCTTTTCTCCAGAATGAACCACGTTCAGTAATGCAATAGCCAAAATCAAATTCTGAAGGTTCAGCATTGTTGTTTTTTATTGTCCTTGTTTCAAGGTCCTTGAGGAGATCTTCTTGAGACTTCCTCCCCATCTGGTGGTTTGTGTTTGCCAGTCAGTCTGCCTTCAGTGGAAAGAAGTAATTGATCGAGCATCTTTCTGGAGAGAAAGATGCAAAAGAGAAGGTTATCGCCCATCGGATCGATCCAAAATACCTGAAGACTGGAGGTTGTTTTACTTCTTGTGCAAAGAGCGAAGAAATCTGATCAAGAACCCCTGTGGAGAAGGTGAAAAGCTGTCTATGTAATTTTATCTCAACACAGCCTGAGTATATTGAAGCTACATTCAAATAAGTTCTTTAAAAATCTTTACCAATAAGCTTTTTTTTTTTTTTTTTTTTTTGCAGAAAGACTGAATGGCTGGAAGATTGAAAAGAAAGGTGGTGATGGGTGGTGGGTTGGGCCTCTCAGGACAGAACATCCAGATAAGAATGTAAAGAAAGACTACGCAACCTCTTTTGAGTAAGTTTTAAACTGCAGTAGGACCATTATTGCCTGACCCACTAAATTCTGATATGATAAATTTATATTAACAAGCAACTAAAATGCTTATTTTTTCTGCAGAATGTGTCTCAAGTCACAGTTCATTGACTTGAAGAAAGAGGGTTACACTTCATCGTTTATGGACACCTACCAGCCTGACATTAAAATATCTGACTGGTAAGCAAAATCCACTTCAGAAGGACCACAGACCATGTTTCCACCATGTTACTGATAAGCTACCTGAGCTAAATTGATATACATAAATCAGTTACTCTCATAATCGATATATACGCCCCCATTTTGAATAAAACCGTTGCCTTTTCCTCTTGACATTTTGTGTTGCCAGACTTCAGACTTGACTTACATGTGTACCCAAAAGATGCGGTTTCAGATTCAAGGTTTAGACTTAAGGTACTTCTTAAAAATTTTTAATATTGTGAAAAAGTTCCCTGTCCTTCGGCAGTGGCTTGACATCCTCGTTTCAAGGCGCTCCTGATCCAGAGAAAACGTCAGAAGGGTCTTGCCTGGGCTAAGGAGAAAAATAACAGGGCGGTTGCTCAGTGGTCCAAAGACTGAATTTTGCATTTCATTTAGAAATGAAGGTCCCAGAGTCCTGAGGAAGACTGGAGGGGTACATAATCCACATACTTGAAGTGCAGTGTGAAGTTTCCACAGTTAGTGATGATTTGGGGTGCCAAGTCATCTACTGGTGTCCACAGTCAACGTAGTAGGCTACCAAGAAATTTTTGAGCAATTCACGCTTCTTTCTGCCGACAAGCTTTTTGGAGATGCTGGTTCCATTTTCCAGCAGGACTTGACACCTGCCCACACTGTCAGAGGTACCAAAAGCTGGTTCAATCACCATGTTGTTACTGTCTTGATAGACCTGACCCCCATAGATAATCTATGGGGTATTTTCAAGAGGAATATGAGACACACCAGACCCAACAATGCAGATGACCTGAAGGCTCCTATCAAAGCAACCTGTGCTTCCATTACACCTCAGCATTGCCACAGGCTGATCGCCTCCATGCCATGCCACATTGATGCAGTTATTCTTGTAAAAGAAGGCCCAACCAAGTATTGAGTGCATAGAAATGAACATACTTTTCAAAAGCCTGGCATTTCAGTTTAAACTACTTTTTATTTATCTTATGTTATAATCTAGTTGTCTGAGACACTGAATTTTGTGTTTTCATTATCTGTAAGCCATAATCATTAAAATTATTATTAAGGCTTGAATTATTTCACCTTCTTGATAATGAATCTATATAATATGCGAGTTCCACTTCCTGAAATGAGTGACAAAACATATTTTAGATATTTTAGATAGATATTTTTGTGATATCAAACCATGTTCTCTGTGAGAAGTGCTGTGTGCAGGGTTCCCAAGCTGTTCTTAAATGTCTGGAATTATATGAACTTTGCTTTTATAATTTTCCAGATATAGATAAGTATGGATAAAGGAACACTGATTTTGGACAAATGTGAGGTTGTCCAGACATTTCTTTCCTTTTGCCGAATCACAGCTTGATTTTCAACAAGGGTACCCATAAGCATTTTCGTTTCTGAGGGCAATTATACTGTCTGATTGGTCTGTAGACAATTTTAAATTCAGATCAAGCTTGACCTGTGATTCATAAACTGGATCTAGAATGCTAAACAAAGCATTAAAACTTCTAACTTTTATTTTTGTAGGTTTTAGCTAACATAACAATGACAGTTTACCAACTGTGCTTTAAAGAATATATAGGAAAATGTATAGGACTGCTGTATATAAATACAATTCACTTTCTTAGTTGTATGTTTTCTTACTTGTATGTTTGCTGATGTTGTTCTTTTATTGTTCTTATTTTAACCTAACCAAAATTATGTGTTACGATGATAACTAAAAGTCGCCAGTTCTGATCAGAGAAGCTTGTCAGGAATAATTTAAATATTAAACTGTTTACATTTTGATTATTTGGGTGTCTTAAAGGTATAGCCCACGCTCAGACTGTCACTCCCAATATGAGGTCCGTGTGGATCTGCTAAACCAGAACATGGAAGTTGTCCAGAGATTTGCTCCTGAGACTGTAATATGTTATATTGAAGAATGGAATGAAGTAAGTGGAAATTAAAGAGCATTGCAAACCCATTTTTGTATAAAGCTTGGAGAAGACACAGACCTCTCAATGTTCTGATTATTTTTCAGATGACCCATTTATTCAAAAACTATGGACCCGGTGTCAGATACATTAAGTTTGTCCACGGAGGCAAGGATTTAAGGTGGTGGAAAGGATTCTATGGGATTCGTCTAACCAACACCTGTGTTCAGATCTGCCCGGCACATGAAACATAGATCATTTCAGCGTTTGTAATACCAATATTTTGAAACCAGATGAACAACTGACTGTTTCCTATGACTGCATATTTCCTTAAAATCTTTTATCTGTCTGAATTTACATTGGTCCTTTAAGCCACTTTATGTAAGAAATGTCCTATATAGAGCAAACACAAGCTACAATATGCACCGCCCCATAGAGAGGAGAATTTCTTGAGACATGTCCATCTTTAGCAACAAATCTCTCTCAAACTCTCTCAACATTGGCATGAAGACGAGCCTGTGTTTTTTTCTCATTCGTTTAGTGTAACTAACAGTAAGAGGCACATTCCTATAGCTTTATACTCATCCATGGAAAGTTGTGTGTGTCATCATTACAAGAAACCAGAGGTTGAAGGGGGTGGGGCTGTGGAGGCACAAAAGCTCTCTTGTTTTCTAAAAAGGGTTTGGTTGACAGGAAGAAGAAGGAAATCTTGAAGAAAGGTGGTCTGAGAATATAATCAATCTCAAAACTGAAACTTTCAATCCAGGTATTCAATGTTATTTGTGCAGTTGAATAAACCACCTATTTTTTTTTTTTTTACTTTTGGGTAGCAGTATACCTTATCATTGCTTAATCTCTTCTATTTTGCAAAAGAGGAATTTAGATACAAAGAAGGCCTCATGTTTAAACTATTGAAATGTTGATATACAGAGGAAAGAATAAGAACAAATAGAAATGTAATTAATTTCTTTTTAAAATTAAAATATTTGTGAAATTTAGTGTAGAGTGATTAATGGGTTCAAACCTACTTCTTTGGTATTATGAAAAGGAAAATAACTCCAAGGTAATAGTTCTTAGTGGCTAATAACATGCCACTAGTAGAAGACCTGAAAGAAATGTAGTAAGAGAAGCTGTGAGTCAGGTCAGGATTAGTGTGGGCAGAGTGCTCCCTCAAGCTGCATCTGCTGTCAGACTAATGGCCACTGCTGCTGAGAGAGGTTTCATTATTGCACATCATTTGGTGTGGTCAAGGAAGTATGTGTAACCAAATGGTGACTTTGTGATTCTTCTAACCACAAAGGCCATCTTCTGCCAAAACAGCATTGCATAGGTGGTCACAAATCCTGATCAGTTTATGCAGTATATGTAATTTATTGCAGCTAACTTCTTTTCTATCCAAATATGGTAATCAGTCACTTAAAGAGGGTGTAAAAAACTGTTAGCCAGTACAGTCAAACACACAACAGATTCCAATTTTACACCCTTGCTGCTTCCCCTAAGGGATTTAACAGCTAGGTGCTGATATTTAAAAGCAGATTAAAGCTAATTGAAATGAATGTATATTGGATCATCTGCAAGTATGACTACCCCTAAAGGCTTCTGCTGTAATAAGAATCGTGAGGTTACCAGTTTGCTTGGCTTCATCAAAATGATGTACAACAATGAAACATCTCCCAGCAACCGCTCCCATATGATCTAGCTGACAACCCAGGATTCAGACCTGGAATCAAGGTCATAGTTTAACACGCCTCTTTGCAGCTTCTGTACTGTTACCCACCCGTTACCCTATTAAGACAGGGTCTTGCCTGCGGTCAAAATTGAATACATAAAAAACTAGACTATAAGAAGCAAACCATGAAAATCTCATAAAAATAAACACAACTCTGACTGAACAGAAAAATAAAACAATTAAATGTCAGGTCAAGTCAAGTTTATTTATATAGCGCTTTTCAGCAACAAGGCACTCAAGGCGCTGTGGCTTATTTAACATAAAATCTCTTTATTCAAAGACTTTGTTAGTTTCAGTCCAATTTATTGATTAGTTTCAGATCATTTAATAGGGTTGTGGAGTACCACAGGGTTCAGGGCTTGGCCCAGTTCTCTTTACTATATATATGCTTCCCATAGGTAAAATTATCATGCAGCATGTGATACATTTCCACAATTATGCTGATGATACTCAGCTGTATTTATAGATAAATCCTGAAGTGTTTACAACCAGTTGGATAGACTACAGGCATATCTTGAAGCCATAAAAACCTAGATGACTTTTTATTTTCTGCTTCTAAATTCAGACAAAACAAAATGTGTCATCTTTGGACCGGAGTCTTTGACAGAGAAACTGCTTAGTCAATCAATTAATGCGGATGGCATTTATTTGGCCTCTGGTAATAATGGTGTTATTTTTGACCAGGACATCTTATTTAAATCCCATATCTTGTCCAGGAGTGATGCAGAAAAACTAGTCCATGCATTTGTTACTTTTAGGCTGGACTATTGTAATTCTTCACTACAGCATGTCCACAAAATGCAGTATAAAGCCCTCAGCTGATTCAAAATGCTGCCGCAAGGGCTCTGATGAAAATTAAAAAGAGAGATCATATTTCTCCTATTTTAGCTTCCCATGATTGGCTCCCTGTTAAATCCAGAATATAAATTAAAATGATCCTTCTCACATAGAAAACCTTTAATAATTAAGCTTCATCATACATCAGAGATCTGGATATTCCATATGTTCCTAACAGAGCACTTAATTCTCAGACTGCAGGTTTACTGGTGGTTCCTAGAGTCTCTAGCAGTAGAATGGGAGCCAGATCCTTTAGTAATCAGGCTATTCTCTCGTGGAACCAGCTCCCAGTTTTAGTCCATGAGGCAGACACCCTGTCTACTTTTAAGACTAGGATTAAAACTTTCCTTTTTGATAAAGCTTATAGTTAGGGTGGTTTGGTTATCCTGGGCTCTTTCTGTGGTTATGTTGCTGTAGGTGTAGGCTGCTGGAGGATATAATGACTACTTTCCCTCACTGCTGCATTCTCATACTATTCAATTTTGTGTTATTTGCTGTTATTTCAGCTTTTAACTTTATGTTTTCTCTCTATTTTTCTCTTCCTAGTAGCTACACCTGGCCTGGCAGCTACTGCTGCTAAGAACTTAATGTGCTCCTTCTACAAATGGTACACTTGACCCTGTTTTTCAGTGTTTAACCCTGTTGTGCAACCAGGATGCTTATATTATTTAACATTTAATTAAATAGTCATTCGATCTGTCAAGTAATGTCTTAGGAATACCAGCCCAATATGGTGGTGTTTTTAGGACAATAGAGGAAGTTGATTTGAGCACTGGTGTTATCGAACAGCTAACTGCACACATATGGAATAAATTCCCAACTTCTCCTTACAATATAATAATTTATTAGCAATATAATATTCTCCCCATGCATGCACAGGTTCTCTCCATTAACCTAACATGACCTGTGTGTCACTCTGTGTGTCACTGTCTTGCCCTGCGATGGACTGACAACCTGTCCAAGGTTTACCCCGCCTCTTGCCCGTAGACCACTGGAGATATGCACCAGCTCACCAGTCGGCCTGTACGGAAGAAGCAAGTATAGAAAATGGATGGATGGATGGATGGATTTGCTACCTATGATATTTTGGCATTCCGAATTAGATGAATTACAGTACTTATTCATTAATTTCTGTCACTGTGTTGAAATGTTTAGATGTTCTTACCTCTCTGAGCTACTTCACTTATATTCTCCTTGACGCCTCAGGTCAGTTAATGGGCTGCTCCTGAAGGGGGGCGAGGTCTAAACGGAAACTTAAAAGGGACAGAGCCTTTAGTGTTGCTGCTCCCACCCAATGGAATGATCTCCCATTGCACATTAGACATGCTCCCTCACTGTCTATTTTTAAAATTCATCTGAAAACGCACTTTTATTCCTTGGCTTCTGGCACAGACGTCTTGTTTTTATTTTTTTTACTTTTGTTTCTATTTTTTTTTATCTTGTTTTTAACCCTGTCCTTTTAACTGCACTTTGTTGCAGCGGTGGTTGTTTTAAAGTGTTATAAATAAAGTAGTAGTAGTAGTATTTTGTCCTTTTTAGCGAGCTAATTATTAATTTTCATGATTCACTGCCTTCCTATTTCCCTAACATATGACAACAACACATTAAAAACATTGCAGAAATTCTGTCATGGTTTCTGTGTGACACCCGAAGATTACAAGAAGACCCCATCTGGCCACCCCTTACTTTTCTTGAGGGACCTCTAAATTTGTGCAGACAATGTTAAGGTAATTGTTTTTCAACAAAAGCAAACAAATATACATACCCACACTCACCCAAACACATAAAAATATTGGTTTAAATGTCTGTGTTGTCTTGTATGTATTATTTTGTGCGTGTGTAAATAAATATGTCATGCTCACTCGCAGAGAAGCTGTTCAATAGGTTAAGAAAGAAAGAACAGATCAACTCTGAGCCAGTTTTCAAGGTTAGAGTCTGAAAGAGAGCACATAGAGTTAGTCACAATAAAAGCTCAGCCAGTAGCCATGTCTATGAGAGAGAAAGGGTTAAACACTAAAAGACAGGGCCATGTGGATCATCGGTAGAGGGTGAGCATTAAGTTGTTGCCAGCAGAAGCTCGGACGATTCCAGAAAAGTGTCACAGGTAGACAAAGAGCCAGGCCAGGTGTAGCTTTTAGGAAGAGAAAAGAGTGAACAAAGTTAATAGCTAAATAAAAGCAAATAATGCAAAATTGGAGAGTAGTTTGACAATGTAGCGAAGAGGGTGAAAGTGGTCATGTCCTCCAGCAGCCTAAGCCTATAGTTTAGGAGCGGGCGGTCTTTTGTCACTGAGCGAAGATATTAAACAGACTCAGCAGAATTTTCTCTCCCCAGCTCTCCACAAGGGAACCTTTATTCTTCAAAAGTCGCACAAAGTCATTTTCTTCATCACCATTCCTTGGTGTTACATATTGCTCCAAAAGTGTTCTTGTGAAGCAGCCTTTTTATAGAGTTACAAAGCATTGGTGTGTGTTGGGATCATTTACGTAATACATCTTGGCTCCCACACATTGTTTTGTCCACTTTTTCGGAAAACCACATTCAGCCAACATCTGCAAACCTTTAAATGGGCGGACGTGAACAGTTTGCAATAACAATTTCATCACTTATCTGGATGCAGATTCCATGTCACAGTGACCTGGCAACACTTTAGGGATGTCAAAACTTTCCCAGCTGGCAAGGGTCAGAATATCACAAGATTTCCTGCAATAACAAGCCCATTAGTTTTCCCTCTCACCAAGGACTTTTCTCTAATGCACTCTGCTCTCCAGTCAGACGCATGTAAGAACCATCCTTCACAAAGTTCATCTTGTAATGGTAGAAACAATAATAACACTTTTAATTTAGTCAAATGGGAGCTTTATGCCTCGACATAGTCCCCCCTAATTAGCTTTTAAGCTAATTAACAGCTGAGAGAGAGTTTTTATTCATATTGTAAACATCCTGTGAATATATGTGATGTATTTGAGTGAGTAAAATGAAGTAAAATGTGAATAATTATGGAAAGCGGAAAAATTAATTATGTACAAAGGTAAATAAGCAAACCCTAATGATTGCTGTTTATTTAGGTCTGTAATTTCGGGTTCAAACTAATTAATTAAAAATCCTATTTAAAGTTTGTATGCGCACATTATTTAACTGGTGTTAGACTATGAGAAAACTAAACTAGTCACTAATTAGACCAAATCCGGCTACTCTGTAGCTCTTCCCAAAAGTCTCCTTCAGGGGAACACATCTCATCAACTCACCCATGGAAAAACATCCATGTCAGTCTACCTCACAAACTACGTGTTGGATGAGAGGGGACCTTCAGGGACGGCTTTAGGCACACCAGTCGAAAAACCCACCGTCCTAAAAGGCGGGGAGAAACGTCTGGAGGCCATAGAGAAATTATTCACTTCTCGGCCAATCTGGAACAAGAGATCTCTGTTTTGAATCTAAAATGTATCATTACCAACTATTTTAAGGACTTACTTTCATAAGTCCTGGTTCATTATTCTATTCACCACAATATTTCGTAACAGAAAACATTGACCATGTTGAAACTCTGAAGGCTGAAATATCACTAGAATGGATGCTCCATTCTATCAGAGTTCATAAACAGCTTATAACAATTCAGAACATTAAAACGACATGTAAAGACAAACTTGGAGTTATAACAGAAATTGAAAAAAAAACATCAGTAAATTCTCAGCAGCCCCCAAAAAACAGTATAGTTCAGTCTCTGTCCTTGGTCCTCCTCGACCTTTAGTCTCTTAGATTGGTTCTTTTTAACTTTATTGCTCTGGCATCGCCATTTTATCCGATTCAGGGTCCCACAAAGTCTTCATGTGTCCATAGGTCTCTGAGTCCAGCGCCCAAAAAGTTAACTTGTACGGCCAGTACTCCTGGATTGGTGTCATACTGAGAAGACAGAGAATACTGACCAGTATCGTGCTAAACCATGACATTAAAGTACCCACATGTCTAAATTAAACATCCTTCTTTTTTTTTTTTTTTTTTTTTTTCTTTTTTTTTTTTTTTTCTTTTTTTTTTTTTTTTTTTCTTTTTTTTTTTTTTTTTTTTTTATTTTTTTCTTGTTTTTTCTTTTTTAGTCCATATATTCCATGTAATTGTATTTTTGATGTCTCCATAGTCCGATTCCTGTTTGTGTCCACTTTCACGTCCGATTAACTGCTCGACATAGTTCCCCTCTAACTCATACAAAACTCTAAAAAACAAATTAAAGAATATGAAACCAAAACTAATGGTTTCTAGTAACAGAAACTTAAGTTGTGCACAAAGGAGATTGTTGTAACTTCAGGGTGAACCCAGGCCAAAATAACAACAAAACAGATCTGCTTTCATGGATAAATCTTACCTGATAAAAGAATTGACACCAAATACATTCATCTTACCTTCCTAAATTAACAAAAAACAGGAGAAAACGTTCAACAAAAAATGGCAGTTAGACCCTTATTAATCCCTCTTAGTTACTACATCATACATGATATCAAGCATTAGACGTCAGGGGCCTTGTTCAGATCATAGTTCGTAACAGAAGTAATCACATGCAAAATTGGGTGTCTTCGCATCGGTAGCATCACCTTTCTGTATTTCCTAGTGTCATTTTCCTGTATTTCTCAACGTCCTCCTTTATCCATAGTCCATTGCGATGATGACGTGAAAAAGGGGTGTGAAGACTTTCACAGCAGTGCTCAAACTCCAGCCCCCGAGTACATAGGAATCTCAGAAAACAAAATAATTATGAGCAAAACGAAAATTTTAAAAGCCAAATATAGCCATGTAAATCTTTTAGATTTTAAATTGTGTTGCTGCAGCAATATATACAATACATTAGGTTTCTTAAGAAATAGAATAAATGGTCAAACATTTTCCATTCAGGAAAAACCATCTTCTAAATGCTCTTAACGATTTTTGAACCCAGGTCCAGCCTCCACATCAACGAAAGGTACACGTTCTGTAGGTCAATTGGGTCCTCTCATCACCTGTAAAGGCTTGCTGAGTGAGAGATCTGAACTGCACTCCTTTAGCAGTGATAATCAATTATATTCACTCAGGGTTTGTTTCATGCAAAAGAAAGAAACCGAAAGTTAGCAAGGATAGTTCAAGCAATCAGCCTTTTCCCCTGGAAGCATGCTTAGTGCCATTCTAACTCACCCTATCAGCACAGATTTGTCCTAAACTATGTATTTCTCAGACATTATCCTGAAAAGAGATAGATTGACATTGCTAAGTACTTTGTTTTGTACAGTAAGTCAAAATAAGTTGAAAAATCTTCAATTTGATCCAGTGCCTGAAAAATGTGCGTCTGGTGACCCATTTTATATAATTCAGAAAATTAGACATTTTATAAAACCGTGTGTGACCTTACCTCATGTGTTATTCTATTCTTTTAAATGATCTAATAAACTTTTGACTTAACACCCATTGAATGAAGATGCATAAGAACATTTAGATGTGTATTCAGGCTTCACAGATAGCTCAGGTTTCCCATCTCATTCAACTTAAGTCATGAGCCTTGTCATTTTTGTACTTTAAATGGTCCTCTCACTCTCCGTTAAATAATCTTTTCTTTTTTGATATTAGATGCCGTTTTTTAAATGAGAGATCCATGTTTGAGATGATGCATCCCAGTTTATTCAATGGAGAAGAAGATCTTTAGTTTTCAACTATTTTCCACTAAACTGTCACTGTGGGGCTGCTGAGATAAATCAGGAGAGAGAATGGAGGCCATAGCCAGTCCACCTCTGTCTCACTCTAAGTCTGTCCGTCTCCTCTCTCTCTAGTTCTTTAGGCAAGTTTAGTCTGTTTTTTGTCTTTATCAGTTTTTAGTTGTTAATTTGCTTTGCAATTCATGCCATTTTATTTTAACACATATTAGCATTGACTTCAGCTTCTTTAGGTTATATTTTCTTTAGTTTGCTCCAGTATAATCTAGCTCAGCTGGTTGTCTTTTTAGGTCCTGTCAGATTTCAGCTGATACTCTATAGTCAACTTCATCTTGTTTCTGCAAGCTTTCAGATGGAGAAGTCTGCTTACAGCACTCAAAGTTTTCTAGTTTATTTGCCTTCTGGCCGCCGTTGGAAGTTTGAATAATATTGCATCTTCAAAAATACTAACTTATTTAACCACTGATTCTATACTAATAATTCTAATTCTATGATACTTCGTCTTCTCTGCTAGTATTGTACATTTTCTTTTAGTTAAAAGCTGGCATCCAGTACCAGAGATCACAGCTCCATTAGGGTTTGTTCCTCCACACATTTTTTATCTAAAAGATTAGTTTTAACTTCTATGCCAAGTTTTTAACCTTATTTTTTTCGTCTTTATTACGTTTTTTGGGTGCGAATACTTAATGGAGTCTGCACTTTGTGTTTTTTGGCAAGGAATGTTTGTTTTGGCATTGTCTCTCCAACTCCTGGGACTTCTCAAAAAAAAAGATAACGAGTGCCAAAGGAGGCAGTCCATTCCTCCCTCCTATGATATAAACCTCTTAGTTTGCTGACAATCTGAGACCCCCCCTTTTTTTTATAGCCACGTCAAACATCGCTGCGCTTTTTTCACTAACAGAGATTATGTGATTAATATGTGTCTGTACACACAATAAAAAGTTCACAATCCAGATCACATTGTGCTTGCCGTTTTTTGCAAGAAGAATGTCAGAACTTACATTTGCCTTAAAGGGAACCTTGTTTTTTTTCTTTTTCCTGAGACTTTCCCTTCAGTGACAACATTTATAAGATTTATTGTTTAAAAGAGAACATTTTAATCAAGTTCCACAGTTTTAAATATTTAAAAGTATTTAAAAGTCTCTAAGCACTTCCGTCCTCTTTCTGTTCTATATTTTTTCAGCTGATTCGAGTTTTTGATATTTAAAAATAAATCTTATATTAATGTTTATTTTGTTGGAATCTCACCTCTGAATATAGTGCGATTATGGTGATGCTTTTACTTCTTAGCAACTTTCCTAAGTCCAAACATGGTTCTTCATGTGTGCTTTTATATTTCTGTCTCTGTTCTGGGATCTAATCCAAAAACCATTTCCTGACCCTGATAGGCCTTCTGAAGAATGTTTTTCAGGGAAAATCTGCTACAGGTTTAGAATTGACGTAAATCACATAAACCACTTACATTAAGCATCAGTTCAACATTGGACAGTTCATCCAGTTCTCAAATTAAATAGCACATTGAAAATATTGATTTTGCAGTTAGTTTCAGGTCGTTTGTAAGTCTAAAATCTATTTTTCGCTTTACATCTGAAAATACTCTGTCCTCCCGTAGATCAAATTTCAAGGTTAAATTTGTGACCAAGATAAAAAACCCATAAATTCATTTCCTAGCAATCCTCAGCAACAAAAAAAATAAATAACTACTCTTTTCTTTCGACCAAAAAACTCAGGACTGCCAGTTCTGTCGTGAAAAAAAATTTCTGTTGAATTTTATCCCCTAAAAGCGCACTTGTGTAGTAAGTATCACCTCTAGTTTAACATCATGAACAACTATCTGGAGTTGTCTGTGACATATTTCTCCACAAGGTTCCACAATTTCTCTTCCTCAACATAATTTCCTGTAATCCTTAGGAAACTAATGTTTGCTATCATTGATGTTGTTTTTCAGCCACTGTCACATCCAGCACAAATACTTAAAGGTAGAAAATGAGAACAATATTCAAAAGTATAATTCTCTTGAAAAAACGTAGTAAACTGCTCACTGGTTTTTCCATTTGGCAAATCAAGAAATTATTCAATTCACTTATTTCTTGTGTTATTCCTAAACATAAATGTGGAGTCAAGTAGGTCTATATTATTTGAATAATTTTTATGTCCAAGTCAGTAACTTCCTTTAAGGTTTATTTTCTTACAGCACCAAGATGTCCTTAATTTTATGTTTAGCCATATTATATACCTTCACCTTTGTAAAAGCTAACTATGTCACAATAAGTCAAATATTTCAAGTGACCCATGCCTAGTTTGCCATCTAGTCTGCTTTGCAACTAAAAACTAGTTTGTAAATGTCCTTTCATTTACTTTTGTTGTCTCTAAATATCTGAATGCTTTACTTTCAAATGTAGTCGACACGTGGATGTTTAATAGGAAGTGACTCAACCGTTATCCTATGGCCATTAAGATAAATTATGAAGCAACATGAAAAAATGTTCCTGTAACCTTACCTTTCCCTATGTAACAGAGCATTTGATAACATTCTGCATGTCTTCCACTGAAAAAACAAGGTGGGTAGAATGCGAAAGATTAGCAGCTTCTGAAAAAAAGAAAAGCGAAAACTTAAAGCACACTATCAAGTTAGTTATTTGTTAGTCAGATTTTAAATGCAACTCATGCAATCAAACCTTTGGGCTTGTTTGTGTCACTTAATAATGAGGCTGAATCTGTTTCACTACGGAACATCTCTGGTCCCATAATGTTCATCTGTGTAGCTGCACATAGTTCATAGTTGACAGTTTCAGAGGAGATCAGCGTAACGTCGGACATGAACCCTATTTCTTATGTAGAAAGAACAAAAAGTAAAGAAATTAATTAACAACCACGATGCCTTGCAGAAATTCACATTTCTTTTCATATTAAAATAAGATTCCAATAAATTAAAGGTTAACAAACAAAAAAAGCATTCAAAGTAAAATGAAAAATAGTTGCTAAAATTGAATGCAGAGATTATATAGAAAGTTTCAACTAACAGGTAATCCTGTTTCTTGATCCCTATATGGTTACTTCTTTGGGTTATTGTCACATAGTTACCCCTAGTCTTGATTCCGATCAATTTGCTTCTGAACTCATAGCGTCTGGTTCTAATATCAGTTCTTCAACTTTTTAAGGTCAACGCATCAACAATGAAAACATTTCTGTTAAATTCCAAGTGTATTTCGTAGTATTAACCTAACCTGTCTATTAACATTATATATACAGCTTCTCAGGCTCTCCTCCGCCTCCCTTTAACCTCGTCTTAGTGAGTGGGGCGTGAGAGATTTTGCAACTTTTGACTTTGTTTGACTCCTAATTCCCCATTACAGTATTTGGTCAAATGCAGTATAAAATTTGTTTCAAATGTGTCGTTACCTCTGAGCTTTATACTTTGTCCCATTTCGACATCTTGCAGATCTTATCAACCTTTTTTTTTTTTTTTAAATAAAATTGTGTTTATCATCTAGTTGGAGCTCAAAAGGCAATGTAATTACTTTGGCTCTATGGAAAAAGAACTCATGATGGCCATCAATATTTTGTTCATTAGCTGTTTAATGTTGGTATACCTTATTTAATTCAATTTCAGAAATACTTTATTAGTCTCCAAGTGATTAATAAAACAAATTTGGCCCAAATTGTTCTATTTAATTTAATTTTATTTTGGATGATAGAGAGATATTTGGGCTTATTCTAAGTTTTGTAAACAGAAAAAAATGAATTTATTGATCTAAGTGAATCTTTTTAGCACATCCTGCATTTTATCTCTACAGCCTCTGGTCTTGATCTGACTGGGCTGTTCAGCGAAGCTTGGTGCTGCTCTGTCCAAAGCCTTGTTAACGTGTGTGGAGACCATTCCTTTGCTCAGCCTTTTATTTTATCGGCTCCAGCATTTTTCTCTGTCATCTGAGGTTTGAGCAGGCTGTTGGGCAGTGCTCTGTTGTCCACGGTGTGAAAGTTTGGTCTCCATGTTAACAGGCTGTAATTCACTGAGTGATCAGTCAGAAAGTCACAAAATTGACCATGCAGCTTTTCCTTCATGAGACTTTGCCTCGATACTGCAGACACAATATTTCAACCCTTCTGCCATAACAGAACATTTTTCATTCTTTTAAACGGCTGCATTATTATTTCTGCAAGATGAGTTCATTTGTTTGTTTATTCATTTATTTGTGTATTATTTAAGCATAAAAACACTTTGTATTGTGTAAATTATTATCATGCCACAGTTGTTAAAACCTTTAGAAGAAACATTAAAATTTCATCTTTCTAATATTAATTTTTTTCAGGAATTTAGCAAAAAGAATTGGCAAAGTTCTCTCCAATAGCAAAATCCATAACATTACCATTGTAGTTTTTTAATTGATAAGGCAATGTAGTGCATATAATAAGCCAGTTAACTTACTATTCATAACTGTTCCTTTTTTGTTTTTTGTTTGTTTTTTTTGTTTTTTTCAGTAAGTCATTGTATCACTCTGTCCCTTATTGTTTAATCTAAAAAACAACCAGTCTGGCCTGGACCAACTCAAATCTCTATTTAAATCTTTCTTCCAGCAATAAATTGATTCCTGTTAGATCACAAATCATTTCCCTTCTCCTGTCTATCAGATATTATTCATTAAATCAAGCTACATTCTCTGTTTTCCATTTCTTCCTCTTGGTTTGTGGCAACTCTCACTTTCTGACTTTTACATTGTTCAACAAAATAAAATTAACAAAAACTCATATTACACTAAAAAACACATTTGCATACTAACTTAAGCAAGGATAAAGACTGTCATATTGTATTATTCCCCCTTTAAGGCTAAAGAAATAGTTTGAACATGATCCCAGAATTTGTTCCACCCAACTAGAATATTTTTTAAAAAGGTTGATGCTTTCTATAGTTTTTTTCAAATCTAAGAACTCAAAATATGCAAAAATAAGGAATGTACCTTGATAAAGATAACTTTCTGATTCTATACCTTTAGAGAATTCTTTCCATCAAAATTGTCCAAAATGGGTAATGAATTGCATGAATAAACTTTCATTATTTTTTTATAGAAGGCAAACCAAAATTGGATATGTGACCCCATTTTATCAGTAAAATATTAATGAACTTCAGTAAAGTAGAAAAGTAGACAGTAGAAGCTCTGGGCCCGGCCCCTCAGAGGGACCTTCCTGTGAAGGTGGGAAAAGGGAGCCCCCCTTCTTCTCTGCTCCTAGACACACTCACATGCTGAACCCACTGACTTTCACAGACGTGCAACACTTTCCTCTAATTTCAGAAACGTTCTTCAGTTTAACCATTAAGTTAAACACCATAAGGACTTCAACATACCAGTTGTCCTTTGATGGTCAAGACAATATAAACACTTTCCTTTGTATTTACACAAAAGTCTTCCTAATCAGGCAGTTAACATTTGAGCTTCACTAGAAAAAAGAAAGAAAACTTAATTAGATAAAACCTGGATTCTCACTTTAAAATATGGACATTCTATCATTTTCTTGCGCATTTGTGAAGTTAATTTAGACTCCAAGGTAACTGCAGACCACTCCACGCTCACTTGAATTTAAAACTATTTAGTTCAATCATAAGTCCAGACTTTGTGAGCACTGAGAGGCACCCAGCCATGGAGTTCCTAAAAACCTGTCATACTTCTGTGCATAAATTATCAAACATAAGGAACAAAGGGAAAAAAAATTGGATAAACAAATGTTAGTGACAATGAAACCCAATGTATGACAGACGGATTCAACATTTAGATGAACACAGACACACAGACACATGACAAGACATTTAGACAAACATTTAGACAGAAATATGCCAGCATTTAAAATCTTACTTTTACACATCATTATATACCATTTGATCCCCATTGGTGTCTGTTCCTTGTTTCCGCTGTGTGCGTTTCGTATTTTGTGTTGCTATGCATGTGTACGGTGTTCGTGCGTGTGGGTGCTGTGTATCACACAAGCCATCTCTCTTCGGTTATATAACGCTGGTGGAAAGAAGAGGACACGGCGTGTGTGCACCGGCACACACACCACAACTTGCAAACCGGAAATTGCCATTCACCGAGGCTAGAGAGAGATCCTCTTTTTTTCTTCAAGTCAGTTTCTACCAGAAACTCTTCCCTATTTAAAGTATGCTTTCATTCTAATCAAGTTTGCACAATTTCCTTTAGATCTATCCCTCAAGAGTGAACAAAAATTCAAGCAGTATTTTAACCATAACACATCTATATCTACATTTGATTTGGGGCATAACTCAAACACTTAATCCATAGGAGACCATAAAAACAAAACAAAGCCAAAGCTTCATGGTGCGCACCACAAAAGCTCATTGTTGTCTTTAACACAGCAAATGCAAACATTTAAGGTAATCAAAATCAAAACACCTGCAGTTTTCAGTCTCATCACATGCAGCTTGCTTCAGTGGCCACACTCATACAGATTTCAGTCTGACGTCGCATACAACTCACATAATTGCAAAAACACCATCGTTCATACATCATTCGGAGATTCACCCATTCATCTATCTACCATACGCTGCGGATTCCAGGCCTTTTTATTCATACATCTCATCCACACTTTTTTCATCTTCTTCCACAACCTTCATGCCCCCGGGGGGTCCACTGACCTGATTAATAGTTTGATGGTCAGCTGAGTCCGTTTTTAACAAAATATTTTTATGTGTGCACACATTTCTAATTGTTAGATTATTGACTCTAATCCCTTTAACGGGATTAATTAACATTTCTGACAGAAAAACCGATCACCACTGGTCACCATAGAGATCTCAAACGAAAAAAAACTCTGCAATCAACATTGCAATCTCCACAAATCATGTAAATGGAAAACATTTCAACAGCTGTGGCCTTTCCAGCTCCGGACAACACCCGGAGGCAGGTCTCTTATCTCAACTTAAACCACTGGCTGAATTTCCTCAAGGTCTCCTACGTACCTTTACAAAACAGGTTTTTTTTTTTATTGAATTAGCTGTCTCTTACACCAAAAAGGGGGGGCTTAATTCTCGGAGAGAATCAGTATTTCGTCGAGAACTATATAAAGACTTATGTCTGTTTCTGACACCACTACCGAGCCAGGGGTGCGATTACTTTTCAAGACTGCTTAGGCCAATCCCAACTTTATGTTTTTTTAGGCAGTCCTCCTGCCATGCAGGAAATCGTGGAGATTATGTGAGAAGAGAGAAAAAGATGGAGACCACAGTCTCTTGTCTAGTCCACCTCAGTCGGGAGCCCGGGCAGCCGAGAACTCTCTCAACAAGAAAGGAGACATAACTCACCCCTCCCTGCTGTGGGCCCTCAAGTCCCCGGCCGTCCGAAGCCCCCTTCGGAGGGGTGACCGCAAACCTCTTCCGGTAGATTGAATCACGTCGGGGTCACCAATATTTAGGAGCGGGCGGTCTTTGGTCACTGAGCGAAGATATTAAACAGCCTCAGCAGAATTCTCTCTCCCCAGCTCTCCACGAGGGAACCTTTATTCTTCAAAAGTCGCACAAAGTCATTTTCTTCATCACCATTCCTTGGTGTTACAAAGTGCTCCAAAAATGTTCTTGTGAAGCAGCCTTTTTATAGAGTTACAAAGCATTGGTGTGTGTTGGGATCATTTACGTAATACAGCTTGGCTCCCACACATTGTTTTGTCCAATTTTTCCGGGAAACCACAATCAGCCAACATCTGCAAACCTTTAAATGGGCGGACGTGACAGTTTGCAATAACAATTTCATCACTTATCTGGATGCAGATTCCATGTCACAGTGACCTGGCAACACTTTAGGGATGTCAAAACTTTCCCAGCTGGCAAAGGTCAGAATATCACAAGATTTCCTGCAATAACAAGCCCATTAGTTTTCCCTCTCACCAAGGACTTTTCTCTAATGCACTCTGCTCTCCAGACAGTCAGGCGCATGTAAGAACCATCCTTCACAAAGTTCATCTTGTAATGGTAGAAACAATAATAAAACTTTTAATCCAGTCAAAGCAGAGCTTTATGCCTCGACAATAGCAGCATAACTACACAGATAGTTTCAGTTCAGATTATTTAGTTACACGGCTCTCATTTACAACAATGTCGTCTCAAGGCACCCCACAAAGGGTCCCACTGATGGTCATGGTTATACTAAAAACCGCAAGGATTGGGGTACCTCTCTCTGTCAGACTGATTATAACCATTGGAAAAGAGAAAGGGGTCATACATGTAGCAGAAATGGAGGGTGTGTTTGCACCTCAACCATAACTGAGCCGGTTTAGTTAGTCAGAAGCTGTTGCAACTACATAGCGGTCCTTGATCACCTCTGCAGTAATGAAGAGGAACGCACGGAGGTCACTTGAACCGACACTTAAAAATACGTGTTCGAGCCAAGTTTGCTCTCTGATTAAAAAAGGAAAGAAGGCCTAGGCTAAGCTACGAGTGCCGTCACCGCTTTAAAAGGCGAGGCTCCAGGCGAAAAGTTAACTCTCTCATCCGAAGTGACCCCACCTACATATACTGAAAAATGTCATGCTTGGTTTTTTTATTGAGGAATGATGAGAAAATGAAAAGCACAAAAATCAATATTATTTAAATAGATACCTACTACCTGTAGGCTACATAGAGATTTTTGGAGATATGCCAAGTCAAAGTAGCTCACAATGCCAATGTGAAGCAAAATGCCAGGATTTTCTTTATTTATTTTTTTGAGCTTTTGACTTCAAAATGAGTGCAAAGCAGGACTCAGACTCGTGGAGCCTCATCAGAGCGCTACACAATCAGGATGTAAAAGTCAAGATCCAATAGATCGCAGTATGGACCTTACCAGCTCTGTTAAGAGTGCCTTTTTCTTGGACAATATTTCTTTTATTTCAAAAGGAGTTGCAAGTTCGGGGTCTTCTGTCTTACTCTTCTTTATGTCCTCCTTCACATTCTCGTCTAAAAGTTGTTTCTTAACAGAAATCATGTCCTTATGGGCCCCCCCCCCCCCCCCCCCCTGCCTTATAACTGGCATTAGTAGTAAAGTAGAGACTTAGATTCAAACTACACTCAGGAGCATTAACATCTGATTTTTACACTGAAACAAAACTTAAATTCAGATCAGTCAAATAGACATTTTAAAACGTGTTTATTTTGAAATGCTTGTTCTTATTTAACAAAAACGCAGCTTTTGGTATGAACTGTGTTCTGTTTTTTCTTCTTTCTTTTTTTTGATAGCAGTAGCTACCTTCCTATCTAAGGGTAACTAGTCGCGGTTCTTGTCCTGGGCCAGCTTTTACTTATGTCTGTATCTCCATGCCCATGTGGATACTTATTACTCTTTCAGACATATAAGTGTCTGAAAGAGTAATAAAAAAGAAAGGATCAGGATGACAATAAAAGACAAACATACCCATACACACATACATACCTGACTTAGTGACATATTGAATATTGGTAAGAAAACAGATAGATTAAATTTTAAAAACAAGGGAAATAGAACAAAATGAAAAACAAATAGAATAAAATTGATTAAGCAGACATTACATAGTAGCAGTTTCCTTTTAAAGCTAAAGTTCAGTTTAACCTTTGTGCACAATGCAGCTGCTCATCTTGATCTTTTTATCAACGAATTATTATTTCAAATAATAATGAAAGTTTGGCTTTCTTCCCAATTTGCTTGTTTTTTCTTAACATTTTGGGGTTGAACAAGACAGCAGTGAAGTTTGCTGATGATGTGATAATTGAACATTATTAAACATTATCAGTATAAAACAGTTTTGGCAACCTGGGAGTCACCCATGGTCACATTTAAGAGCTTTTAAGCAAGACTACAATAAAGTTTGCTGAGTAGAATTGCATTAATTAATAATTCATCAACTTTGATTTACTATTGGTAGATCTATAGAATTGATCTATCCTCTAAAGGACGAACAAGGCATAATTAACTGAAAAACGTTTATCCCAAGGTAATAATTCTGTAATCACAAGAGAACTGCTGAAAAATATTTATAGCGAGAACGGGCGCTCTCGGCTTCCGTACTTACTGCGTTACAGCATAGATACCTTAAAAGTTTCCGTTTGAGATCGATCTTCATCCTCAAGTTTTTTTCTTTAAAGCTTCTTAAAATGTATTTTCCCCCTGTAGTGTGACATCACATAATGATGTCACACTACTTCCTACTAATGGGGGAGCACACACGCTTTTACTGTAAGTAACGCTTCAGAAAAGAGACCTTTTGCTTTAAGAGCGATTCTGAATCTCAGTCAAATACGTCACGCCGAGAATTCGGTCAGGGGTTGAGAGACTTCTGTCATTACAGAGCAGTGTTGTCCCCCTTCCTGGTTTGGAAGAGTATGGAGGAAGACCGGACTTCCACAGCTTCAGTTACTCCAGCTTTAACGAACGTTGCTGCGCTTCTCAACCCAGACGTAAGAATCAAACCCGTTACTTTAAAATTTCAAACATCACAGCTTCCTTATATGCAAGACGCCTCTTCGAAGCAGTTCTTGAAAAGAAAGTGCGCTAAAAAGTTCTTTGTGTTTTTCCATCATTAACCAGTCATGAAAAAATAATTAACCTACTGAGTTTACTTTTAAAGTATTGAACATTCAATTGCAATATCGCATTTTATTTCCTTTTTTTTGGAAGAGGGTTGAGGAGAGGGACCTTCAAAATAACTGATATAAGTTTGATTTGATCGAACTCCTGCTATAGATTTTAATTGATCGCCTTGAAATTTGGTGAGTTTGCTCAGAAGGGAGGGGGGGGATCTAAAGTTACCAAAATCGTGAGGTTCGTGCATGTTGAAGAGGTGGGGACAAATTGTTATAGCTTCTATAAGCGAAGTCACAGAGACAGAAACCTTCCGTGATTGATCCACATCTGGTCCCGAACAAAACTCAGTGGGCAAATACTGACATCATCAATGCCACGCCCCCTGAGAACAAGAAGTCTAATGTTTACCTGATAAATATGAAGTGACAGAAGACAGATGGTCTAAGTTGGTCTCCAGTACGGAGGGCTTGGGCTCAGATATTAAGGCAAAAAAATGGTGGGAGTGGCCTAATTCCTCCACAGCGCCCCCTAGAAGCATTAAAACAATCAGCCACAAGCCATGATTGAACTTCTGAAATTTGATACACATATTTAACTTCTCAGGATCTACAAAAAAGTCGTATGCAGTTAGGGTCCAAACCCCACAGAAAGCCAGCCATTTTGTATCAAAGCCGCCATTTTTTGTCGTATCTGAACAAACTCAAAATGATTATCTCTTAATTAATTTGGGCATCAAAGTTATAAAAAGCTCTTTTGCTGTATGTGGGCATGGGCAAGCCTCAAAACCTGAATTCTCACCATAAAAGACAAATGTGTAATAACTTCCCCAAATAAGGTCACAGCTGCCCCAAACCCGTGTGTCATCACAGACCAGCACTGGACACAGTTACACTGACAATTGCTGACTTCACTTCAGCCCTGCCCACCTAGAACAAGAGGTGAAATGTTTTACTGGTGAATCTCCTGCTTTCACACTCTGACTTATACAAGTTTCAAGCAGTGTCTGATGACACAGAACAAAGAGATGTTAAATCATACTCTTAACAGTGACTGTTGGCTGGACCTCGTGGATGTGGCAGACTGCTGAATTTCGGTATCTTGCCGTTTGCATACGGCCGGCTCTAAATCACACATTCAAACTGGATATGAATGATCTTTGTCAACCTATAAACAGGATTTCATTGGAATTTGACTCGACTGCGCCCCCGTAGAATATTTCAAACAGTTCCATATCCCTTCAGATATAGGGATATATTATCAGATGTTATGCTGCATTATGTAATGTTTGGGTATCCTTCATTGTACAGACATTTTAAAGTAAATATTAAAAACAAACACAATCACATTTGATGCTATGTCCACCCAGTCTTAAAACACTCTCATTATAGGTGTAATTATTTATCTGTTGTTGGATGACAAAACCCAGTTTAATCACTATTTTACCAGTTACACCACATATACAATGTTTCAGTCTTTCAGAAAATGTACAGTTTTGACAACATAATGACCCCAGGCACACAGGTTAAACAAACTTTAAGTGGTTCAAAATAAAAAATTTAAAACCTCTTGTACAGATTTAGTCTCCGATTCTTTCATTCTACCTTTTTAGCATGAAGAAACAAAAATATATACTTTGACAAATTAGCAGCAAGTCTAGATGTGCCATAGTAAAAACTAGCATACCTGAAGAGATAAACAGCTGTAAATGCTGAAATATCTTATTGACATCCACCCAAGTTTTCTTCTTTTTTGCAAAGTTCCTTGTTGATTTTACAAATAACTAGTTTCGATAATTTTGGTATTTTGTTTTTCCAGTTCTTAAATAAATTTTAATGTAGCTGAAAAAAATATTTTTTTAGGGAAACTGTGAAGTGATAATATAATATATATAAATCTGTTTCTTTCACTTTCAGATCCTTGAAGAGATCTTCTTGAATCTTCCTCCCCATCTGGTGATTCGTGTTTGTCGAATAGTCTGCTACAGGTGGAAAGAAGTGGCTGACAGAGAGTCTTTCTGGAGAGAAAAATGCAGAAGGGAAGGATATTCTGTTTCTGAAACCTACAAAAGCCCTGATGACTGGAGGTTGTTTTACTTCTTGTTCCTTAAGAAGAGAAATCTTATTAAAAATCCAAGAGGAGAAGGTGGGACATAACAAAAACCTAATTCTTAGCAAAGAACAAAAAACATTTTGTACTATGAGGGAGTAAATAAGAAATGGGAATGCTTTCAGAAAGGTTTATTTGCCCAGTAATATAATTATCGATTCAGTGTACTGCAAACTTAAAAATAGGTTAAGGTAGGCCAACGAAATGTACTCATACTCGTACTCGTCTTCTGCTTTATCCGGGACCGGGTCGCGGGGACAGTAGACTCAGTAGAGACACCCAGACTTCCCTCTCCGCAGACACCTCCTCCAACTCCCTGGGGTGAGCCCAAGGTGTTCCCAGGCCAGCCGAGAGACATAGTCCCTCCAGTGTGTCCTGGGCCGTGTCCTTGGCCTCCTCCCGGTAGGACAGGCATGGAACAGCTCCCGGGGGAAGCGTTCCAGAACATTCCATAGCCCATGCTGTGCGTAGACGCGATCCTGACCTTTTCTAGTCGATATCTCTCAACCTCCCGCACAAGCTCAGGCTCCTTCCCCTCCAGCGAGGTGACATTCCACGTCCCTAGAGCCAGCCTAAGCATCCAGAGATCGGGTCGTTGAGGTCTCCACCTGTGTCCGCTGCCCGATCCTCTTTGCACCGGTCTCTCATGGTTCCCCCTGCAGGTAGTGGGCCCACTGGGGGATGCTCTCGCGTCTTTCGTTCGGGCTTGGCCTGACCGGGTCCCTGGGAGGAGCAACCCGGCCACCAGGCACTCTCCGACGTGTCCCAACTCCAGGCCTGGCTCAAGGGTGGGACCCTGGCTCCGCCGTACTGGGCAACATCATGTGCCTCGATTTTGTGGTCCTCATGAAGACGTCTTGAACCACGTTAACTCCCACGTAGGACATCAGGCTGTTCCAAAAGCTCTTAAAAGAACCTAGTTACCCTCAACCGTTAATCTTCCCTCGGGTGTTTTTTTCTGTGCTGGTTTTTCTTTTCCATTGCATTATTTTTTCTGGAGTAAATGTCTATTGAAGTATCTTTTTAATTCTCCTTTTCCTTTCTTTTTTTTTCAAATGCAGTTAAAACGAGTCCTGCAGTGGAAAATGATCCAAATGTGCTAAGCAAAAGTCCACCCTGAAGGTTCAGGGAAAAATCAAAAGTGCTACCTCCCTACCAGGGCCATTCTCTTGCTTAAACGTCTATCTAACTAATATGTTTCTTCTCTGGAACAGGCAGGAGAAATAGATAAGAGTAAAAATTATCCCCAGAAAACTATCCTGGTTACTGGAAAATATCCCTGATGTGGAAACATGCCTTATCTGCATGAAGAGACATATATGTTTGCTCTTAAATAAAAAAACAACATATATTCTTGATTTAAAAGTGTTAAAGTGCTCAGACTTTTACTTCTTACAACAAATTATTCTATTTTTCAGAAGGATTTGACAATTGGATCATCGGGCTGAATGGTGGTGATGGGTGGAAAATTGATCCACTAATGGAGAGACATCCTGATGTGACAATCCGGACAAACTTTGTCACTTCTTTTTAGTGAGTATTCAACAGTTCTGGTGCACCTTCATGGTGCTAATTTTTATTTCTGTCATATTTTCAAATTTGTGTCGTATTTTTCATTTTCTTATTAAGTAGTTACTAAAGCCCTGTGTTTTCTGCAGCATGTGTGAAAAGTACCAAATAATTGATTTGGAGAAGGAAGGCTACAATGCATTTTTTATGGATAACTTCCAGCCAGACATCAGAATAAGTGAATGGTGAGAGGATGCCGTAGAAAACTCTTACTGCTTGTTGATACTTTAAATTGATCCTTGTAGGTTGCAGGGACCGTTGGGAGGTGGCGGTGGTGGTGGTGGGGGACTATGGAGTGATCCAAGTCATGTTGCTGTACCAAACTTTTTAAAGTAAAACTAATTTTTTTTTAATCTAATATGTTTTAAATTTGAATACAATTGGGATGACTGAGCAAATCTAAAAAAATTTTTTACACCCCTGTACAAATTGAAAACAGGGTGTCCTACAGCTTTTTTAATGTTGACGTCCTCTTGTCAATCTGCTGTAAAAAGAAGATCTTTGGAGTGCTTGGTAGTATCAGTACATCATGGGCCTCTTTGCTGCATCTCTGATTAATACTCTTATTTCTCGGTTAGCTTAGGCGGATGGCCTATGTACTCAATGTTCTCTGTGAGATGTTTAAAGGGGGGCTTAATACTAATGCACACTATAGTTTAAGATTTTTTTTTGAAAATAATTTGAAACTCAAGTATAATTTGCCTTTCACTTCAAAAGTGTGCAGTAATTTAGGTTGGTCTATCACATAAAATCCCCAAAACCAATTTTGAACTAGCTGTATGGCGACAAAGCGTGAAAACGTTCTAGAGGTAGTAATGATTTTCGCAAGGCATTACAAAATGGTCGTGTCTGTTATGTCTTGAGATAGAATGAGTAAAGCTGTTTTAATGACAGTGTGTGTGTCTTTGTGTCTGCTATGTTAGGTTTGCTTCTCGCTTCGACTGCGGCTGTAAGTACAACATCTATGTGGAACTGCTCAATGAAAGAATGGAGCTCATTCAGGTGTTTGGTCCTATAACTATTTACGTCAGTGCTAATTCCTTTAAAGACTGGAATCAGGTATGAAAACATACCACCTTCCGCCAAATGCCACAGAAAGCTTAAGGAACCATAATCAACTCTTAACATTTCTGAATTCTTTTCAGGTGACACATATATTTCAAAACTATGGACCTGGAGTGAGATATGTTCGACTTGTTCATGGAGGCATAGATACAAGGTACTGGAAAGGGTGGTATGGTGTTCGCATCACTGATTCGTGTGTTGAAATTTGTCCGGCAATGCACAGCATAGTTGGGACAGGCTTTGGGAGAACAGCAAAAGATAAATCAAAAAACACCAGATCGCATACATGCATAATTTCCTAAAAACAACCCAAATGTCAAGGAATTTGAGCAGGACTGTGTCATCAACAGTAAAAATCACATATACAGAGTAAACAAAAAGTGTCTGAGCATTGCTTTAAAACAGGACAATTGTGGAACCAGCAAAGTTAGGTTTTATGCATTAACTGTCTAGTAGTACTGTTGATTTGATTATCTTAAAGGAAGCCTATTAAAACATTAGTGATAAAAACCACCATGTTTGTTCCCAATATGAGAAACTTTAACCTCTCAGGCCATGCACAGTGTCACCTGCAGTATTGGGATTCTGCAACAGAACAACCTTGCTGCTCTCCACAAACTTAGAGCTAAAGACCTTGAGTTGATAAATTGCCAGAGTTGTGTGTTTGTTTGTGACACAGACATTTATTTCCTTTGACAAATCTAGAAAGCGGAATCATTTTTATGACTAGGTTATTCTTTAATTACACTTTTGAATGAATGTGGTGATTCATTTAATCATGTGATTCTGACTATAATGATTTTTAAATCTGTATACCAGATTATTTTACAATAATGCTTTTCATGTTTAAATGTTATAGGGTTCTGAAGACTTTTTTGTTATCTTGTATGAAAAACATGCCTCCCCTGAGGTTTAGTAAAACTCCAACTGTTCTGTACAGTAAATATCAAGTATGTGTTATCTGTTGGTTGGTTTGGTGTCTCTGACATGATATGGTCCACTCTCACTCATTAAGATTGGTTGGAAAATTCGCCATTGGTGTTATGCCAGTCCTGTCTGCTTTTCATTCCTGCCACCTTGAAGGGAGACTTCTTTGTTTTGTATTCCTTTGCTTGGAGACTTCCCCTACAAGTGTCCTCCTTTGTTGATAGCCTCAGCAGATTGACTGCTGCCTGAACTGTGGAGCACCTGTGCTGAGAGAGAATATATGTGCCTGGCCTTCAGTGAAGCGATCCCCAAGGCCAGTTTGAATTTTGTGCCAATATTTAATTTCATTAACAGCTTTTGTGATATTTCTCATAGTGTTTGGATAATGTGTTTTAATCTTTGATTGAAAACAAGTAAGTGTGCCAAGAAATTGTCTTTTTGAAAGTAAATGTGTTTTCATCGTTTAGGAAAATAATTAATGTCAGACTTATACATATATTGTTATATGTATTGATAAATAAATAAAGCTTATTAATTGTTAATGAGTAGAGGTTAATATTGTGCTAATAAATACTACACAAATCTTTCTTTAATTTTTGCTACTCTGAAATTCAGAAAAAATTTGCACCATTATTCCTCCAAAACCACGTTATTTAGTGCACACGCATGGGCTTCCTGTCCTTTAGTAAAGATAGGTTACTTTTGTTTAAAGTACCATTGTTTAACTTTTGAATTGAGAGAGTGTAGGAACTTGGACACACCATAAGGGAACATCTGCTGTACCTGTGAAGTGGACAGTCAGAAATCTTTGTTTTTTTATTGCCGATGTAAATTGTAAATCGATTTAACTGTAAAGGTATTTATTATGTAGTGTGTGTTGCTTATTAGATATTCACCTGGTCAGCCTTCATTTAAATACAGTGGGGAGAGCAAGTATTTGATACACTGCCAATTTAGCAGGTTTTCCCATTTGCAAAAACATGTGAAGTCTTAAAATTTTTTTCAAGTAAATCTTTAAATGTAGTGAGAATCTAAACAAAAAACCAGAAAATCACATTTTGTGGATTTTTAAGAATTTAATTTTCATTTTTTTAGATTCCCTTTTTTACGGTTTAAGATCCTATGTAAAAGTAAAGAATAGCAGATATCAAAAACTTGTTTTCTGCCTGTATGATATATTTGTATGTATTATGTTGTAACTATGTATGTAGTTGTAATTTGTACATTACATTACAATACATAATATACACTACTGTCAAAACCCCATTTGATTTTTAAAAGTTTTCTTTTGTTATACTATTTACCTTTGTTCTCACT